>JH598563.1:178674-195162 GCA_000173235.2 Hyaloperonospora arabidopsidis Emoy2 | reverse complement strand
GGTGGATTCTCTTGTATAGAGCACGCTAAGGTTGAAAAATATACCCCCACCTTGTAGGACCAGATACTCTGTCCTCGTCGAGGGGTTCAGTCTCTTCGCAGAGAAGGCAGAGACACCAGATTTCTGCTGCGAGACGTAAAGCGTCTGTAATGTCGCTTAGCGATACTAGCAACCAGCTATATACACTGGTCGATGGCGTGACAGGTCACGTGGATGGTAAAGTCGGCCTCGCGGTCCTCTCATCGTTAAATTCTCTTTTAGAGCTTGACAAGATGTCTGTAGATGAGTTCAGTCAGGCTTTGAAGGCAGGCGACTTATCCGATATGCTGGTCCTTAGACCCTAAAATGAGTTGAACTCCTCGTCTCTATTGGATGAGACGATCCTTGAAGGTACAAAGGCGGCACTTAGTGCACGTAGTGGATCATCTATTTTTTAGGATCCTTCAGATTCCTACTACCCTTTGGTTGAATAATTTAAGACGTGGTATGTCATAATCCACCGTCCGTATTATCTCCCGATAGGGGCGTACGTCATGAAGTTGAATTGGTTCCTGGAACCAAATACTGCATTACAAGGCAGTGGCATTTACCAAAGGAACAATGTAACGTTATTGACGAGTTTTTTTAGTGCTAAGCACGCGGCGGGAATGGCGCGTGAGAGTAAGTCTCCTTATTCCACACCGATATTTTGTGTTAAAAAGCCTAATGGTAAGCGGCGTATTGTGCATGCTTATAAAAGGCTTAATGCGGCCACAATACCGGCACAAACAATCATTCATAGAAAGGAATTCCTTCAGAACAACATGGCAGGATAAACAATGTACAGTGCACTCAACCTGGTCGATGGTTATTATCAACTGCTGATGCGAGCAAGTGATATCCCGCTTACAGCGGTTAGTACTCCAAGCAGTACGCTTTGGGAGTGGCTGGTTATGCCCCAGGGTCTTTCCAATGCACCGGCTACGTTACATCGTCTGGTGACGCAACTGTTCCGCCCTCACCGTGCTTATACATAAACATATTTTAATGACATTTTTGTCCATAGTCGGTCGGAACACGGTCGGTCGGACGTGGATAACCACATCGACCATTTACGAGCTGTGCTCGAGTGCAAGCGCACTATAAAGCTCTCTGCTAATGCATCGAAATGTATCTTTGGTGCGGACGAGATCCCATTTTTGAGATGCTCTATTGGGAAGCGAGGCCTTAGGGCGGATCCTGCAAAGGTGAAGGCCACAGTGGATTGTCCACTTCCTAATAACCAAAAGGATCTATGCAAGTGGCTTAGACTTGCCAATTACTTGCACAATTATAGCGAGAATTACGCTGATATGGCTCGGCCACCATTTAATCTCCTTAGCAAGGATGTGGAGAGGTGCTGTAATAGCACCGAAGCAGAGACTTTTAGGTCTTAAAGGAGAGTCTCCTACATGCTCCAATTTTGGCTTTGCCAGATTCTGATCGGCCTTTCAGTGTCGTCTGTAATGCTTTGGATTTTGCCATTGCCTGTACTCTATTATAAACAGATGTTGAAGGACGCGAGTGTGTCATCATTTCTTTGGATTCGAGTTTTTCCAGATATTCCCATTACTTCAAAACCAACTGAAAATCGTATGGGACATAAAATTGATTCATAAGAAGGTTTTTTAAAAAACCCAGATAAAAGCTGCTGAAAAGAACTATCCAGTTCACGACAATGAGCTACTTGCTATGATGTATGCTCTAGTCAAATTCAGAGTTCATTCCCTTGGCTCTAAGCCTTTTGTAGTCCATACCGATCATGCGTCTTTACGCACAGCGACCCAATCGCCTCACCTCTCGCAGAGGGTGGCCCGTTAGATTTCATTCTTTGCAGAATATAACTTCGAGGTGAATTATAGGCCGGGAAATCAAAATATGCTGGCTGATGCGCTGTCACGACGGCCCGACTATGAGCTTGATCATGTTACGATTTTGTCGTCGTCAGTTACTGACCTAATCCGTGCATATTATGCCAACGATGAACAATGTGTAGATTTGCTATGTGCTCTTGGAAGCGATGAGTTTAAAGACTCGGAAATTAAATTGTCGGCACGTTCGCGTGCGAGGCTACATCGATATTCTATCGACAACGCCTTGCCGTGCTATCGAACGGATATCGCGGATACCCCGCGTATCATTGTTCCTCATGATGAGGAACTGAAGTATCGCATCTTCTATGAGGTGCAGGACAACACTATTAGCGGTCATCTCGGTCGTGAGAAGACCTACGGCTTACTTAGCCAGCGTTATTGGTGGCCCAGATTCTATAAATGGGTAAGAACTTATGTGCGCACATATGAGACGTGCCAACGGGCCAAACCCTCGGCACATGAGACTGCGCCGCTAGCTAGTTTGACTGTACTCTCTGGGTGTGGTGAGTCCATCAGCATGGACTTCGTGTTTGGCCTACCGAAGATTCGGATGGAAACATAGGTAAAATTCTCGACCGTTTGAGCAAAATGGCTCACTTAGAGGCTGTGCCGGATTCGATTGATGGTAAAGTTATATCTTTGCTGTTCATTGATCGCGTGTTTCGCCAAAACGGAAGCCACTGGCAATTGTCTCTGACATAGATCCTCGTTTCACAGACAAGTTCTGGAAGGTCATATTCAAGGTACTCGGCACCAGATTAGACATGTCTACAGCGGATCATCTGCAGACCGATGGTCAGACTGAGCGTGTCAATCGCGTCCTCGGCGACATTTTACGCAGCGTGTGCGCTGAGACGCCTCAGAGTTTGGGCTCAATGCTCCCTACTGTTGAGTTCGCCATGAACAATGCCGTCCATGCCTCAACAGGATATACTCCGTTCTATGTGAACGGCCTCACACACACCCGCGTTCCGTTAACGCTACCACGTAGTGGATCAGGGCTTGGTGGGGGGGAAGTGGCCAATTGGCTTGCTGATACCAGCCCTGCAACTGTTCAAAAACAGGTTAGCGCGTTCCTTTCAACGCGATTGAATGTATTACGACATGTGCGTGACGCAATGGCTGATATCCAGGACAAACAGAACGAACAAGCGGATGCTAAATGCAGAAGCTGTATTGAAAGTTATGAGGTCGTTGATTAAGTCTCACTAAAAGCTAAGCACCTACCTACAAATGTAGTGTATGCGGTGTTTAAGAAGAAGCTGCTTACTCACTTCATAGGACAATATACGGTCGTGGCCATAAATGATCTTGCGTATACACTCAACTTACCGCGCAAATTGCGTACACCCCCCGTGTTTTACGTTGGCCTTCTCGAGCCGTATCGGGATTCATCCCCGGTTAACCAGGAGGCGCTTGCGCCGCAGAACTTGGCTTTTCCATAGGCTGCTACATCCGAATCAGAAGATTACTTTGCACCTCCATCCGTGTCTGACTCGTCTCAAACGTCGACAGACGGGGTAGCACCGCGTCAAGCGTGCGCTGGGTCTTACCCAAAGTCTCGCGAAGACTTTTCACCTCGTGAACCAAAGCCTCGTGGGCTGTAGCCGACACACCGACCGCCACCGGCGTTGCTTGACGAGAAAGGGAACCTCCCGTTTCATGTGGAGAGGGTACTTCAACGACGTCATCGTCATGGCCGATATCAGTATCTGGTGAAGTGGCGAGGGTATCAGGAGTCTGATAACTCATGGCGTACGAGATGCCCCTTCGGCAAGATTGCCCATATGCCGTGGATATTTTTGAGTACCACGGTTTGGGTTAAAATGAGACCCCTCACGCATCTCACCAGTAGAAGGAGTAGCAGGCGGGTCCACGACCGAAGCCCGATGTGGACTAGCAGCTATCATCACAGCCGCAGCGCATCGCGTGCACAACATCGCCCGCAACTGGCCTTTGGCCCTTAATTTGGCGAAGTCATAACGGAGTGTTTCGTTCGAGACGTACGTCAGCCTTGTCGGCGCTTGCTCTTATAGCATTAATTCTGCTCAAGCGCCGTGTTTTATACACCCAGCGTATAAACGCATTGTCTTCTTCAGAGGCCAAATCTACTACGTCTAGGAGTATAGGGACACCTCTAATCAGTGGAACTGGTACACCATGAGCTTGCTATAAAAGTCTCGCCTTGTATTGACTTGGTGTCATAACATATGGCACCGGGTATCTCTCGCGTAATATCCTGCCCGCTTCAACCTCTTAAGGTGTAGTGGCTACCGGGGCAATGATCCACGATGCCAAAGCCTGACCGGTAGTTTGTCGGAGACGTTCCTCCAAAGTGAGAGGTGTAAACACATAGTCAGTATGACTTTCGAGTGTCGATATGGTCTGAGATCTGCGTTGAGCGCTCTCCCGTCGTTGGAGCACCCACTCCTGCTCCTCTTCGAGTGGGTTCGTGATGATTGCCGACACCATACCGGGTGTCGTATGCAGTGCTGTTAGCGCATCCGCAGCCCTACGTTCGACAAACGGATTGGGTGCCTGTCTCGGCCTGTCGTCTTGCACAAGTGTTTAGACTTTGGATTCGACATCGCTGTCATATTCCACTTCCTCCTCCTCAATATCGAGGAGGTCGGGAAAAGTCGTAGACTCAGTTGGCGTTTTCGTGTCTGACGCGTTGAACAACCGTGAGATTAACTGCACCAATGGCATCGATGAGATAAGGAATCGATTGAAGTAATTTGGTAACGTCAGTCTAGTGGGGGAGGGTGTAACGGGGTCACACGAACGTTACCGCCCTAAAGGGATATACCTTATATATGTGGCATACAATTCCAAGTATTATCTGTGATGATTGATGTGGTTGATAACCTCCGTCATTCATTGATGACAGATTAATGTACCATCCATCAATCTTAAATATACACAAGATTACTATGCGAATTAGTTTTAACCTTAGTATTAGGTAGTTGAATGAGGTTTATTACAGTTAAAACGAAGAAATAGAGTTCTGTTCCCCTTTTGATCTTTGAGTGACACGTGTCTAATTTAGACATCAGCAGATCGTTAAGAGTAAAGAGCCAGCTTGTGGTAGAACTTTACTAGCTTAAAGACTCTCTGAGTCTTTGTTGATTAGTTCTAAGAACTAGAGACTCTCTAAACTAATAGGAACTCAGTTCCGTAGAACCAAGTGACATCTAGAGTCGTAAGTCTTCATCTGACTAAGAGCTGTGTAGCTCCATTACACACGTAGTATGGACTTTAAAGTAAGTATTTGTGTAGCACTCGAGTACCGATTAGAAGTTGTACTACTTCGCTAGATTTATGATTAAGAGTTCTGGTGATGCCATCTTCGAGTCATCGACTGCCCGATCACGTCCAGCTTCGTTGGATTCGTACTTAGCCTTGTATTCCATGCTGCGAGACATTAAATATGGTTCGCGTGGATTAGCTTCACTTCAGGCTAAGGATGATCTAAAGGACGCAATCGGCTGGTCCCATCTGACCACGACGAATTTCATTTAGATTGGGAACCTGTTAGTAATTATAAATACCGGACCGATATATAACAGGTGAGCCCAAAAGTTAGTTTATCTGAAGGAGATACTGCTGCGTGTACAACCTCCTTTTATTCTTCGGGTTGCTTTGGATCGCAATATGCTTGTTTTGTTGCTGCGTTAATTCTTGCTTGGGGATAACGAACCTTTATTATCCCTTCCACTGTGCAAGTAGCTCCATAGAGGTATGGATTGTTGGAAAGAGAGAAATCATGGCAAAATATTTCTATATTAAAACGCGCGCCGGACGCGTTTCGGCCCCCCCCCGCCGGGGGCCTCGTCAGTGGCTTATCCAATCTAGAAGTGATATATTTCTCTATCCTGCGCTAACCAAACTAAGAACCTTCTAGAACTTAGTGTAACCAAACAAATCACCCACTATAACTACCAAATTTGGCAGCTGGGGCATTGACCCGGAAGGGAGTGTCCGCTATGACAACTCCACTTCCATCACGAATAACCACAAATATCTCATCGGGTCGCAACCGGTCTATGTGGAGTCCTGGCAATTATTCAGCACCTAAATTTTGTGCGCTATTTTGGTTGCTGGGCTCCATTGTGAACGGGAAACTGAATATTTGTAGACCCACTAATCGTCACGCTTCCAAATATTGTGGTTAATGTGGGTACGACATCTTGCAGGTTCTGGTCATGGGCAGCATTAAATTCATCAAGGCCAAGCTTGCAATTCGTTTCGGTGCACCGCTGTCTAGCAATGCATCACTCGTGTAGTCGACTTGATCTATCTGTGCTGGAAGCATAGCGGCGCGTTTTAAATTTCAGGATACTTGTAAGAGAGATACAACTACGTTCATGTCGTTCTCTCTGTAACTAGTAGAGTAAAAAATGTGAGGGAACGTTTCTTTATACGCATTCTGTTCCACGCACTTGTGGTCCAAAACTGGCTTCAGCCAATTTTAATCAAAGCAGCTCGTCGTGTCGTGTCACGTCGACTAGTAAAAAGTGCAGATTTTCCCCTCTTTTTTTTTGTAGCTGATAGCTGGTGCTACTTCTATTACGCAATTTGTCTTTTTAAACATCTTAATTGCGGTTGACGCGTTGTTTAAAGTGTGTGGTTCCCTCTGCAAACATATTGGTAGTTTGCTCCCGTCACCAGTAAGAGAAAAAGCAGAAGAAGATCTGGTCATATTAAAAGTAGAAGCAAAACTGATATTTTCCTTATCTGTTGCTGTTCTTGTTCCATTGTTGTCACTTTGGTTACCAACAATGAGGCATTGTGAACTCTAGTGTTGTTGAAGTCGTTTGCGGAGCCAATTCAGAATCCATGGCTGTTATTGGAGGAGAAAAATCAATACGATCTTCTCCTGGCTAAGTTATACCTGTCGTTAGCTTAGCTTCTGTGAGTTTTAGATATCGGTCTCCACTGACCTCGTTCTATGATGATTATGGAAGATGTTATACGAAATTACTTGAGACTCAATTATACCTTAGAAGATGGAAAATTATGTTCACCGTGATCAAAAATAATGCATGCAGAACCCTTCCTTTTTATTGACTGCAAAGAAGGGGTGAAACGAAGAAGTAAAATTACAGCCAGATCTCATGTGTGGTCTTATTATTGCTCTCACTGCGGAGATCACCTCGGACTTTGCTGAGGGTGCGGTGAGTTAAGTGGTGCACACCTAAGAAAGGTCGACAAGGGAGACGAACAAATTTAGGCTGACAAGCTTCCCATGCTTCGAATGCTAATCCACCTTCTTCTCCGCGTCAGAGCACATTCTCTCCCCATTTAGATCTTTAAAATATAAATCATTTAGGCACATGTTTTCTTCGCATGATCCGTGTCCTCCCCAGTCATATTGAGGTTGGAATTGATAGACATGGGATTGCGGAGAATAATTTTTGCGTCCAACAATATCATGTTCCATGAGCTGATAATCTACTGCCTAGGCTTCTTCCTCCTGATCCTGCTCGCCAGCATTTTTGGCTGCATTAATTCCCACTTTTCGACATATCCTGACCATTCATCAGTTTAAATGATTAATGAGTTGACGATTTTGTCGCCGGAAATCTTGCTGTAAGATACAGCTACCAACGCATGGCCGAGAGATAATCAATCTCGAAAAGGTTGGTTTCTTATAGGACATTCTGAATAAGCAGCCGGCGGTGGTCCCTATTAATTGCGGTACTGATCCTAGAATCGATGGGTTTGATCTATGAATCCATAATAGGAGTAAATAGACTAGGGTTGATTACTAACATGTCAGCAAAAATGTGTGAAGGAGCGCTTTCTATGACGCACTGTCTATCCATATTATCCTACCATTTTCCTGTGGTCAACGCTTTATTCAAACCACCTTCACCGTGCCACAACGACTATTTTCAAGGAATTAGCCTGAATACCTTTATACGTTTGTAGACGCCTCCACAACCATTCATAGAAGATTGTGGCAAGTATACATGATTTCTTGATGTTGCGGTACTGAAAGCCTATTTTTTAGCTGTCTTGCGCTCAACCCATAACGGCTTTGGGGTTTCCAAAAAAGGTTGGTTATGTTCGGATCCATCAGAGTTACCGTGAGAGAAACTGTGATGCGCGTCTGTTGTTTGTTATTATCGTAGGAGCGCAGGATACAAAGACGAGATCATCTTGAATTTTAAAGTTATTTAATTCATTGCAGGGCGATCGCTTTGTCGGTAGTCATACATTAGATTAATGTGGTATAGTAGCTAATTAAATTCACAGCGATATATTCTGAGAGTACAAACAAAACAATCGCCGAGTTCATTAGGCTAATAGTCCTATACGGAGATGTAAATTCCTTTTAGTGCCTTTTAGGATTCTGTTGCGACATCCGCCTAAATAATGTCTCACTACCAATTCCTCCAGAAGCCTGCCTGATATTAGAAGCCTTTTGCCCTCACACTCCTTTGGCTTCACTTCAATGGGTGGACGTAGACGATTTCGAGCTTTAACAAATTGCCGGCGCAGTGTACACCGACTAGAAGAGCTACGGTTCCTTGGATGAGGTCAGCCGGCTTTTCACTTGACAATCCTTTTACGGTATCAGCTATCGGATTAACCGGCTTGTCATGTGACAAGGATTTAGCAGTATTGGCTTGACCGTATTGTTGCTCAACAAGCCTACATGATTTCGATAAAGCGAGTGGTGCCCGTACGATCCAGCTTAACCTCTTAGCGTTTCCATTCTAAGCCCAACAAGCTATACCTCTCGAGGATCGGCGGTAGACATAAACTAACCCGAACAAGGACTCCATAAAGCGGTATCACTCGTTACGGACCTTAAAAATCCTGCACTGTATTAAATACCTTCATAGCTATATTGTGGAGCTGTTTTGTGTGGCTTCCCATAATTTTGTTCTATGTCTCTTATTGATATACTTGATAGAACGTATGTCGAATATTTTAGCACCATCGTCGAGGCGAGATACAAGCGTCCATATGTCTGCATTCGCTAGGGTAATTTATGTTGGGGTAATTTGTCGACCTAATATTCGCTGGCCTTAACATCTGCCAAATTTGAATATTCTTCACCCCATCATCAGCCGACTACACTGTTCGACGACATAGTATTCTATGACTCTTCCCGCCGAGTCCAAATGGTATTCGACCCAACAATTGTCGACCTTGTAAGATGCAGACCCAATATCCTCCAGGGCCATTTAAGTCAAACTACATTGACCAGGGCTAATCTCTCCGGCTTTCATAAAGGGTAATTTACTCAGTCAAATTCCCTACAACATACTGATAGCGCGATTTTTCGTATCGTGGAGTCCCATAGAGCGGAATCAGTAGCGCGAAAACTCACAGCGCCAAGTCATGTAGCGCGAGGTCATATAGCAAGAAGTCCCGTACTGCGGAGTCATGCAGGGCGAAGTCCCATAAATAACTTCAAGCTGTAAAATTTGTAATATCATATTAATTTTGAGCAAATAATGAGCCTTTGTTCTGATTCTATACTGTGCAATTAGAACAGTACTGTATTCTCAGACACGATTATTTCTTCCACGCTGTACAAGTCACGCGGAGTAGAATTATCTGCCTCGGTTTCGGGGTGTGGAAGTGTATCATCCATAGCGGCCATATCTGCTGAGTCACTCTCACTATTCATGCGTAAAGCTCGCAGGTTGTGGAGTTGATGGACGTTGTGGAACCGCACATGAAAATAGCTGACATTTACTTTTGATACGCTCATTGATCGCGCAAAGGTCTGGGTCCGGCCAAAAAGGAGATATTTAGTGAGAACGTCGTCATGTCGCTGGTATTGCGAGACCTAGTATACGATGGCTTCTTCCACAGCCCGAGGCTAGAAGTCCGAGACGCTGAGGTTTGATGTCTCTGGTTTACAGTCCTTAAGCTTCATCCTTTTCGATGTTTTTGCTAACCGCTGCTTGAAAATTGCCTTCTTGAGGTAATAAAGACGTATCTACGACACCTGTCGTGAGTGAGCAAGGCACTGACGTGTACATAGACCTGTATATTTTCGCTTGCTCAATTATTAATTAGTAAAGGGAGCTAACAAATAAACCAAATAATGCGGTGACAAACATAGATATACTACAAGATTTAAGATTAAATGTTAAACCAAATATTAAAAAATATACAGACCACTCGCACATTGTAGCACACAAAGTGGACCTAATATTCGCACATGTGACTATAGTCGATATACACAAATGTCACTCACCGTTCAAAGTAGTTAATGATTGAGTGGTGTCTGACTCAAACTGCCAAACATAATTCCTCATGACTGCTTTGCGATAACACGCACATTTCATTTCTTGAGACCGTGGGCAAACGTGTAAAGGGCGACCATATCGTAGAGAGCGGCTCGTCAATCTAGTCCTCGTCGCTGCTGCTACAGTCAAATAAGGGATTTGTTCAATATAAAAGATCTGGGCAGATTCATGGTCCAGCCTTTTCGAGCTGGTAGCGACGAGCTCATCGTTTATCATCACCATCCGCCTAATACGCGATGTACTCGTCGGCAGGGAGCGGGATGTCCAGGGGCAGCTTCTGGATGAGCGCGTCAAAATGATAAGTCGCGAAGACGCGCTTCGTCTCGTTCTGCTGTCTTAGTATCACCGCTGTTGCCGCGTCAATAACGCCCGCGTGAGGCAGAAGTTCCGGACAGTGTCTAACGCCGCTGCATCCACGCCGTCACTATCTTGCAAAGTGCGCTGAGCACATTCATTGTCTTGGCGCTGTAGCCTCTCTCGAGCTGGCCGAGGGACCACTGAACGAGCTCGCACTAATATATATGCTTGAAGTTCTTGACTGCTCCGGCGTATATGGGATGCAAGTGCGAGGTTGTTTTAAGCGGCAGGAAATGGAGACGTCCGTCGACAGCTCGAGCGCGACACGACATGGCGCGTTATTGACTAGGAGAAGGATCTTGCGGCCACACATGCTCAGATTAAACGATTTCAACCAATGAAAATTGATCAAGTGTAATCCACTCTTTTTGATTGGATGACAGATCTAGCCGCATCATAATAACGCCCTTAATGCAGGGGGGTTATGGTAATGGTTGATCACGAGCGGGCTGATCTTCCCCTTGTCGGCCATGTTCGCGCAGAACTCGACCGAGATCCGCGCCTCGTCCTTCTTGCGACCTGAAGGAGCGCGGGTAGAGATGGTCTGGTCATCTGCATGCGAAATAACAGACCCGTCTCTACCATATTAAAGACGTCCGACTGTCCTTACTCAGGCAGCAGCTTATACAGGCTTTTATGCTGGTCTTTCAGCGTCCTTACGTCTACCCCGCCCACCTCGCCATGCTGTTGATGCAGCTTGATGCCATGCCGTACGTAGGACTGAACCACTTAAAATAGCAATACAATAAACTCGAAGGGCTCTGCTCAAAGCGGATCGTCCGCTCTTAACAGATCATCGCGTCGCTGATGCTTGCTCGCTCTTGAACCAAAAGGAACAAGTCAAACAGGCAGTCTTCCATTGCTGCGTGTTGCTGTGCCTGCTTGCGCTTTAAGTAAGGGTTTGTGATTGTTGTCTGGTGTGCTGCGTTTATGATCTTGCTCAAGGTCGAGCGCTCAACACGCGCCCCCACTTGATGTACATCCAGTTGCTCAGTTGATTCTGCGCGAGGTTAGTTTCCCAGCTCAGTTTGTGTGAAGTTTGTTCTTCTGCTAGGCTGTGAGGTACACGCGCACTCTTGGCATCGTTCTTGTCGTGGCGAGTCTGAGAGTGGCAAATTTCCTGGAGACGTTAATCGAGTCCAGTCGGGTTTGTGCTTGGGTTCCTATGGCATAAATACGTGAGTGAGCTCACAACGACTTAATTCTTAGGCAAATGCTAAACGGCTGGGTTTATTTTTTGTTCAGCTGGGTCATTCTGATTCGTTATTAGAAGTAGCTCAGCTATACGCCCAATTTCGTCAGGAGTAAATCCCAAATATTCAATTCACTATTACTCTTTACTCACTTGCCCGTGCACTATCAAAATAGAGATTTCAGTACAATTCGTGGCTAAAACCCTACTACATTCCTTAATTCCTATCCGAACTCCAATCCTATGAGCAACAACAATACAGGTGCGTTTTTTAGTACGCGCAACATAATCCATTTTGGGAAGCCCGTAAGTGCGGCCTTATCACCGCTACCGTTTGCGATACAATTGGACGTGCCACATCCTCTTCGTCGTGTCGATATGACGATGCCACAAACACCTTCGTCTCGAGTAAAAAGAGTATCTCATGAACTGGGCCGGCTCAGTATGCCCGCGTTGCCAATTGGAAGACGCGCTGATTCGTACTAGCAGAAGAACATCTGTCCAATTACAAGCAAGGTGGTGATTCCTTTATTACGGGGAAGATGGCACGGAAGTCATGAAAGGCGGCCTTGCTCTTACGCCAGATACATCCTATAGAAGAGTTATGTTGATAGCAATGCCAATTGTATCGGGGTCGTGACACCTGCACCAGAGCTGTTTTGTCAATCAAGTACATTCAAAGAGATGGAGTACTGGATCAAGTCGGTGCGTGCGCACATTTAATCTCATTTAATAAATACGTGGCTACTTTCATGATGTATCTGCTGTGGCGCTTACGACGTCAAGAGAACCGAATGGTCCGCGTGCTAGATTGCTGAGTGCGACCTCTGTGCAGAATCCATGGATTGAGATATACTGTTCGCTTCCACTTAAACTGGGGGAAATGTAAAAAGGTGCGTAAACCTGATACGTAGTTGGATCCGAAGGGGTAGTGATCTAACAAACGTTAAAAGAAAATGGTTGCTGAGTAAACATTTGGTGATAAAGGACTCAGTCATTCACGTACTGGTACTAATTGGAGGCCGCTTACTTGACGGTCCTTTGATTAGTGCTCGCGAGTGACGGAGGCGTAGATGATAATGAATTTGATAAAAGAGAAGACGAACAATTTTGATGCCAAAGAAAGCGGCAATCAACCCCTGATTGCATCCTTGTTGCGTGACACAATGTGGTGGATGTGAACGGTGTGGGGATAAGCCAGACAATGACGCTGCATCAATGCGTGCACCTCGTGATTTACAACTTGGTAGCAAAATGTCGCTAGATTCGTTCGCATGGGAATGCCAGCCTTTTCCTGGATGTCCGTCACATTGGGGTATACTCCTGTATTTAGAAAGTCATATACACAATTATCATTGCCAGCCTGGACAGCAACTCGGCAGTATAATATCAACTATATCTAGAACTTTCTTAATACTATACGACACAGGAGCCTTAGTTTTGTGAAGACGCACCGTGTTTTAATGAACGTAGTTACTGTGAGGTAATGGTGTTAGATTGAGCGATCGCGTAAAAAATTGCCTCGAAAAACGATAATTTTCTCGTTAGAGAACGCGAACCAGGAGGTAAGGGCTAAAGTAGGGTTTTAGCCGCGAAACACACTGATACCGTCATTTTGGGCTTTGCACGGGCCAAAAGTAATGGTGAATTGAATATTTGGGATCTACTCCTGACAAACTGGGCGTATAGCTGAGCTACTTCTGATAACGAATCAGAATGACCCAGCCGAATAAAAAATAAACCCAGCCGTTTAGCATTTGCCAATTTTTATATGTGACGATTTGGCCATGTGTTTTGTGTGATTTAACTGTGATTGTGATACATATGTACGTGTTTAAACTGTGAGTTGTCTGTGCACAAAGGAAATAAAAAGGGACATGTTGAGGAGAATAGTAAAATACACCGAGGCGTAAACTACACGTAAG
This sequence comes from Hyaloperonospora arabidopsidis Emoy2, assembly GCA_000173235.2. Taxonomy (NCBI): domain Eukaryota; phylum Oomycota; class Peronosporomycetes; order Peronosporales; family Peronosporaceae; genus Hyaloperonospora; species Hyaloperonospora arabidopsidis. Next base: position 181,520 of record JH598563.1, on the reverse strand, counting down.
GCAGTATGCCTATGCCTCAGGTACGATTTTTAGTAACAAATGTGACACAAAACAAGAGTTTGATCATTTGTTCGTAGTTGAATGATAAACAAGCACACTAAAAAGACAAGTCTCGATTTTGCTACTAGCAAGGACCCTTGCAGCAGTTTTCACATGGAGTCCAAGCCCCAAGGCATAAATATGATGCATCAAACATCTATAGTTGTCCAGCAGGGTGGTAGGTGTGAGAACTTCTATATACGGGGTCGCTAGAATTGGAAGATTTGTTGAAAATGGTCAAGTTTTTAACAGCAGATAGCATGGTAAGCGAAAATTGGCCGTAACATACATAGGCATATTTCAGATCGAATAAAGTGTCGTAGGCGAAAATTGTGAGCACAATGGTATCAGCTTTATTCGAGTTCTACCGACCAACTAACAACTCGGACACGATCTCAGTGAGGGTGTGAGCCGCTCAACGCAGACAATGTTGCAGTTTATATCACGGTCAACTTTAGTTAGTACCGCAACCCTGCCGAACACTTGAACGTTTGAAACCTTGAATAGACCCTGGAATGAAGGTACAACCACTTAGATGGAATTTAAAATGGCTGAGCGCGGGGTTCCCCCTGGTGGAATACTAAATATACCCACTGCACCTACAAAAAAATGAGAGTATCTCGATACAGAGCCCGATTTTTAGTCATTCGAGCTAGAGGAAGACCGTCTCCATTTTGCCATATCCAGCGATAGCAAACACACTTATGCGTGGTGGTGGAAGTGAACTCATGTAATGGATCATTCTGGTCACTAAAATATTCTCGTCAGACTTTCAGCTCTTCTGCTATATCCTATCCATACCGTCGACGTCGCTTACGAACTTTAAATTATCACAGTGTCCACAGTTTTCCATCATTAATGACAACAATAGCAAACGAATATTTACCGACCAAATAGACTACCACACTTCTGACAGCACCTTATCGATTACACTCTTCCAAGTCCATGAGGCAGCATAGTTTATGCAGAAACGAGCGCATCCACTGACGGCCGTTCCCTCGTGACTTAACAAAGTTGCTCAGTGTTGTTTCTCGTTGAACACCCGGACGAAGTAAATCACGCAATATGGGCTCCATGACAATTTCCTGGTGATTCGTGAGCATTGTCTCGCCATTGTATAAATAACAAGCTGAAATTGGCAATAGTGGAAGATCTTGATTGCGATGATTCAGTTTCGTGCCGAGAACCATGTGTACGTTACGAAACTTGGAAGGGCCCTCAACCCTACTAACACTCTCGCAAGCAAAGGTAAAATTCACAAAGCGGAAGGAGCACTCAGGCAATTCCTTCCCAAATGAGCTGAATGGAAAATCTGAAGACTTGCCACTGCTTGACCAGAGAAGCGCTAGAATGTGATCTACTTCGCACTGGGATACTTTTAGCACTTGGCCATTGTCAAACATCAGTACAACATCAATCACGCGTAAAAACTCGTTCATGCGGTCCACGGCATTTCGCGCCACGCTTGTAGTGAAGAAATTTTTAGTCCCGAAGACGCGTGTGTCGGCCCAAGAAAAGTCCGCAAAATTGGCTGGGGAGACCCATTTTCGAGTGTAGCATTCCAGGGTCATCACTTCAACTTCGCGGCGGAGCTCCTCGATCGACTGAGCTTGTAAAATCTTTCGATAGTTCCACGTCGTCTCTTCCGATGAGCCACCTCATTGTCGTCAACCTGATTTTGTTCTTGCGTCACACGTATTTCACGCTCACATTCGCCCGTGTGATATGCAGCAAACTTCGTCGTCAAGTCCGTACGTACGACTTTGGCGACATATTTGAGCGACGAAGGCGTCATCAAAGCCTCCAAACACACGGTGTGCCTGCGACTCAACAACTCGAGCAATTTTGTCCGTGACTAGCTTTTCCTGGTACAGAAGCTCCAAAGACCAATCTTCATCGACCAGCTCGGACTTGGGGTCGAGCCGTGTTTTCTAGTACTGAAGACCACTTTTTGACCATTCTAGTAGGCCCTGAACACACTCATCTCTCGTGTTGTCCATCACCCAGTTCAACACGTCGACTGCAGTCAACATCGACATTTCTCGGTGAGCACTTGACTACAAGATACTCTGCGCAACCTCATCAAAAATTGCGATCCAAAGCGTCTGGTAGCATCCAAGCTACGACGCTAACAAACCATCGATCGTACTGATGCTCTTGCTCCGAGATGTCCAAGCGCAACAGCATATTGAACGTATCTCGGACCTCCTCCTTCGTCAGGCCGCCGTGGTAATATCCAAGCAGAGTGAGTACGATACAAACGTCAGGGTGGCTGAATTCAGATCGTTCCGATAGAACATCCGCAGCACGAAACGGAATGGCAATCTTTTTTTGCCGTGTACCACAATCCGGAAGCCCAAAGTCGACTCGGTAGTGTTTCTCCAAGCAATGCTTGAGCACTCCGAATGCCACGAGACCTCTCATCGCCAGTAATTGAGCTACGAAAGGCGTAATTTTTGCCAAGTCATCGCCAGAGCTTCCTGTAAACTTACGGTCGAATCAGTAATAGTCGTGACAATCGATGGGTCGTGCAGCATTGCCTCCAAAAATATTTAGCCACATCAGTTCAAATGAAGCTTCGTCGATGAGATCCAGCACTAGCCGCCTTCTTTGAGTTAATGGCGCATGAGTTTCGTGCTTTTCCACAAGAGTGTTCAGCCGAGTACCGTCATACGAACCCAAGCGGGTGACGTAGTCTGGGGAAAAGCAGGAGATATGTGCAGCTTGTAGCACCTTCTGGACGCGATACTGGCTGTTTGATTCGCACACTCGCAGTACAGCTTCTGTGACCGTCCACCGTTCCATTC
>JH598563.1:103268-145400 GCA_000173235.2 Hyaloperonospora arabidopsidis Emoy2 | reverse complement strand
GACGAGTCAAACGTGATGATACAAAACGAATCTTCATTCCGATTGCAATTGGGTTCAAAACGGTTGGCTCAACGTCCACCTCAACTTCCCGTGACTCGCATCTATCTACACTTCTATGGTTCCTGTTTGCCCATCCTGATTCCAGAAGACATGGCAACTCTGGAGTCAATCAAGACTATTGAGTCTTTGTTGACATGGCATCAAAGAACTCGCAATCGTCCTGTTCGGCCTCGTCAGTAGCTTCACTGTCATTGTCATGGACGAAAAGCTCCAGCTCCTTTGCATGTCCATTTGGCACCACATCCACAGCAACAATAACCTGAATAGCTGCTTGGAGCGTCGTCAATACATACCCTTCGACACCTTTACCTCCCCCGTTCGTAAAGAACGAGATGAAAGCAATTTCTGCCACAAAATTCGAGCCTGCATGGCAAACGGACGGGCATTCAACAAAGAACGCACACAAAATTGGTATCAACAAGTCCGTGTTGGATGCTGACTGGTGCAGCTTCTCCGCAAAACAGCAGATATCCCGGAAAGTATCGCAGAGCAGAACCAACTTCAACAACGGAGACGACGTCTCCTGCATCATGAGTAATTTAGCTTCTGCCTTCTGAAGATCGTCCGCTAGCACCGGTCGTTGAAAGGCTTTGCGGTTGGTATCACCTCCTTGACTCGGATAAGGTAGTCGCAATAGGGGCGACGAGTGGTAACTTTGTTCGCGTCGAATCTCCGCAACGTTCGCCGCAAATGCAGTTTCCGCGTCCTTGAACGCGCTCTGGAACTCGCTAAACACCATCGCGTGAATGTCGTCGTAAATGATGCGCTCGACGGCGAGCGTGCAGCTCCGGACGGATTCCGACGTACTGGCTAAGCTCGGAAAACACTGCAACGTCGCACCTAGTACGTGTGCGACGTACATCTTGGTATCCTGGAGAGTATCTTTGGCCAAAGCTCGGGTCCCACGTATTCCAGCAGAGCTCGACTTGCCCGTAAAACTTGGTCGCCGCTGTTGCTTTCGATGGCGATCGGTAAAGCGCTTCCGGAAAGTCTCACAGAGCTGTACATTCATCTGTCCAAGGAGCTCACCAGGTGAGGCAAACATGCTAAATAGAAAACAATACACTTCACCATCATCCGGTACAGTCTCTCGTGACGTCACCCGTTCGGCATTGCTCGATACAACATCATCCGTACAAACATCATCATCATTGATCCTATCCTCTCGCCTTGGCTGCTTCCGTTCACAGTGTGAACGTGAGAGCTGAAAACGACGGAGGAACTCGGCATCCTTCCGGCAAGCGTCGTCCGACGCAGCCCCGGCAAAGTTCTGCATACAATTCCAGCAGATCTCCATGGCCCACTCACCTTTCCTCAGTTTCTCTTTGCTGCGCTGTACTGCCTTCACCTTGCTCTGATGCGTCACTGTGGCTGCAGCTGCTGCACTCGCCGTCAACCCAATGCCAGCCATGACTGTCTCAGCTCCCACACTCGTAATCAACAGGTTCAGGCCAGTCAGCACGGCAACGGAAGGACCTATGGCAATTGCTCCAACGACCCCTCCAGCAGCAACCACTGGTGCCATGATCTTGACAAATCTGGATGCTGTCTCCAGGTGCTGCTGTTTCTGCGTCATTTTTTCTTTTAATAACGCGGTGGGACGCGGATGGACACGAACAACAGCGCTCCCGTCTAGCTCTTCAATCAGAGCTGTCAACGTGAACATCTCGACTCCAGATCCAGGTTTTATGTCATTCTTGTACCTCTTTTCTTCATCTTCATCTGGTCTTAACACCAAAGGAGGTGGAAATAGCATTTTGTTCGGAGCTCTTGACAGCACATGGCTACATAACAGCATAAGACTGGTATGGCTTCGACAATGGCGATGTAAGTGGGAGAAGCTTATACAGCTCCGGTGGATAAAGACACCACAGTTTAGACACTGGCAGATACTTCGAGTTATAGCTTGTGGCGCGACAAAAGACCGGGTAGCGACTACTATTGTAGTTGTAGCAGGATAAGGTCGAGTAAGCGTCAGGAGACGCTCGCGACACAGGATACAGTGGCGGAATAACACAAGACTGCGGTCAATTGTGGACAAGACATGGAGCTGGACAGGACAAAAGCTGTGGCCGTGGAAAGGGTCCGCGAGAAAAGACGTCGAGTCACAAGAGTCCATTCTGGATGCTGCTATTGACCAATTGGTAGCAGAAGAAAAGGAGATGGACAGACACAATGACGGGTCAAGTTAGAGGGATGACTTCAGGATAGAGAAGTTTGTCTATGGTGGTAACGTACGTGGGTGCATGGGGCATATAGAGCGAGTGAGCGAGTGATGTACGTTTATTATTGGAGAAACACGTCGATTGACGATGATAAATAATACTTGCAGCAGCGTTCTTTTTATGCTGTATATGAGAATCGGTACATGTTATAGAGAGACGTTATGCTGGAGAATGTCGCACAATCGAGGAAAGGAGAGAGGTACAATCGCATTTTGATCGTCATATACTGAGGGAAACAACATAGGATGCGGTAAAAATGGATTTAAATAGGTTTATAGGTAATAATTGCAGGATAAAGGACACCAATTCAGTAAGCTAAGCTTGTGCTAGTGTGTGTACCCTCTTTTGCTGCATGTGGGCATGCAATGCGCTGTGAGTGATTTTGGCACACTGTTGATTGTTTTGGCAATGATTACCGGAATATAGACCCTCCCCGTATGCTTTGTGTGACACAGTCTTTTAACATAGGATACGCAATGCTCGAGTGGTCGACAGCCGCGCCCGCAATAGGTGTTCATTGTCTTTGCCTGTCACATAACGAGTGATCGCGGGACATGTTTCCATTAAAATCGAGTCTTCATGTGCACAATGCTTACGTCGCTAGTTCTTGACCTCGAAAGCATATACATCAATTGCTAATCGGACATTGTGCGAAGACAAGCTGGTTCACATTCACGGAGATATTTACTTGCAGGCGCTTACAGATATGTTCAACCGCACACTTGTCACTGTCTCGACCATCAATCTATATCGGGTGTACTGTCAGGTGCTCTCATCTCTTGACTGGATATCGATCAAGCATCATCTGTGCAGCATGATGCAGCCAATCTCTTACCCGAGAAATATCAACAACTAGCCTATCCACGGTCGATATGTTCTACCTGTAGCCGCACGAGTAATATGGTAGGTGGCAATTATCGTGTCATTGTGAGTGCCCGTCTGTATCGGATAAACGTATAACGTAAACTTTCATTTTAATGCACACGACCAGTTTAGTGCACTCAAATGTTTTTACCCAATACTTTAAGCAAGAAAAAAATTAAGTGTTTTGATCGGATCGCTCACCCGACCTTTTAAGCATACAAATAATAAGACTAAATAGTGCACTAAACTGAAAGGGAAAAATCATAAGTTTTGTCTTCTGGGAATGGATGTAGGCTGGTATTTTGTTTAGAAAAATTGAAAAAAACAGCATGCGAGAAAGCCCTACTTCTGCTGATTCGAGTCATACCTTTTCCTTTTCGATCAGCTAAAATGCTAAGCTGCAACGATCGTTCTCCTTATGCATCCAAAAAGCTGCACAAACTGAAAGTTTACGTTACGACAGTTTCGAGTCTGTCATTGTCCACCGACGAACGAAGTGCGATAGTAATTTTGGGCACCAACAGCTATGCAGAACAACTGATGCAGCGTAAATAGGATCAAAACGTTTCAGTTCAATAATGGTGACAGTAGTATGAAGTATGCGAAAGCTCATTACGTATCGCAAAACCCGCTTCCGGATAGTTTCTACCGCGACTGTCTCATGTGGAAGTACCATTTGCACTTCGAGTATTCCGACATGAAGGTTCATTACACATGTGCTCAACCTGGCCCTAGATCAGTGATTGTGCTTCGAAAGTAGATGGATATCTTGACTTATCGTGTATATAACGACGTGCTAGTAGGATCATGTGTATCGTGTCATGTCAATCATGGATGGACATTTACAGCTTTAGGCGTACTCGCAGTGTATAAACCCGAAGTCTTTCAAGTATCGTCCCAGAATTTTTTTGCCGCTGTTCTGAAGTGACTTTGAGCATATATGACTACACAAGTATTCGAGGTCGATCGAAGTAGAGTGTTCTGACGGCAGCCCTGACTTTCGTCACCGAATACTCTGACGTTTACGTTCGCAAGAAGAACAGCTAAAATGGATTGGCCATCGAGTAATTAATTAGTATGCCTTCGCTAGCAGGTAAACTGGAAAGTCACAGTCTGGTTTTGCGGACAGGATGGGTTTTGGTATTATATATGTATCATTATAACCGAAGCGTCGATTTCAAACGTCGAGCACCGGTATCTTTATCATAACAAACGAGCTCTTCGGTTTCAACTTGTTGTCGTAGAAATATTGCTGCGCGACGCTAGTTCCGCAGGGGAAAACATGGCTTTGATGTGGCTTCTGTTCATCCCTACGCCAGGCAAAAGTTAGCAGCGGCAAATCAAGAGCTTCTTGCGCTATGGTGGACGGCGATATCCGATGATCAATTGCCCCGTCTCAGCGATGGACCCAACGAGCAGCTGTACCTGGTTGTGATGAAGTAGCAGTGGCCATCGTTGACCATCTCTCTACAGTTTCAAAGGTCTGCCAAGATTGAGAGCCCGGGTACCAGGCGGTGCTTGCCTTTTCATATTGTAAACACAACGCATATCCGCATACTTCCAACGTGACTCGCATTAAATCGTTTGCGAACTCCAAAGCACCACTTCAATACTGCCATCGTAGTCTCAACCACTACGTTTGCACTCGTAACTTGGTAACATGTGTGCACAGTCATGGGCATCTTGCTTCATCATGCGACACTGCCAGTTCTGGTTCTCACGGCTTGTCAATCGTGAGCTGTGACGCCATGCTTTATGCACTGCATCAGCAACTACTTAATTAGTATCTGCAGGTCGAGACTCGATTTTTTGCACGATGTTAGCTTCGCCTACGGTGCCGCACCGACATCGATGGCAGCTGGACCATTCATCACCGTGACACCTTTATGTTTCCAGGAATGTCTCACATAGTCACTAGAAACAGAGACCGCAACTTATACCGAACGTCGAACAGCTCCTCGCCCTTCACTACTTATTTTGACGGGAGCGGAAGGTGTAGTGCCCGATACAGGAATGCAATTTCCATAGCACTCTCATCGAGCTGCTCGAGACGACCGCCGCCCCCAAAATGTCCATCGTCTTCACCCATTTTCAACAACATGAGGCGCTTGTCTTGCTTAGAAAGCGAGGCTTGCACTTTACGCATTTTGTACATCCACTTGGCAGGTTCCCAGAACTGCACGCGCTGGTCGTTTAGACTGCCGGTCACAAACATGGCAGGATACACCTGTTTTTCACGCACGTTTTCGCATGGCGTGTAGGACCTAATGTACTCATAAGTCTCTGGACAATTCGGATCTCCCCATTCATCGTACTCGTGAACTGTCAGTGGCAACGATGGATCTTGCATTGTCGCTAAGGCGTCTACGAAAGGCACCTTCATAACCAAAGCTTGGTAGAGGTGAGGGTACTCATTGGCCACATACCCCATGATGAGTCCACCAGCACTCACTCCCTTTCCAGCGAGTCGTTCAGGGCTAGTGTATCCTGCATCAAGCAGATGACGAGTACACGACACGTAATCGTCGAACGTGTGACGCTTCTGCATCCCCTTGCCTCCTTGGTACCATTGTAACCCTAGCTCACCACCACCACGGACATGAGCAAGTGCGATAACCCATCCACGCTCTAGTAAACTCAAATGTTCAAGCTCAAAGTCAGCTTCTAGATTAGTGCCATACGCACCATAACCGATGAGTAGTGTCGGGTTTTGCCCATTCCGCGTGATGTCGCGACGGTGAATTAGAGTCAGTGGAATGCGCACTCCCGCACTACTCATACTAGGCACGTAACACCGTTCACATGTAAATCGATCCGGGCTAAACGACGACTTGATGACCTTGCGGGCTGCGTCACGCTTTAGATCAACCGACCTGTCGATCAATTCTGTCTCCTTGAGTACATGCAGCTGTCTGTTCTCCATATCGTAGTCGAACACGATTTCTGGCACTAGCGGCGTGGAGACCTGAAAACGGACGTGGTGGGCCGCATAAGCACGATTGACTCCAGGTATAACTCGACAAATCTCATGCTCTTTAGGCAACGGGATGCAATGAGAAGTGCTGACATCAGCCTCGCTCTGCTTCCCTAGTGTACACACTCGAATGCGTGGCACACTGCTCACGCGTTCATAAAGCACAAGGTACTTTTCAAACAGATCCACATCTTCGATCTTGACGTCTTCGTGCTCGGGAATAAGTGTCTCCCATAGTCCAGCTGCTTCTTTTGTTGCATCCCAAGTAGACGTCGTGATCTTGTAGTTGAGCGCACCATCCGCATTAGTGACAATGAAGAACCGGTCAGCAGCATGATCTGCAAAGTACAACGTGCCAGACTCGCGTGGACGCAGCAGTCGAGGCTGCGCGTCAATGTCGTGACTGTCTAGTGCATAGATCTCCGACGAGTTCTTTGAGTTACAGTTGATCAGCACAAACCGCGCGTCCTTTGTCTGCGAAACATCCACGAAAAATGCTTTGTCTTGCTCTTCGTATACCTATGTTGCAGCAACAACACACACATCAGCATGTTATAGTTATAGTTGCAGTTTATCGTTTTGTTCGTATTTCTGAACTTTTTTTTAACTTGAACTATGAAGCAACCACCAACTGATTACGCCATCAACGTACCAGTTCCTGGATCTGAGTCGCCACATGGTACCGGTATACCGCGAACGGCCGGCAATGGTTATCGACTTTTGTAAAATAGAAAACACGCTCGGTACAAGAACTCCATTCGGCATTTTTGATACCAACAATGTCTTCTAGTGGATACAACTTTCCAGACTGTAGGTCTTTCAGCATCGCTCGACACTGTTCGCTGTCGTTTTCCATCAATACTATCACTTGCCTGCCATCAGGGGAGATTTTCATACCAGAAAAAATCTGAAACTTAGAATTTAGCAAAGGCTCTACGTTCTGGTTAAGCACCACTTGCTCTGCTCCTTTTGTGGAAGTTTTCGTGGCGTCGCGATAGCGGCGGTAGTACACGGGAAAGTTGTCACTTGGCGCTTGTCGCATATAGTATTCAAACTTCCCAATACACTCGGGTACACTATAGTTTTCGCGTAACAGACGGTTACGCAGTTCCATATTGAACATGCGTTCCACTTTGCGGAACTTTGGCTTCGCCAGCTGGTTTGCCAGATAAGTCCGTTCTAATTTTAGAAACCGTTGCAGTCGAGGATTGGCCGGGTTCTTGAGCCACTCCCACGACGAGTCTACGTCGGCAAAGCATCCCAGAGGTTGGTTGAGCGCTCGAGAAACATGGAAACGACGTACTGCAGGTCGATGCAGGCAGGCCGCAAGGCTTCGTATACGCATCGTGGAAGCAATGGTCGTTATCAAACAGTCTGTTTGGGCCGTTCTAGCCAGAATTTAGTCTCTTTCTAAATATACTGCACTAAAAAACGTCCTATTTTTTTGCGGCATTTTTGTCATATCTACTTTGCGCAATCGGGCCAGCTTCTGTTCGGTTGCAACCCTTTCCCATGTCCCACGTTATGTCGTTCATACAAATCCAGATTGTCATTTCGCATGGACCAAAAAAGCCTCAAGTCACAACTTTATCTCTCATATCTTCGCGCTCTGATTGGTCCTTTTGTTTGCCCTATCCGCAATCTGCCAGGGGAGCGCAATTACAAAACAAAACCCACGTCAAAGCCGCAGTCACTCGTATAGACGACAACAACTCACGAGCAGCAGTGGAGAGACAGGGGCGACCGAGTGTGAATAGAAACCATACATTAAACAAGTCTTTGCACATTAAAAATAGTGATAAACGCAGCTGTCTATGGAGGGAATTAAGGTGCGTCCACCTCTCCCGCTTCGTCTCTATCTATCTATGTCTATCTTTATCTTTATCTCCCTCTTGCTTTAAGCTCACAACGAGGTTCGGTTCCCTACCCCTTCTTTCTTTAGGTCTTTGCACCGGACGAAAAGCACGTGTGGATTCCTGGCGTCATCTGCGGGGCCAGTAGCGACGGTAAACAGCTGACAGTGCGGCTGGATGAGGTCGTGGGACCTCGTGACGCGTCGGTGCTGGAATTGATTCCATCTGAGCGCGAGCTCAAGTCGCTCACGGGCTCTCAGCGGTCCGTGGACCTCACGGAAGCTTTGGAGTGTTTCAATACGTCAGTGGACGCGGCGGAGAACACAAAGTCGTCGCTGCCGTTACAGAATTCGAGCGAGAGTGCCAATGGCTTCGAAGACATGATCCTCGTCGACCATTTGCACGAGGCGTCGATTCTGTATAATCTGAGACGGCGGTTTTTCCACCAATTACCGTGTACGTGGGTGGTGTCGTGTGTTGTGCTTTTGAGATTTCGGGGTTACAAGTTCTGATAATTGGTCTGATTTTTGTGATCATGCAATCCGATTGATTGGGATGGATACAATGCCGGTTTTTTTAGATACATATACAGGACGGATTTGCATTGCGGTGAACCCGTATCAATGGCTGGATCTCTACTCCAAGGCGCTTATGGAAAAGTTCAGTGATGGAAAAAGGGAAAATAAACCTCCGCACGTCTACGCCGTGTCGATGGAGGCTTTTTTCAACATGAGACAAAAGCAGGAAAATCAGAGCATATTAGTGTCGGGTGAGTCGGGAGCTGGCAAAACTGAGACGACGAAAATTGTCATGAGCCATTTGGCGGCACTGGCCACGAACTCCAACTCAAAAGTGATCCAGCAAATTATCCAGGCCAACCCGCTGCTCGAGTCATTCGGCAATGCTAAGACCGTGCGCAACGACAATTCCAGCCGTTTCGGTAAGTTTACAGAGCTCCAGTTTACGACAGAAGGCCAATTGATCGGGGCCAGATCTCGCACATATTTGCTGGAAAAGAGTCGTGTGACGACCCAAGCGCAAGGAGAAAGCAATTTTCATATTTTCTACCAGCTGCTAGCACAGCGCAAAGAGTTTTCAGAGCTAGAGCTTGGCATAGTGGACTCGTTCAAGTACGTGCCTGTCGAGACGCAAGGTCGTGGCGGTGACGAAGGAGGCGATCTCAGTCGTACCCGCGAAGCTCTCGAGCTAGTCGGCATCGAACAGTCGTTACAACAGGAGATTTTTTACATTCTTGGCGCCGTGCTGCATCTAGGCGAGACGGAATTCACTACGCAGAATGGAGATGTGGATGCCTCGCAGCTTGTGGATCGGGAACACTTCAATGTGGCTTGCAGACTGCTTGGTGTGAGTCCAGAGGCACTGGAACGCGCTGTGTGCAACCGTAACGTGTTCGTTGGTCGGGAGGTGATCTTGAAGCCGATGACGCACGACCAGGCGGCAGATTGTCGTGACGCGCTAGCCAAGAGTCTGTACTCGAAGCTGTTCTTGTGGCTCGTGGAACAGATCAATCAGACCATTGGCGTGAATACCAAAGGTGCTGGCCTGTTCATTGGAATCTTGGACATTTTTGGTTTCGAGCACTTTGAGACCAACTCGTTTGAGCAGTTTTGCATCAACTACGCCAACGAGAAGCTGCAGCAGAAGTTTGTGCAGGACGTGCTGAAGACGGTCCAGATTGAATACGAAGAAGAAAACATTTCGTGGTCTCACATCACTTTCGCAGATAATCAAGACGTGCTGAATCTTATCGAAGGCCGCCTGGGTGTCATCAGCTTTCTGAACGAGGAGTCGCTGCTTGCCACGGGCACGGATGCGTCGTTTGCAAGCAAATTGGGTGCAGTGATGGACAACAATCCGCTGTTGGAGACGCCTCGGCTGAATAAGTGTGCTTTCTCCATTTATCACTACGCTGGTAAGGTCACTTACGATGCAACAGGCTTTCTGGACAAACACCGTGACGCCATCTTGCCGGATATTAAGCAGTGCATGAGCATGTCCAAGCTCAAAATTCTGTCCAAGATGTTTACGGATGACGTGAATGCTAGGTGCGTAGAGAGCAGTGGATCCAGCGCTCGTGGCAAAAAGCGCAGTGGCAGCGTCAAAAGGGGAGGACACGCCCAGACGCGCCGCACGACGGTGGGCACACAGTTCAAGGAGAGTTTGTCACAGCTTATGGAAAAGATTGGACTTACGGAGGTGCATTATGTGCGTTGTCTCAAGCCAAATCCGCTGAAGAGTGCTCACTGCTTCTCACACGGCGACGTCGTCAGCCAGCTGCGTTGCGCAGGCGTGATTGAGGCCATCCGGGTGTCTCGCAGTGCATACCCGAACCGTATGCCGCACCTGGAGTGCATCAAGAAATTCCGCGTGCTGCGTACAGGTGCGGTTCCGACGCAGAAAAAGTCCATAAGCGACTCAGACATGGAATATGTCAAAACCCGATGCGAAAAGTTGATGGAAAAGCTGCTGTCGGGACGCAACATCCAGGATTATCAGGTGGGTTTGACCCGTGTTTACTTCCGCGAGGGTGTCTTGGAGGAACTGGAGACAAAGCGAGGCTGGGCGTTACGCAAGTACGCAATTGTACTACAGAAAAATGTGCGCTGTTGGCTCATGCGTCGGCGTTTCTTGCGGCAAAAACAGCAAATTGTGGTGATTCAGAAGTACTGGCGCCGCTATGTGATTCACAAGCGGTACTTGAAGCTGCGTCGAGGTGTTGTGAAGCTGCAGGCTCAAGCTCGCGGTGTCTCGACCCGTAAGATGTACCGTGTGCTCAAGTTTGACTACCGCATTGTTCGTTTCCAGGCCTACTGCCGTATGCACATGGAGCGCCAGCGTTACCTCATGAGAGTGTCTGCGGTGAAGAGACTCCAAGGATTCTTCCGTTTCTCTATCTTGCGCCTTGTTTTTTTGCGTAAGATGGAGAAGGAGAAGGCTTACAAAGAGCTTGGCTCAAAGGTTGCACAACTTCAAATGAAGCTGGACAGAAAGCAAGTGCACACTGGAGCAAAGCTGTCTCCATCAAACAAGACTTGTTCACTCGGTCCATCAGACGTGTCGAATGTAACAGGAACCAGCAGCGACCGCAGCACTAGTAGCAGCAGCTCCACGCGTGGCTCGATGCCCAACCACCGGTTCAGTGGTACTAGTGGAATTCTGGACGAAAGTCACGAAGTGATTACCGCACTCCACGAAGAGAATGAGAAGTTGCGAACGCAATTGGAGCATCAGGAGTCTGAAATCCAGCGTCTGAAGACCGAGAACCGTACGCTGAAGAACTGGCAACAATCCAAAGAGGTTGGTGAGCAGGTGCAGAAGCTGGCATATCGTGATCAGGAAAGCAAGGACTTGACATATTTGGCGGCGATCGAGACAGAGTACGAAAAGCTTCGATCGTACATATGTGAGATACGCGATCTGCCCACCGATATCGGCAGTATCACACAAGCCGATACTACTTCTCCGGCTTCTGGTGCCCGCAGCTCGCTCACGTCGTTGTCGTCGGAAAAATCGGTGCACGTCACGGCTGCATCTAGCGGCAATGTGGACCAGAAATCAGCTGATGCACATCACTTGCTACTGAAAAGTGCTGCTCGTATCGGACACGCCAAGAGCAAAGTATCTAGTAAGGGCAATGCGCGTCGGGTCAAGGACCACTGGGAAGAAATTCGTAATTTTCCTCCATCTATGCACTACAATCTGGGCTCGGTGCCGTGGAAGCGGCTGCTCGCGGATTGGGCACAGGGCAACCCGAAGAAGCTAGATTACATGACGCGTTGGCTCAAAAACGTTTTGGATGGCGGCCCAATCGTGTCGGACACGTTTCCGATGGGCGTCGAGCTCAAATATGTGACTCCGATGATGTTGGATGGATTTATGCAACTTGTTATCCCAAAGCTTGCGGAACGGCCCGATATCCAGGTGCACGTGCATACAAAGGAGTTTATTGGAACGAGTATGCGGATTACACTGTCACAGCTGGAGCAGCAGCATGGTGCTAGTTGGGGTTCTCTCTCGCATGCTCGCATTGAGCGTACGCCACCGCTGGAGGTGGAAGACTTCCAGCGGATTTCGATTCTCGCTAACAACAATAGCCGGAGCTCGAGTAATCTGTTGTCCGCATCAACACTTAGCCTTTCTCCAATGGAGTCAAACCCGGTCACGTCATCAGGCAGTCCAAGTAGCTACCGCTCCAGTATTTTTCGCTCAGGACGTGGGAACAACAGCGGTGACTACAACCCGCGCAATTCGTTCTTCCACCGGAATAAGTAACGCTCGATGGATAAAAGCGTGAGCCTGGACGATTGACAAGACGGATATGCTGATAAGTGGAAAGAATTGGGAGAATAAATCGAGCGGCGGACTGATGAATAGGTATGTGTTCAATTGCAGATTAGTTAGCCATCGGTGATCGCTGGATCGTTGACGACGACAAGCCTCGATCATTGCGTCGAGCAGGAGCAACCAGGACATGAGGAGACAAAAAGAGCATCAAGACGAGATTGATTGATCATGTTTGACGAAAGCTTTTGTTTGTTTGCGTGTCTGTCTGTGTACTAGACCTTCTACTGCAAATGCTCGGGATATTTACCTTCTCCTGCGGTAGTCAATATGGTATTTCGCTGCAGTTCAGCAGGCGTCAGTATCTGTAATTCGACCAGGTATGGATTTTGTCTAATAAATCTGTAGGTTTGATGTACACTTCAACCGGCATCCACGCTACATCTTGATCATTGGCGCCATACTGGATTTCTACTTTCAACTGACGACTCAAACTCGACATATCTTTGGCCGTGCTACCACCTGACACGCCGTTCGTTTGTTCGTTCGTGCTTGCGTGTCCAGTACTAATCAGTGCAGAAAAGTTGGTCTGTAGTTGGCAAAAGGAGTACTCGCGAATTTGCGATATGGCGAAATGATGCCGTCTGACCAACATCAAGGAGCGGGAAGAAGAAAAGGCTGTGCGAAAGGTCAGTATCCAACTTGTAAATCGTTGACGTCTGACCTTTCACGGCGCGCAAGATCAAGCATCTCGCCGATATCTGTCGATAATGCAGCGCATAAGTTATCGATTCTAACCTTCCGTGAGTACCTTTGGTTGCAAAAGTGATGACTAATGCTCGAAAAGGAGTTAAACCACGTGCTTGAGGAAGGTGGTCAAGCGATTGTAAGAGTTGACACTTATCATGGTAAACTCGTGTGTGACTTGATTAGACAGAGACTTGGACTCGAGTTTTTTGCTGGCCACAGGGCAAGCAAATGAGCTCACCTAATCACGTGAATCAGACACTGGTCAGTGCTTTTCGCCTGCTGTGCTCAAATTTCTGAACTTATGTCCATTCAGCGCACATGGCAGACGCGAATATCTCGTGCTAAGCCTGTCAAAAATATCATTTGGTGTTGCGACGGCGCTGGTAACGCTTAAGATCGGCAGCAATGGACGAAAAAGTAGACCTCGATCTTGCCTGAATCGACGTGTGTGGGTCAGAGTCTCCGCAAATAAATAAGTCAATACTTTCGCACGCTTTCTCTCGTCTTGTCGTCGCCTGTCCTAGATTCGCTGCCGTTTTTGTTTGTCTCGAGGTGTTCTCGGACTTGACAGATCGTCAGCTATTCTTCAATCTTCCGCATGGCAGCAACTGTAACTCAACAGGCAGCCGCCAACTTATCCTGCAACACGGCAGCAGCATCTTCGAGCCTATCAATAATGGCGCTTTCTTCCCCAATCGCGACTGTCTCAACTCAATGCACTCCCGTTCATTCGAATCGAGCAGTAGGCGTCTGGTCCAGTGAAGAGCACGACCGCTTCCTCGAAGGGCTCAAGCACTACCCACAAGGACCTTGGAAAGCCATCACAAAGTTCGTTGGCACGCGATCGGTCCGACAAGTGCAAACCCATGCCCAAAAGTATCAGGAAAAGGTCTCGCGACGGCTCCACGGGATGCAGACGGGTAAAGCGATTCGCCTCCGTCGTGAACACCGCATCGACCACGAGGTTTTAGCTCAGCCGACACTCATCCGTGTCCACCCTCAACTGCGCAGCAATTGTGCCCGTCAAAAAAACTACTACCCAGAGGTCAGACCTATTTCAGTATCGACACCGACTGGAGTATCTTTGAACTCACGTGCTCAAGCTCACGCCTCTCCGTTCCAACGTCCTACAATTGTGCCAGTAACGCGAGATGGAAAAGATTTCTCGTGCTCGAATTTGGACACGAACGGAGCTTCGCCGTCTTCGGTGTCGTGCTCTTTGGACGACCTGCCGACACTAAGCGAGTCGCTCGACTTTTTCATTGATAACTTTTTCTAAACATGTCATCAGCCTTTAACGTTTACGTCCAAAAAAACTCGTTGACATTTCGTCACATCTTTCATCCCGCAAGTCTTGAAATGGTTCGGATCCGTACTGCTTCATAACACTGGAAAAAAAACATCCCAACTTCTACTACCATTTCAACATCAGTTATTGAGTAAGACCTCTCCAAAAGGCACGTAAGAAAGTAGCAAACATATCACGTGAAAATGTTGTATTCCTAATGACACCCAAGCTACCCCTTGCAGTCACTACCACGGCTTACAGTTGAAACGCATTGTGATGAGCACAAAACTTTTGCCTCAACACTACCCCAAAAACCTTGGACAGGTTGTTTCTACGTTGATAAAGAGTGTGTGGTTGAAGGAACCTACCTTATCAAACGTGAAACGAGGTACGAGGTTCCAGGCACATTTTATGACACCGGGGTCAACAAGGGCGAGTTCGGACCCACGGGTGCTCCCATGGCAATGCCGCTAGACGGGGTCTGAGACGACGGGTTCCGACTGGTGATATTGCGGCCGCTCAGGTTGACACTGAACGACGCGCACAACGGGTTCGAGAGCTGCATCGGAATGGTGAAGTTCGTGTACACGTCACAGCGCGTGTCTGGTTTGACAGCCACGACGTACTCGGTATCCTCCACGCTCCACTGGAGACCCGATCCAATTACTGGCTTGTACACTCCCCAGTCGGCCGACGACAGCGTGAACGACACCTCCATGGACTCGCCCGGCTGTAGGTCGATCTTCTTGAACTTCTTCAGCATCTTCATGTTGGGCACCGAAATCCTGCGGAAAGGTTGGATGAGGAACAACATGATAGTCTCCTTACCAGCACGAGTACCAGTGTTCGTGACCGTCACAGAAGCAGTCAAAGTCTCAACAGAGGTGCCAATGACCTTCTTGTCGATCACAACGGACGAATAGTTGAACTGCGTGTAGCTGAGACCAGTGCCGAATTCCCACTGCATCTGACAATTGTCCCACCTGCAGCGCGTCGTCACGAGGTGGTTGTACGGAACAGCGACGCTCGCGGGGTGCATCGGGTACGTAATCGGCAGCTTTCCGCTTGGGTTCACTTCACCGAACAGGATCTCCGCAATCGCTTGGCCACCAACTTCACACGGGAGAAATCCATTGATAATGGCATAAGCGTTGCTCGGGATCGATCCAAGCAGACGCGGGCGACCTCCAAGCAGCACGACAATGACCTTCGTCCCGTTGGCAGCGAGAGCTTCGATAAAATCCTCCATTCCCTCAGGTAGGGCCGGGTCATTAATGTCCCCCGCTTTCTCTGTGTAATTCGGTTCCCCAATTGCAGCAATCGTGTACTCGTGCTGACGAGCGAGTCGAACAGTCTGAGCCAAGTTGGTCGTATTGATGTTACCATCGATTCCAAGGCCGTTGAAATACGTGACGGAGCTGTTGCCAACGAGGTTCTCAACACCCTTACGAATCGAGATGCCGTTAGGGAACATCTCATTGCCCGAGTACCCCTGCCACGCATACGTCCAGCCACCACATTGGTAGCCAATATTGTCCGAGGATGGACCGGTAATAAACACCGACGCGTTCTTCGGTAGAGGCAAGACATTGTCCCGGTTCGACAGCAGCACAATCGACTCACGGGCAAGTTCCAGAGCAACCTCTCGGTCCTTGTCATTACCCACCATCGAAACGTACTGTTCACCCGGCACTGGTGTTTCATATAGTCCGAGCTTGAGCTTGAGCTTGATGACACGTTTCACCGACTCGCGGAGACGGGTTTCTTGCTCCGGGTTCTCCTTCAGCATGTTGAGAGCGTATCCGATAAAGTCCGTGTCCTGGGCCACCATACTGATGTCAACGGACGTTTGCTTCAACGAGACGGCTACTGCTTCTTCCCGGGAAGAAGCAGTGCGGTGGAAATCGTATAGGTTGTAGATCTCGTTCCAGTCCGTCAGGAGCACGCCGTCGAATCCCATATCATGACGAAGCAAGTCGTTCAGGATCTTGGTGCTGGAAATTACCGGGTCCCCGTTCAGCGAGATGTAGTTCTCCATCACGGTTAGAGCCCCAGCGTCAATAGCAGCTTTGAAAGGAGGCATGTGGTTGTTCAGCAGCTCAAAGTCCGAGACGAGGACATCGTCGCGGTCCTGACCCGTTGGGGTTTTCGAGTACGCGATAAAGTGCTTGATACAAGCTGCCGTTTGGTTGTAACTCTGGAGTCCCTGGACATGGGCGACACCTAGAACCGAGGCAAGGTACGGATCTTCACCGTACGTCTCGTGGGTGCGGGCGAACATCTTGTTCTGCGAGAGGTCGAGAATGGGGCCAAAGATCCACGGGATGCCAGCAGCTTCCGTGTCCCGAGCAGTGATTCGAGCCATTTCGTAGACCAGGTCGGGGTTGAAACTCGCGCCACTGTTGATCTGGTGCGGGAACAAGACGGGCCCCACGACGTAACTCGCCCCGTGCACCGAGTCAATGCCGTAGATGATCGGGTGCCCGCCATTGACTTCCATGGTGATATCCTGGATGCGCTCGATAAGGGAGCGGAACTCCGAGGCGTTGTAGCCATAGACCCCGTTGACAGGCCCCTCAAAGTACGTGTTGAGGTACGACCCGACATTGAGTTGCGCATATTCACGCACCGCAGACTCATTGAGCTCTCGGGAGGTCCCGTTCATGACTTCCGACAGCGTCAGTTGCGTCATTTGGCCAATCACTTGGGCAGCCGAGAAGCTGTCGACGATCGCTTGGGCACGGGCATCGTATTCGTCGATGCCGTTGGCAATGGCGATGCTCGGCACGGACAAGAGCCCAAGAGCGAGCCACGACGTCAGCATTGGAGGGATGACGGGATGAACTGTTTGATGGGTTCGAGTACCAAGGTTGGGGAAGCTGATGTGAAGTGCAGTGACGAAAGCAAAGTGAGGATCAAGAGGCGAGTGGCGGTGCAAAGGTCTTCAGTGAAATTTTGGAGCTACGATCGAGATATACGACGCGACGTCTCTCTCTGTCTTTACTAGGGAGAGCCAAATCACTTTTTAATTTTGCGCCTTCGGACAACAACCCAGACACCCCGAGGTGAGGGGTACGGCAACAGCGGTTGTCACCCCCCCATCTAGTACCTACTATTCTACTTCAACCTTCGAGTTGTCGGCCCGGTCACCGAGCTTGACTCCCGAGCCCCACGAAGGAAGCGAACTTGCCTAGAACTTGATCAAGATCAGCCTAGTCCAGGTGCGTCAGCGGCCTATCGGGGGTGATCGGTCTAATCCCTGGCGTTTCCTGCGACTTCAGCGCCCTGTTTGCACCCCGGACTGGATATCCGATTCCACGTGCCCTCTGCGAAGTGTCCCCCGTGATGACCTAAGAGCCGAGTCAAGCAGACTAAGCCAGCGAGGAGAAGATGATGTAGTTTAGGCAGCAGCACACCGATATCGTATAGGGCATAAGCACTTAATCGACGTTCAGGATTTACAAAACATGGTGTTTATACCTGGTTTCGAGCCCATGCCGTGCTCGCTCGGATGGGATTTGTGTTCAGCAGGGAGAGCCAGTCACACGAGAGTGGACTGCTGCAGAGATTGTCGCAGTTCTCGAATAGAAGGCCATGTACGGGAAGACCAGAGGAAAAAATCTTCTAAACCCGGTCGGGCATGGATCGAATCGCTGTTGAGATATCGAAAAGGAGGCGGTCGAGTTTCTTTGCAGGACATGGGGTTGTTCTCGTCAAAAGCGAAACGAGCACGGCCGAAAGAATGTTGGTATCGCAAGCAGGATAGGCGACATACGAAAATGATCGATGGGCTTTTTCAGTGCCATTTTATACTTGACATTTGCCCTCGTCTTGTCTGTAAGATACATTGTGGGAGACCTTCTATAGGGTCTGACTCGATCACTGGCTAGTGGAGCAAACGGAACGCACCAGGTGTCGCATTTTTGCATCCGAGTGAGATGTTTAGTGGGTACCTTACGAAGTAGGTAACGCCAGGTGGAGCTGTACTGCTTCCTCTCGTGCAGGTTCTGTCCACAGAAGTCCAAATCGCAAGCAAGCGCAATGCGCACAGGCAACTCCATATCGTCGAATGGCAGTGGCTGACGCAGCTTTTTGCTGATGCCTTAGGGCGTTGTCTTCTTGTGCTTTTTCGATTGACGGCACGACACTAAAGAGTCTTGAAACGAGACAAGCACGCACGGAGGCACTTTCTCTTGATTAAATCGTGCACTTGTATGCACCCACGCGGTCGTGGCAATCTCATGGAAGCACGCACATTGCGATCTGCGAAGAAAATGACGCTTTTTAATCGACACGTGTGCATGTGTGACTTCGCCTCGTCCCGGTAATCTCGTGGACCATGGCTTACATTTACTGATGACCTAGTAGGAATCGGAGCCATACGTTAGCTTGTGGTGGAATGGCACTGCATGAGATCACGCACGGACAACAAGCGATGTGCACTTCTGATTGCTGAGTGAAAATCGTAGCTGTGACACTTTACACTAAGGTGTATGCTCCTTTCTTACAGCTGCAACGCCGGTGCACAACGGGCTATCAAACTGGACTGACTGTAGCTGGATGTAACCTTCTAGCGCTCTTCTTTTCCATTAAATGCATAATTTTTGGTGCGGGCTCGTTATTCCTGTCTTATTGCGAGCCCGAAGGGTGAAGCTATTAGTGAGTGTGCGCAAGGTTGAATGCCGAACTTTTTAATCGTACTTATCTGTGTCTGTCTGTCTGGCTGTCTGTGGTCTGTGTGTGTCTGTATGTAAATAACACGGTTAGGTGTACCTTACCCGTATTAAGTACGAACTAGCCTGTCCCCCCTCATAGGTCGATTAGCATGGTAGGTGTCACTCTATGGCTAGGTCACTATTGTGACGCACGCACGTGATTGGCTTAAATCGATCAAAGGTGAATATGATCACATAAGCAAATGCTGGACGCTCATAAGCAAAGGCCGATGGCGTTGTCCTAGCCTTCTTAACTGGATTAACACCGACATCAACAGCATACTCATTCTTCAGAGACTGCTACTGTTGTATAGTGTTTTGCAACTTGATTCAGTTCTCCGAACTGGATTACTTATATTGAAGGGCGAGCTCCAGTGCTGCTCCCCTATCTTACATGAGGGATGCAAGTAGTACAAACTGTAACGTCAGGATGAGCACATGGGTATGGTTGCAGATAGAATAGACCAGGTACGAAGCAGTTTCGAACCTGTTTGCGGCTCGCACATTCACAGACCCGACCTGATCAGACTACTCGCTTCCAAGCTGGTTACCCGGTTCAGACCATCCATGAAAGTTCGCTATTTGACACAAAGCTACCCCATAGTTATTCCACATTGACGGTCTGCGAGGACTTGCCTAACATTTGCATAACAGAACTCTTCTGCGCATCCCAGCGGACAATCAACAGGTTTGCTTTCGGGCTTCATATTCTGAACGTGATATCCGCATCGCAAAGCATTTGGATGTTTGCAAAGGTCATTGTGTTCGACAATAGTAAACGACTGGAGCAAGGCGGTAATCCATTCGATCAGCTTCAAATCGACATGTTATTTATCCGCCAATGTCCATCTTTAGCCGGACTTTTGTCTGGACCTGAAAGTCTCTAGCACTGTAGTCAATTATGAGAGAGGTTTCCAATTTTGACTATTTCGATCAGAATGCGAGTAAATGTCGTAGCGGCATCATCGATGATGATTTTGGAGTTCCATGTACTCTGCGTTAGCTAGCTCTGTTCTTGGTACTGACATCGCGTTGGACACCGAACCATTAAAGAATCTAATCGCATGAGTCCTCTTCTGTATTTTATAAAGATCGGAATCGAATATGCTCACTACTGTCTATTTTTACTGCCTCTAACGATATTGGTCTTGCAATGTTTTTCACACCAATCGATTCTAGATCCATTTGATCATTTCCAAAACGGATCTGCTCAAAATATTGTGCCAACCGGTAAGATCGTTTCTAAAGACCAACATACCGATTCTCGTAGCTCTGAACCGCGAGTATCTCTAAATTCGCTTAATTTAAAACAATGTTTTTTTCAGAACTTGTTATTTTGACTTTATGAACATAAATATTTCAAATTTAAGAAATAATGTCCCAACTGTAGTAGTAATTTTAGCACCTCCTAGAGTGATGTGGGGCTGAGTCATATAAAACCACGCTTCGCAAAGCTAAAGGTAGACGTGCGTGCTAGTGGTTAACATAATCCAATACCAACGTGCGAAATCTTATCCCATAAATAACATTTTTAGGGATTTGTTAGTCAGGCCTCACATTTTCGCTGGCCACTCCACCCGCCGATGATTAGTATAAACTTGTATACGTATTGACAAAACGTTGATTTTTATGTGAAAATAATAGATAACGTGTTTCCAATGAGCTTCCATTTTCATAGCACTCCTCCGTCGATATTTTTTGCACATTTTATGATCAAAATCAGTACATTTTTCCACTATCTGCAAAAAAGATAGGGGAGCAGCTCTGGGGCTCGCCCTTCGATATAAGTAATCCAGTTCGAACGGCGACAAATAGAACGTTTACCTTCGCATACTGATTAATGAAGAGCGAGACTTTCGAAGAATACTAAAGGGCAAGGCGTCATGTTCGAGAAATTTTCAAGAATATGGTCTTCTAGATGCAGCTCTCACATTTGTTACAGATCGGGAACATGCGCTGATGAGTGCTCTAACAGAGATGTTCCAGATGAATCATGTTTGCTTTGTCTCAGGCATATGAACAAGAGTATACTGCCCATCCACTATAAATTCAAACGTCAGAAGGCCGAGAAACATTTATCCAAGCTTGTAACCGGAATATTCTACCATAGCTATTGCACATCATGAGACTCAACTCTTACTAAAGCATGCAAAGTTCTCCAGCTCATCGATGAGCTATCATGAGAAAACTTGGCTGGTTTACAAGGAGCGATTTGTTGCTGATTTCCTGCGCAGTAAGCCTCATTATAAACATCTCACAACATAAAGGGTTAAGATTGCCCATGTAGACTTAACAGTGGAATCGTGTGTATACAGGTAATATGTAATGTATAGTAAGCTGATGAACTGTGTATAGTTAACTTTACAGATAAATCATAAATTGCAAGTGCTCTACTTTCGGTAAACTCGGCGGCTTGCCTAGTCTGCTAATTTCAACAAGCTAGCATTATGCCCTATGTTCTCGCACATAAACGAAAATATTTTGGTAGTAGTTCTGCGTGCAGATCATCGTCAGTGCCTGCTATAATTTGGTGATGTCCGATAATGTCAAAGTATGGCGACGCAGACGAGTGCCTGTGATTATGCAACTGACTGCGACGATCACCAACTAACTCGACCAACTGCGATTAACTTGTAGGACTATTGTCATCCACAATGGGCTATCCATGTTTATATGCTTTCTGATATCAAGTGATACCAATTCATTCAATGATTTTCTTCAGCATTTGGTAGTTTGTACAGCCAATGTCGATTTAAAATGTCAGCTTGACCATGCTGATTGTAGTTTAGGAGGCATTCAAAAATATTGAATGTATTTATGAGGAAGCTCCCGATCAGCGCAAGCTTATAAAGCGTGAGTAGGTATTAGCAGTCCCAGAGACCAATATTCTTGATCCTGGGCAGGTATGCACACATGGTAGATCGAATAGCTCAGCTCAGAGACTTCATTCGCACTTTAAGCGTGTCGAAGCTGCTTCGAAAAACCCTGTGCTACGCGTAAGATGTCGTGTATGCCGAGAGGAGAGCCACAATGTCCTTACCTGACTTGAATAAAAATTGCAGCAACGCCAACATCCACAGCAACAACAGCAGAAACATTTATACTGATATATCATTTATTTGTTTCCGTTCACATTGTTGCTTGAATGATAGATATATGCACGTAAGTGCAGTGTCTTCAGTCTAGTGCTCGGTCACGAACGAATCAGTTAATCTGTTTAGCTTAAACTAACTGGTCGCGCAAGTATTAAACGTGTAGACTAGTTAGTGTCATTGTCAGAGCGCGTCAATTGCCGTAGTCTCTTCAGCTTAAATGCAGACCTGCACATACTCTATGTGCTTCCAAGCTTGACTCGCAATACCATTACCACAGCATCACAAGTCTCAAGCTTCATGTCTCCCCTCGTTCCTCACGCATCAAAACGAGCAATACTACATTTTACACAATATCGCATGCATCAGATTCAGAAATGATAACGCAACTTTCCGCTAGACGCTTCAATATTTGTCTGACGTCATCCATATGACTTCACTCACACGACCCCCAGATTATATAGGCACATACGTGCCCTTGTATGTGAAGGGACAAAGTCCATTGATACCACCTGTAATTGGCCGGTCGGATACCACTTTTTTCCTAGCGAGTATCCCTTCAGGTGGGTCTTGCTCTTGCTGCAACCTTTGAATCTCCGTACGTGTTTTGCCACATCGGCGTAAAGTCTTGTCCAGTAGTAATCGGATTTTGCTCGATGGTAGGTTCGCACGATCCCTTGATGTCCACCTTTCACCGAGTCATGGCACTTCAGCAGTATATCGTCGATCAAAGTAGTCGGAACCACTAGTCGCAGTTTTCTAAATAGTCGTCAAATGACTCTCTTGACCCGCGCCGTCGTCCCAGGTAGTAGAGTATACCATCCTTGCTCAGTACGAAACGGTCCGCGATTCTATCTACGTTGCCGATTTTTCCATAGGTCAGCTTGTCAAACTCTCCTCTGAAGCATTTCTTGAGTTTTGCCCACTTCTCTTCTTCATCTTGATCAACTGAGATGCTATTCCTTCGCTTTGCTTGTACAACTAGCGGGTCTATTACTTCTATGCTCGGCGGCACTCGACGTTTGTGCGATTTCGTTGGCTTCTCCAGTACTTGTGGAGTCTCAGATCGTCGAGTGGCCCTTTCGGATTCGTCGCTCCTGTCGCTCTTAACAACTCCGGCACTGCTTCGCCGATTTCCCATGTTACTTGGCACGCGACTCCGTTCTTGGGTTGGTGTATCAGCAAATTACACTCTTCCAGTCGCGCTCCGTGATGTAGCTGTTACTTTAGGTGTTTCACTCCTTTCGTTCACCGCAGTAGAATCGACGAGAAATTCTCTTGTATGCGGTTCAACGCCTGCAGTTCTATTAGTCTCGCTTGATCTTCTACTACATGTCCCGCCTTGGGTTCTAGTACCCTGTAGCCAGCGTATCAGCCGCTGAGATATAAGAGCACATTACATGCAGATAAAGGACGGATTTAAATCGCTCAATTAATTCCTGTGATACGCTAGTTTCACTTGTAACGAATCCTTCTTGCATGCAATCACCTTCGTGTATTGCTGAATCGCGAGCCTGGAGTTGCCGACAATGATCAGGTCTGACACGTTGTGGTCTAATGCTGCTTGTATGCCTATATCCATTCCAGTGTACTCTGCCGGATTTAACCATATTCGCCGACAGGTAAGCGCTCGCAGCAATCCCAATGGCCCGTTCAGGGTAATTTCCACAGTATCCATGAACATCTACTTTAACCGACATGCTTTTCCGTCTTAGCGTCAAAAGAGAGCGCAAAACAAGCGAATGCCAGAAGAACTCGTGTGTATAGCAGTTCTAGATCCAACCGTACACTCTTCGAGTGTTTGGAAGGTGAAGATATATGCTGTAGAGACTCGTCGAGACCGAAGGACAGCGTATTTACGCCTGAAGCAGTTGGGCATAGTCGACGTCTCGCTCACTCACTCTCCTGATCTTCAAATGATACGGATGAAGTAGTACTGCAAAGCTGACTGCGAGCCCGTACGAAGCCTTGGATGTAACCAACCATTCCATCGTCGAGAAACGGGTGTAGACGTGCCCGGTCTTCCCGGCGAGGAGAAGGTGCATTATCTTCAGCAATTGTAATAACGCTAGCACTTATCGTTCTGCGGGGTGGTAGTTGATTCGTTCTCCTTCAACACTGGTCCACAGAATCTAACTGGATGCAGTTTGCCGTCATGCATTTTCATCAAGGTGCTACTTAACGCTCAGTACTTAGCAAAAAGCATCACTTGCCGAGTCAAAATGGCGTAAATTGGATCTCGCGAAATATGCTGTTGTAACAGGTCGAAGGATGCGCGCGCGGCCGTCAAATTTTCTTCGTGCATGTAGTCCTCCTCTTTGAGATGTTACAGTACCGCTCCATAGATAGCTATATCCTGGATGAATGGCTGTAATAGTTAATAGCACTTAGGAACGCTTACATGCCCTTCTTGGACGTAGGAAACGTCCACTCGGCGATTTTGTTAATTTGCTCAGATTTGCCGTAATGCCATGCGCGGTCACTTTATGCGACAAAATATCA
The DNA here is from genome assembly GCA_000173235.2 of Hyaloperonospora arabidopsidis Emoy2. Taxonomy (NCBI): domain Eukaryota; phylum Oomycota; class Peronosporomycetes; order Peronosporales; family Peronosporaceae; genus Hyaloperonospora; species Hyaloperonospora arabidopsidis. Next base: position 120,775 of record JH598563.1, on the reverse strand, counting down.
ACCTGGGGTTTAACGAAGATGATTTTAGTAAATCTGGTGCCGATGCGACACTCCGTGAACTGCACCAACTAGCGATCGAGGGTCGCTAGATACTCTTCGCAGCTCGTGCCTTCGAAGCATATGTCATCCACGAACGACCTGCGACAGAACACCGGTGTGAATGCTGACACGTCGGCCTCTCCGGTGAGAAACATGTTTCTTGGAGGATAATTGACCAAGCATTGCAACGGGGAAACCTCGTCGAGTGCTCGGTAATCGGCATCAAGCTTGGTCATCGTGACGGTGTCGTTGCTTGACTCGTCGAGTCTCTTTTGGTAGGACGTACCCCCACAGCGCGCTATCAACGATCGGTTGGTAGATTATCGGAGCATTCTTGAGTCCGAATGGCATACGAAGCCACTCGAAATGCCCTAACGCACACACGAATGTAGATACATGGCGAGCCCGCTCTGTCATCATCACGACCCAGAACCCGCTGGCTGCATCCAGCGAGAAGAACCATCGGCAACGTTCGAGTTCGGTCAACAGGTCATCGACTGAAGGCATCGCGTATTCCATTCCAGCAGTGACGGCATGGGTCGATATACAGCCGGATATCGACGCCATTCTTTTTAGGAACAATAACTATGGGAGAAGACCATTGGATTCGCGAATACGATATAAGCCTCGACTTCAGCAATCCTTTAGGGAGTTTATACAACTTGGATAAATGGCGTAGAGGTACTCGTCATGCTCGTTGTTTGATAGGTTCATGACTTTGAACATCTATATCGCACACTATCCCTTACGCTGGCGGTGCTAGAGTATTTCCGCTTGAGATCATAATTCCTGCATGCTTCTGCAGCAGTCTAACCAACTGAGCACGTTGGACTTATGCATGCGGACATATCACATTCTCTCCCATATAATCCATCGTGTTCGGGGTCAACTCCGTAAGATCCGGGAGAAACGCGAGCTCTTGTGCGTAATCCACCAAACCTATTTTGCTGGCTATGTGCTCATGTTCGGCTGAGTTGATGGAAGGTGCCTCCGACGCATCGTCACGACACGTTCCACCGGTCGATTTCAGTGCGCAAAGAAATCCATGATCGAAATCATCCCTTTGTGTACTATCTGTGTTGGTCGATGCTTCACTCAGTTGACTCATCTCGTCGAGTCGGGTGGTCATACCCACTCCCTGTAATCTCTCGGTCATTAATTTTGCTCATATCGTCGAGTTGAGCAGCCGGGTCCGTCTTAGCACCATCGTCGTCATCCTCATTGTCGATTACTGAGCATAGCCGGCTCATAGGGGTGGTGTCCGTAATTTGTAGAATTGCGTCTGAGTCGCCATCTTCCACACGATCGTTACTCAACTTGTGTACGTATCTGCTCCTGTCGTGGTCGACACGTGTAACGCCCCGGGTGCTTGTCTATGTTGACATCCGACAATTCCGTTGAGTAATCGCCGACAGGATCTGCCCGTCGGAGAAGACCCGAAGGCTGCGTATAGGCTCGGCTCTCGACTGCCGAAGGTTGTTGACTCAACTAATCCGCATATAGGCGCTGCTCTTTCCTGATCAACTTTTTGTCTATAACGTACTCGTATACAAGCACCTGACAGTTGCGATATGTTGACGCTCCTACTCTAAATTAGCCTTCTTCATGTGCTAACAACTTATGTGGCATCCACAATAGGATCGGTAAGTGCTCCGGACAAGACGCGACTCTCGTCGAAACGTTCGTCATACGCACCTTAGCCTTATTCCTCGTCCTGTTGTACATTATCGTGGGCACTAACACCGGCAATCGACGAACCGAGAGCTCGTGAGTCGACGCTCCGAACTGCTTCATCTGAAGCGTGAACTCTTTAAGCAGGCAACTTTCAATATCCAGTGTATAAGTTGGTCCTCCGATGACTTCGTCCCCGCACGTGAGAACGTCGACCTCTCTTGCCGATTTGAGCAACGGCACCGCGATTTCATCAGTTAGCTTCTCCGTCGCATTGATCAGATCTAGCCGGATCCCGGCTGGTTTCATAAAGTCTGTTCTTAGGATAAGGTCCACCCCTGTATGGTGGAGCGTAATCCATAATTCAAGCTCGTAGACTACCTCACATCCTAGGGTAACCTTGACTGTGTCCCATGACGTGGTGACGACCTTTGACTTTACGATTCCTTGGACATCAATTTGTTTATCGTTACTTGTAAGTCGTTATAGTCGTAGTCTCGTGGTGAACGCTTCGCCGATTGCTAAAATATTAGCTCCTGTATCCAACAAAATCTTAGTACGTTCGTCGTTGGTAGCGCATATGACTAGCGCCCGCATCCCTCGCTCGACGACCGAGCTTTCTCTACGACCACCATCCTAGTCGTTCGCCTGGCAGGGGCCGTACTTCTGTCGTCGCCCGCATATTTGGTCCCGAACGTCTGTTCGCGTTCATTATTGCGATCGCTCCGTTGTCTCTATCGTCCCACTCATTCTGTTCCATCTACTTTCCTTGATCCTCCCACTCGTCTGGTCGTTGTGTATCTTCAACGCAAACACGTAGTTCACTTCCAATTGTGGTTCAACTGACTGCGGCAGCACGTTGTTATCCGACCCAGTCAAAGTCGGCTAGCCCTCTAGTTTAAATGGCCCGACGAGTATATGTCGTGGACAATTTCAGGTACAATCGACTTGTCCACCGTGGTTGTGACGAACTTGGCGAGTTTCTCAAATTGCGCACCCCCCAAACAACTCACATCGGCCGACTTCATGCACCTGTTTGCAGGATTTGAACCGCCGTCTGCAGAAGTGGGCGTCATGCCCCGTGGCGCCCATGCACTGCAAGGTCCGTACGTGCATCGTCGCGTGACAAATCAGTGCGGTCCCTAAGATATAATCCCTCGCTTCGGTCGACTGACCTATTCGATCGACTTATCGGAGGTGCGTAAGTGCGTGGTTGCTCCTGGCGATAACTCGACTACAGGGGACGGCTCTCTTCTGCGCCTGCTTCGTCGGAGCTGTAGTCGCTTACCTGGTCGCGAGAGCTTTCTCCACTCTCAAAGTGGTACATGATACTGTCGTGATGTGCTCTGTGCTCGTCAAGTTCTGCAAGCAAATCCTCTGCGAATGCTGTCGCGATGGTAACACGACGACTATAGTCGTAGTCTCTATTGTTTTTCCACCCCGGTCGGCGTTGTCGATCATCACTCCGGTTTCCTCGTCGGTAGTATCGACGATCGCGTCTACCAGCCAGGTTGTCGTCCACCCTTGACTCTCGTTTACGGTCATGTTGTCGACCGCCCCATCGCCACGTCCTTCATGGCGCCGACCAGATCGCGCTTCTTTCCTGTGGCGGATCAACCCACGACTTGTGCTCACACAATCACGCTGCTTCTTTCGTTTCTCTCCCAGCTGTCGGTGACTATGGATCTTCACGACTTGCTAAATATTGTCGAGACGTTGCGGGTAGATCAAACCATCAATCCGCCATCGCCACAGTTAACCAGAATTTTTTTCGGCGTGATCGGCTAAGTCCGAGCCAACTTTCTCATACTGAATCTGCGCCGTCCACGCGTACCCATTTAGTCGCAGCATGAATTTGCACACGTGTTTGGTTTCACCGCACTTCGCCGAGTAATACCTCGACCTGGAGGATCGGATGAACTGTGAACAGTATTAATTCATGAAGGCCTTGCTGAGCAAGCTCCACTTCTGCTGCGTCTTCCTTTATAGTTGTTGGTACCAACTCTTGGCTGCCTTGTCCAAGCACAACGAGAATGATTCACACCACTCATCCTGCAGCTGACAATTTCCCTTCATCTCGTAGGTAAATCGTTTGATTCATTGTGTCGCATCGTCTGACCGAAACTCTTTCCTTCAAACTTGGCAATCTTGTATAGTAGCGCATGCGTTCATATCTCCATGACTTGAACCCGTTCGCTTTCTGCATCGCCGTATCTCAACTGAATGATATGGCTATTTGACCATTCGTTGAGTCCCTGGAAGTCTTCGTACGCGTCTTTACTCCCCTCGTAGTATTCGTCACCGGTCATCCCCTCAGCTTCCACCTAGTACCTTGGTTAAAATGTTTCAGTGACTCGCGCCGTGCGCTTCGGCATTAATATGTGCGAATTTGCACAGTATGGCGTCTCAGTCTTTTAGAAGATCCCACGTTTCGGCTTCGGCGTCTCTGGTAGCGGTGTACTCACTAGACTAGAGGTTCGTCCGTCTCTTACATAGTCCGCTTGTTTAGACGTGGCGCCGGTATTTTCTCCTCCTCGAGCATCTTGTCTACCTGTGCTCGACGACTCAACGGGACTTTCGACTTCATTCCGCCTTCCAATCCAAACGCTTCCTTCAGCTTGCGCTTCCCACTTCATCATCTCGACTCCCACCGAGCGAGTCTTGAAGTCTGCCAACATCAACTTAGAAGGTCTCGTACAATCGTATCCCATTGCTCGTAGCAGGAGCACATTGTTGTCGGCCAGTCGATCCAGCAACATGCTATTAAGTGGTTGTAGCTACTCGCTCCCTAACGACACCCATGTCGCTTGGTAAGCTGAACACCTGAATCCAGCCACTCTTCTTCATCTCTTCGCCGAGACAATTCAAAGTCCGATTCTCCATAGTGGTCTCAACATTTAATGTGTTCCTGGGAGATAGCGGAGGTTGATCGTAAGGGGTCACGTCTTGACCTTTATCTTATCCTTCGTCGTGCTCGTAGGCCACGCGTGCATCAACCCCGCGAGGGATCCTGCTGTGGCCCGTATGCCGAGAGCTCAGAGAACGTTATTTCGCTTTATTGCTGAGTCCAACGCTGTCGTTGCCCTCAGCTCTTCCATCCTCCTCGCTTTCCTGGTCACTCGCTTCACATCGTCGAACTGGATGGCTCGTTCCAACCCAGCTTCCACCAGGGTTATTTTCGAACTCGCCGAGTTCGGCTCAGCATACGGCGTTCGCCCCGCTGTTGCCGGGGTTGCTCCGCTCGCGCCTCGCGATTTGTTTACCATCCTGCTCCTGGGTTGCTTGGTACCTGCTAAAACAATTGAGCACCCTGAATTCCCGGGTCGCGGCACCAGTTGTGGGTTAACGATAGTAGTTAAATCTACTAACAACACAAAAATAGCCGAATAGATCGGTTTACTTTGGGATAGTAAGTCGGGATGAATTCCTTCGCGGTTCTCCCCTTCGGGTTCAGCTGTGGCTCTCGCTCTAGATGAGTAACCACAACCACTCTCACTTCCAGAAGCCTGCCTGATCTCAGCAGCTTCCGTACTCAAATCCTGTGACTTCATACTGATAGATGGATGTCGGCGTTTTCACGCGTTTACAGGTCACCAGGCGCAGTATACGCCCGACTAGAAGACTTACGGTGTCCTTGGTTAAAGAACCAACGGCTCGGCACCCGACGAGTCTTAGAGCAGTGCCGTATATTGGTTCACTGTATCATCGCTCGACAAGACTCAAAACAGTACCGTCTATTGGGATACCCGCTCGTCGCTCGACGAAACTCAAAACGGTGCCGTCTATTGAGCTACTGGCTCGCCGTTCGACGAGAATGATCTTTCGCTGAATGTGAGTAATATCCACCCGGACCGACGTATCTTTTGGCACTTCCAGTCGAAACTTCTACAAGCGATGCCTCTAGAGGTTCAGCCACAGGCATAATCCATCCCACGCAGGGACTTACCTAAAAAGTGTACACGTGTCTTGGACTTGGAAAATTCTGCTCTGTATTTATCTATCTCTTTTTCTGTGAAGGGAAACTATTGTGTGGCTCCCTTTCATCCCACTGTTTATCCCAATCAATTACTTAGTGACTTGGACGGTCAAGCTTCCGGCTGCTTCGCTAAGTTTGAACTCGACAAATCTTAACTCGTAGAGTATTAACTTGACGAGCCTGAACTCGACGAGTCTTTTCTTGACAAGTCCTAACTTGCCGAGTTCCGACCTCCATAATTAGCCAGTAGAAGAGGTTCAAGTCAAAACATCCCCACACCACACTTCACTTCTCTTGAATCTCTGGCTGGGATCACTACATGTTGATCTATCGCCTATATATTTTGCGCCTTTGCTTTATAAGCACGACGTCGTCCAGAGATATGGATGCGAACTTCGTCTGGCAGACAAAGTGTACCGTCGGAAAAATTGAGACGTACCCCGGCGGGTACCATGAAGTCCATTCCCAACATTGCTTCTTTTTCAGATTGATCTCCCACCCGAACATCGAAATTGTACACTAGCGACCCCGCGAAAGTGACCTTGATCTTAGTGGGTCCTGTCGTCATATACAAGCTCTCGCCGATCCCTATACGTTCTTGTCGTCGACTTTTATCGATGACACAACCAACCTTACGAGCAAAGGCGGTGTAAATGATGAAGGCTTCAGTACCAGAATCGAGTAGCAGGATCTATATTCATTTTGATCTTGCCAACCACTTTAGCCTGCTTGAACCACTTCCCAGGCGCGTGATATTTCCAATATCCGCCCGATTCCCCACGAGCGATTTTGATTTCCATCGTTGGTGACGATCGTGAATACTCGTCGATCTTTCTCAAACTGGAGACGTTAAAGCACTGCTGTGGTATCAAGTGAGATATATTCTATTTTATATCGGTTTGCTGCTTCTTCTCACGATCCGTCAGTTTTTCTCCACAAATGTGAAAACACAGTCTAGAACGCTCGGCTCGTACCAGATTCCAACTTGGCGAGCGTCCTAGTTTAACATCCGGCCTTCTCTGGAAAAATTTCTGCATGTTAAGTGGGGACATACCACCGGCGGATCATGTTATAGAACTCCTCCATCGGTCATTTCCCCCGATCAAGCATCTCATCACAAGCCCGGCACACGAAGAAATAATTTCAGAGGAATGCCGGTACAACCACACATTTGGCACGTGAGCCACTTCCAACATCCCAGATCAACATGTTTGGTCGATCCGCAATGAGTACACGGCTTCGTGGGTGCACCGCGTCCCTGACGATCTTGGCGATCAGTTGGGTCCGTTGACTTCGGGCGTGCCGAAGGGACAATCGTTTGCTTTTGTCAATCTGAAGCTGTGGTTACATGGATCAACCTCAGATGATCCTCCGTTTCCGTTCCACTGAAATCAGATCCCGAACCATTGCTGGTATCCTCAGTTCGGATCGCCCTCATTGCTTGCGCGGGTAAAAATGGCGCCGGAACCGATGACATCTTTTGTCGAAACTTGGACAATCCCAGTTACATTTCCACGGCTCGATCCACCACGCTGATACTCACGCAGCGTTATCTCCATTTTTTTCGCTTCGTCCACACGCAGGAGTAATAGCTGGCTGGCGAGATCTGGTTTTTCCAAAGTATCGATAAAACTATCGATATGTTCCTTGCGCAAAGCTGACAATCCGGTCTTCATTGGTATCTTCGCTTGTATTTAATCACATTGAGACGGTACATCTATTCGAGAGGCGTTTCGTCAGGTTTTTTCTTCGCGTGGTTGTACTGTCGGCCTACAGATACTCCAAATACAGCATACTCCACCAAGAAAATCTTATTAGGTCATCCACTCAAATCGTGTCGATCTGCTCGATTGGCGACACCAGTAGCGGGCTGAGCCCACCATCAGATCGCCAAACATGAAACCCTTCTCCTTATCTGGAGATTGATCTTGGAGGAACGCCGACTTAACCTTGCCGATCCAGCCCCGCGCTCGGTAATCATCTTGATCGTTGCCTGAGAACTCTTTCAACTCCGAGATCATTGATACTCTAATTCTATGCGTAGTGATGCTGTTACCCGTGTCGCCGATCGCGGCTACTTGTGGTCTTCTTGGCTCCAGTATCCACAAGTCGTCTGGGTCTTAGTTCGCTTTCTGCAGGGATGGACCCGATCCCACCGATTCCATGTCCACATCTGGCATATCGCGACATTCGAGTGAGATTGGTGGGGTCCGCCCCGATCCACACGTCGGTTCATCTGCCGCTCCGTATGCTGTTCCGTCAGAAAGTTCTCCATTGCGGTGTTAAATTGTTTATCCAAGTCGCAAGACCCGGTCCCTCTCGATCTGGCCACCGCAACCTCGGGCGTTGTGTGAATCTCATTCTCGAGTTGCTCGTATGACGGCTCGATCTTGACTCCGACACCCCATTTTAATCAGAAAAGATCCTCCTGATGGTCCTAGAGGCATCCGATTGATCCTTCGGAGTCAATTTTAAAATCTTCCAAGGAATATAGTGACGATCTTGAGTGATGTTCGTAAGGCGATTCATACAGTGGCACGATCTTTTTCTCGGGTGTGGCTATCTTGTCAACCAGGGGGAATGATCTTGAAGTATTTATTTACTGTGCTCTTGAGTTGATCCAAGCTGCATTTCATCAGATCCCCCGATTCAAACACACCTAGGCAGAAGTCTGTATCCTTCAAACAATTTAATGATTAGAGCGATCATCTCGATCTAATTGTCATGTGTTCTGGAATTGTGATCGGTTTGCCGAACGATCCAGTTTTAGGATCTTGAACACTGGGTACGTTTTCAGCAGCATCTTCAGCCTGTAATAGCACTACCATTCTGCACGATCCTAACTTTCCTCCGCGGTTTCGATCTTCTGCGCTGCGACCTTTACGAGTTCACACTTTATTTTTGGTACCACCATCTCGGCCAATTCGTGATCATATTCTTCCTTTACGGCTTTCTTCGATCTATGAGGTTTGCTGATGCGGCAATCTCCTTCTTCCAATCCTGGCTTGTTCATATTTTTTTCGCGTCGATCCTGCGATTTTCTTGGCTGTCTTCCTCGTCTTGATATCGGGTGATGCGTCAACAACGGCATAAGGTTTAGCTTTCGCCGTTTGATTTTAATCCTGCAGATCGTTCTTTGCAGAACGATCTGCGGTGGTCCCTGGATGGATTCCGTGAGGGGGTTGAGTTTTTTTTTCTGATCGATCTCTCGATCTTCCTTTTTCAATCCCTCGTCGTTGGAATTCCTATTAAAATTCTGATGATGTGGGAATCTTGTATTTTCGCGTGTCTGCGCCGATCTATCTAACACTTCAATACCAGGTTCTTGCTTGATCTTGACATCTTCGCCAGCGGAGTCATGGTGAAATCTAGAGGCCTCAGATAATCCAGGCACGCGCACCATTGTGGCGATGTCGATCTCAAAAAATTGCTGATGTGAGTCTCGGTCTTTCGCTTGCCCGGACATGCCAGCTTACGAAGAAGATACTCCGATCTGTGCCTTGAAGTACAGCCTTGTGCTCACCTTATGTATCCGTCAGTTGGGCTGTCTTAAGATCTTCGTAACGGCATGGGAGAAGTTGATCTCGCTTGGAGTTCAAGGTTGAGATTGATCACTGCGTAGAAATTATCACACAGCGATAGGGGTGTTCTTGTGTCGATCTCACTTGTGATCGCTCCAATCTGAATTGGAATCTCTTGGTTCTTGTCGCAGACGCTTGATCCCACTTGATCTATGCTTTTTCTTCCTTGTAATCTTGATCTAACCTATAAAGCGCTTCGAGATCCTTAGATTGGTGTGCACCAGATCGGTATGTGCCAGATCGCCCTGTCGATCTTGGACACCTAGTCCTTTTCATTGTTTGCAGCGTCCGATAGCAGTTGTCTTGTGTTGAGAACTTGTGCGATCTGGGCCAAACAATCCGGGATCGGTCTTCGCGATCTTAGCCAAATTTGCCAATATCGGTCTCCTGTGCCTTGAGACACGTGCGCCTTCAGTCGTCGAGAAGCCAAAGATATCTTGCTCAGAGAGGGGGGCGCGTGTCTTGTGTAGAAGGAATAGAATTCAAGTCTGTTTATTACCAACCAATTAATAGCGAAAAGCTGTCACTATGCCTACCCTACCCTACCCTGCAGAATATTTTCAAACTGATATCAACTTCAGTCAGTTCGCGTTTTGAAAAGGTGTCGAAATTTCGTGGTCTATACTCCAATAATGACACTCCTTTCGCATACAGTCACTATTCTCCAAACATCGAGAATATATCACAATATTGGGTAAAAATGTATCCAAATATCGATATTATATCTAAATATCTGAAATATATACAAATATACAAATATATACAAATATCGAGATAACCTGTGACGTTGCCTTAGACGCTGTCTGCTGACTCTTTTGATCCGAAATCTTTCATGACATCCTTCTATACCGTCACTGGAGTATATTCATCATCATCAGGCTGCTTCATCACATACTTTTTCATCGTCGCGGGGAATGATGGCCGATCCGGTACTCACATCGACCTCAATATCCCTTCAGAACATTATCCAGATCGACATCCATCTTCCTTCAGAACATTGTCCAGATCTACATCCCGCGGACGTGGTATACCTCCATCTTCTATATCGACCTCGAATCTCCCCTTAGTACTACCTAGGGATGTTAGGTAAAAAGTTCCGTGACTTTCTAACAGTTATTAACACCTTCTACCAAGTTTTTAACGTTATTACCACTTACTACCACATTTTACCAGCCTTAACGTTTTAAACTAATATCGTTTCAGCCTGCTCTTAATAGTTATACAGGTATTATTATAGCTCCATAAAGCAGGTTCTCACTATGACGAGTGGCCGGACCGAGTGAAAACATCAAATGCGATGGAAAAACCGTGCCGGAAGGAATTTGCTAGTCACTATGTAGAAGAAAAGAAGTCTGCATGCACACCAAATTTTTATTGTCCGACCGGTTGCTGAAGAGGTTCTCAGCCTTAAAGTTCGCCTCAATAGGAGCTATGCGCACGAGTGGCATGCTGTTAGCAGAGATATCACAGATAATTAGCAGTACAACGCGGAATACCTAGGCAACGGGAACCCCCATGCAAGATTCTTGTGGTTGCAAACCAACTGAATAGTAGTTGCACTTAGCCTTGACTCCCCCCAGATATTTTTACTATCTCATAGAACGTCCACACCAGAAGATGAAGACGTCCGATGGTGGGTATTTAAAGCTGCGAATCGCAAAGAATATGTTAGAATTAATAGCATTAAATAGAAGGCATGTATAAAGTCTTTCGCGGGAACAGTGAGACTCCAATACTGATTGCGTACATGGCAGGTCATGGTTCTTATTCGTGCCAAGTCTCCTTCTTTTTTGGGGATAAGCGGTAACGGGTGGGCGACGGACAGTGAATGTGGTTGCGGCGCAACCTCCCAATTATTACCTTGACTGATATAAATAATTATTGGTAAATAGTCTGTTCAAAAATGTGGTCTTTTTTAACGTTTTTAACGCTGGTAAAAAGTCAAATGTTATTAACAGGGGCTTTTTACCTAACATCTCTAGTACTACCTAGTATCGTTCCTCTTGAATTACCCATAACTGTCTTGACCCTTCCCAGATCACTCCATCAGAATCAACCGTAACTGTATTGACCCGTCCCAGGTCGCTCCATCCAAATCAACCGTAAACTGTCTTGACCTGTCCCAGATTACCCCATCCGAATCGACCGTAACTGTCTTGACCTGTCCCAGATTACTCCCCCCCCCGAATTCTTCTTGCCATAATCGGTCACATTCTGCCCGATCTCTTAGCAACATCTTCTTTCGGTTCAGAACATTTCATCTTCAAGGGTGTGTAGGAACGTTGACGGATCGGACTTTGTATACTCCTAAGCGCCCTGTCGCAGAGATCATAAATTTTCACTGAGATCTGGACCGCATCTCACTTTGAGTGGACCTCAATCAAATGGACCACGATCCACGTCCCCATTTTGTTTTGGATTCTACCACAAAACTGATGTTTTATATTCTACTTTTTATCTGTAATAAGGAAATATATTAAAAAGTGACACGGTTTGAAAGTTTGACCACAACGTGACACGGTTTGTTTAAAACACTTTTGTCATGGTAAATTACCTTGGTACACTATACCGGTCTTCGAAAGGACATGGTATATTTACAATTTCGTTCAAGGTAATCAAATCGCAGATGTTTTCAAGTAGTCGGAGAGGACAAGTAGAAGAAAAAACGGGATCTCAGAACGATTTCACAAAGCAAAATCCTTGACAAATGATCCACCTGACACGAAGTCGTCAAGATGCATCTCCTTGACATCCAATAGCAGCAACGACCAACACACACGTCCTTGTATAAAAGCGCCAGAATCTCTGTATTTAATGAGTCACTGCTTGGGCCACTATAAGCGAACGAGGACACTTGTAAAATAAGTCTCCCGGATAGCACGAAGCGCAAGGTCTTATTGAGGTGCGCACTCTCTTCGACAGACAAGTCCGTGGCCGCAATATAAGGTGGCGTTCCTGATACCTGGTTTGGTGTGCGGTGGTGAGGTGGGTGCATATCGAGCGAATGATTGATTTAGTCTCTTTTGGCGTCAATGCGACCTCCGTGGTCGTCCTAATATAATTTAACTGCTCATGGTAGCCTTCACAGATGTACACATTCTCAGCACAGATAGCAGCTCGAGAGGACGAGTGCAGATATATCCATGTGTTGCTGCTTTCCGGGCGTCGCCTCACGCAAGCTCTTACTCGATGGTGAACTCGCTTCATTAGTCAGAAAGCAAAAAAGTGCCGGCATCAAGAAAGCGTCAGCATCGAGTTATGTACGTCATTAGAGCCTTGAAAAACAAAATCTTGTCTACCAGCCTCTCCCATTAAAATTTGCATAACGTCAATATCTGGACTTGTATATGTATCATCACTATACTTTTGGGCAAAGAAGACGCACATGATGGTAGGTTGCCAGTAAAAGTAAACTATCAAAAGCATAAAATTAAGACGAACTTCGATTTAAACTTCGTAAACTACGTGTATTTTACACTGTACCGATTCCTGCATAAGTGTTTTAAACAACCGTGTCATGTTCTGGTCAAACTTTCAAACGTGTCACCTACTGGAATATCCCTCTGTAAGGAACCTCGAAAAACTACCTAATACTAAGGTTAAACTAATTCTAAGAGATTGATGGATGGTCCATCAATCTGTCATCAATAGATGAATGAGGTTATCAACCACATCAATTTTTACATATAACTGACCTGAGGGCTGTATATCACATATAGAAGGTATATTCATTTCGGGCGGTAAACTCCGTATGACCCCGTTACAGTCGCTACAACGGTAGAAGTCATTCTTTCGACCCTTACTTACCACTCTAAGGTCTGGTATTGAATTTGAAATATGCAATCATCGGCATCGTCAGCGATGGACTGCCTAGAAAACATCGGTGGTACTATGTTGTGTTTGACTAGTCAGAAGGTGCAGCGAGAGCTAACTTATCTCGATCAGGAAAAATCGCGCTTGGAAATAACTGGGCATGTAAAACTAGTTTATGGGTACGTAATTGACAAGTTGTGATTCGCGTGAACAGACTCCGCAGTGGTCGTTTTGAACGATCGTGTACAAATGAAGGTCACACGGAACCGAAACGTGAGGTTAGCGAAAAACATAATTTTTTTGGAAAGGTGCCTAGATCACCCCTATATGCTTAAACATCGCATATAGCTCTATATCTAAGAAGAGGCTCTTTAGGCGGCTCCGAAGCTCCATGTTCTAGGCAAGAACTACTTAACATGCGTACGAGGCGGCAAGAATTCAACGTGAAGATCCAAGGTTGAAATCTCCCACACGCCATTTGAAGCCTTTGGACATTCCCAGTAGATTACGTAGGTGCTCCTTGTTCTTAATGGCGCAGCTACTTGTAGTTTAAATGTGATGTATTTGAGCTAAACTTAAAAACCTTCCTGTACAAAGCATTATCGATGCCCGTGTACGCAGGCTGCTCACTTCGTAGCTGACACTCCTTCTGTAATTATGTTGTTTCAACATAATTTTCTGCTAATTCGCTGCTTTTGGCTGTGGCATCTAATTTGTTTACTGCAAAGATGACTTTTGGGCTTCAGCGAAAACGTAATTGTTTGAGTGAGTGAAAAGATGAGGTATATTTGCGAGCCCAAAGGGTGAAGCTATTTGTGACTGTGTGCAAGGTGAATGCCGAACATTTAAGTCGCACTTATCTCTGTGTGTATGTCTGTAAGTAACTCGAGGAGTACCATAAACTTCGTATTAAGTGCGATTTAGTTGGTCACCTCCTGTGTATGTGAGTAACGTCATGTGTACCTTACATGTTGCACTAAGGGCGATGAAGTATACTGTATCACCTATTGTGTCCGTAAGTAACACTTGGTGTACCTTACACGTCGTTCTAAGTGCAATGTAGCTTGTCCTGGCCTTTGCATATGTCTGCAAATAAACGCATAGGTGTACCATACATGTAGCGGAGCTGCACAGCTCCTTAAGTCAGAGGAAGACTCAGTGCTCAAAGAGCGATATTAGTTCTAAAGAACTAAACTCTATGAGTCAACAAGCATAACGCTTAAGGTCCCTGTTACAGGGAACCAAACGTTTCAGTGAATCTACAGCACTCAGTGCTCAAGAGTAGCTATCTCAGGGAGATGTTGCTAACTCTCAACGATCAAAGATCAGAGACGCCTCACAAGGCACGTGTTTTAGACAAGATCAAAAGGGGAACTGAACTTTATTTACGTTTTTCTCTACAGAATATCTTGATCCTAATATTACCTAATCTAGGCACTCATGTCCAAAATCAAGAACTTTCGAGATCTTTCCTATCTCGTGGCTGACAACCGTCAGCTTCTATAAACCGATAAGATATTCTATATCTCTTTCAGTGGGATAACATCCCGTGTGTCTAAGACACAGGGTACCGAGTATCCTTCTATGTGTAACCCCGTTACAATACACGTCGTACTAAGTGCGATGTAGCCTGTCACCTCCTTTGCATGTGTCTGCAAATAAACGCTAGGTGTACCCTACACGTTGTGATAAGTGCCATTCCCTCTTCATTGTTAATAGGCATTATTGCGAACCTGAAGTGTGAAGCTATCAGTGACTAAGCGCAAGGTACGTGAATATACAGAACTTGATTCAGTTCTATGGGCTGAGTTACTTATATCAGAGGGCGATCTCCAGAGCTTGATCCCTATCTGTAGGTACGCGATCGACCCACTATATCCTGTCTAACGGTAAATAGAATTACCCTACATACATAATTACTAATTAGCTTATGTAATAAAATGACCTCGAACAGCCGATCTGTGCTGCTCGGGTTTCGTTATTGTCTTTCGCTGCTGATACCCTGGTAAATGCTGATGTCTGGAGCACCTTCATCAGAAAGTACACCATCGATCTTACTGTAAACTCCTACTTCAATACTAACCATATCTACGTATATCATCGCGGCGCAACCTTAATCCCACTTTATAAGTGTCATTCCGCACGAGAGGTATCGAAAATATATTTTTCACACGAAGTCGTTGGGTCTCGATTACAGTCGTGTTTTATAACAATCGCTTCAAAAAACTCCGACGAGCTTAAAATCGATGCACATCAATAACAGCGTGATACCGCTCATAGAATCCATACCTTCCCTTTTTGGCATAAGAAACGTCTGTTGGGTGGCGTCCGAGACACTTCAGATTTCCTGGCCTTGATGCCATTATATAGGACCGTAAGGGTCAACGCATCGGTGACTAAGATCTTTGTCTGCTTCTGAAGTATCATATATATGGTTAAAGTAACGTAGTTATTAGTACTCACGGCCATCATGGACTCCTGACGTATCTCAGTGTTACCTCGCCTTATCATTTTAATCATCATTATTGAAGGTCTTCTTACGCACGTTTTTGAAGACCTAATTTGCCTGAAATTACCGCTAAGAGGACGGATCTTGTCCTGAAACCAGCCTTTAGATAAGCAACATATAGAGCTTATGATAGGCAAAGTAGGCGGTTTAAATTTGAGCTCCGTTGCGTTACTTATTAGATCTCCGGTGGATAGATAGGACATTCACTGACCAACATTGTTGCTCCATGATATCCGAATGCCAAGATTATCGGAAAGTCTTGTCGGCTGGGAGGAGTGAACTCGCTATCGGTGGATTGACGGGACAGTACTATACCGCCGCATCTGGAGGGGGGGCTGGGCGAACAAATCAACAGTTCCTCTATCTTACTTTTAAGATCTGTTTGACCGACATGGTCAAAGAGATTAGGCTAAATTTATAGTGTTCTCTCTTCTTGACGAATTGATCATCGACTAAACCCTAAACCCTAGAATCTACGAAAGAAGCATTGGATCACAACATCCAGATACTTGCTTTTTGCGATTCCGAGACAAGTCTTTCATCCTCATCTGGATTATGACTATGATGTCGACGAACACCCGCTGGTTTATTGACTAGGCGGTTGGTAACTACCGGATAAACTAGAGAATCGTATCGTCACGTCGATACGTTTAAGGCCATCACGACGACGCTATAGACTCCCTCTTTTTCCATATTCAAGTTTATGGATCCAGTATAGCAGCCAACGACGCCGGAGTAGATGTTTGTTAATAGCTTCGTCACAGCGAGTGTTGTCGATACACATGGACCACGATATATTTAGCTATGTTTTCGCCACTACGATCTTCTGAGCCGTATTTTGACAGAAAAACACAACCTGGGTAAGCATGCTGCACGATTAGTTTATAATACTACCGTGAAGTGGAATGCTAGCCTATGAGCTATTAGCCCGCGCGTTGCCTCTTCAGTCTGACGTTACCTAAGCTAACAGAGTCTAAATCATGTCTGTTGAATCTGAAGTGTTAACTGAACCTAAAGTAGGATAAGTTGTGATATTAAAAAGGAGCCTAATGTGGGAAACTTGTAAACAAAGTGCAATGGCTTGACTAAGATGGGAGCGGAAGGTTCTCGTGATTTCAGCCATGAAGCTCACCATTTTTCGTAACGTATTTCTGACGGATGTGTAGTAAATGAGATTCGACATCGATCTTTGCAGTCAGAAGTGAGTCCGTCAAGTTACGATCGAGGGCTAAGTTCACGAATGGCAATCAGCTGTCTCGAAATCAAAAACGTCGCGGTACAGAAAACTGGTCGAAAGAATGAACCTGCATGACAGAGGGTATGGTGTTATATAACTCGCACCTTCGCAAAAAACGCAGCCTAAAAGTAAATGTAATGTTGTGGTCGTTGAGGGATTGACAGTAACTGTTCGCCATCGTCACTGGCAGTACTCGTGACTTAAGGGTGTGACGGCTGTGGAAATACTCGAAATGACCCAAGGGTACGTCATTGCTGACGTCCAAGTGGTCTAAGTCGATTCGCTTCAGGACGGCATGTGACTGTATTGCAAATACAGTCACATGCCGTCCTGAAGCGAATTGCTTTCAGGTGGATATGGATCAAAACAGAAACCGAATGTTGCATAGTAACTAACCTGACTGCTACGTCTTTGCTTCTCGGCGAGAATTTGTACTACTGTGGATGATGTAGGATCTGTTATCATCTAGCTCTAACGAACGGTCGCTTCTGAACATCTTTCTCTCTTGAACAAAAAGTGAATGCCGACTACTCACATCTTGCTCACGCATATGCATCGTGGGACAACTCCGATATCATCGTGAAGTAGGGCTTAATAACTTCCCACCACATTTGGTCACTTTCTTGCAGGAAGGGGCTGGATTGTTGTACATCGCCGACTCTGAGACCCATAGACTATGGA
>JH598563.1:62117-103258 GCA_000173235.2 Hyaloperonospora arabidopsidis Emoy2 | reverse complement strand
CACGAAGCCGCTACCTGAACACACAACGTAGCGAATGTGTACAACAGCTCCTTGTGGGACCAAACTGGTTTCGAGCTTTACCAAATCGGGTACAATTCCGGCGTAGTCACGACCTGGAGCCCCGTGTCGGTACACGTGCATCCCGTTTTCAGTACCATGTCAATAGAGCCATCGAGAGCCCGGAGGTAGCCGACAATCCACAGCGTCTGGCCATGTTCCAGCTCCGCACACACTTGAAAAGTCCACGCGCGTACTGGGCGGAGGCGCGGGCAGTCCCCAGCCCACGGCGTGACGCAGCCGCTGCAACATGAGCGACGAGAGCGTGCGTGAGGTCTCGAGGGGGTGCCCTTTCTGTCGCTCTTTTTCTTGCTGGAGGGCGCCCGTTCGTGGACAGGGAAGGAAGGAGGTGGAAAGAGTGTTTTTTGCTTGGTAGATGCTGCTTTGCTTGCGGCCTGTCACGGGCGCTTTCTATTGGCGAACAAAGCGGCGTGTGATTTTGTTGTTGTTGCGGGGAAGTGCGTGGGGTGGGTGTCAGTTTAGTGACATTCGTTTTGGGGGACGTTGCGTGGTATTGGGAGTGGGCGATTGGTGCGGGACTGACAAGGAGGAAGTCTTTGACAGCTGGTTAAATGAGCGGGTGGGTGGGTGGGTGGATTGATTGTGCGGAGAAACAAGGAGGCTATGATTGCGTCGACATTTGCTGGGGGGTTTTACGTGTGGGGGTGGTAACAAAGAAGTTGGACGGATGGCTGCGATTATGACGTGTTTTGATAACGACAGCTGATACGTCGTAAACTGTCGTATGGCATCACAAATAGCGCATGTTGTGAGGGAAATCTGTTGTGGAAAAGAAGGTGTTGGTGAGCGGGATGTTGCAAATAGATAGGGCCTGAGAGTACGACTGCGCTATTTTTATCTATCATTCGGCGGATAGAGATCGATGTCGAGACAAGAATAACGAATGGAATCTAGTACAATAACGCATGCGAGATGAGCATTGCGATAGTGGTTGGGAACAATAAGTGTTCAATGCCTATTGGGATGCTTCATGGTATCAAAAAGCTCTAAAAGGCCCGCTGATGTCCTTACTGGGATCAAACGCTTGTTTAGTCATGTGCAGTATCAATAAGAGTAATGAAGAGTTTACACAAACAGTAGAAGGCCGACGTGTCAACCTATCTACAGAAGGTCGATCAAAGCAAAAACCAGATATTACAAACAAATAGAACCTGAATCCGGTTCCACTAAGCACAGACTCATCAGTTTTGGTCCGACGGCGTACCAAGTACGTATATTTGAGCTAATGACAGATAGAAACAGTACAATTGAGAAGACATCATAGCTAGACTAGGCCTGAAGCGAATCGATTTTTTGCTTTCGTGAACGTGTGTCTGTAAAGCAGCAAGATTGTGTGCACACTTGCCTTCGTCGAAAATATCATGAGCTAGGCGCAACCAGACCATTTGATTCCTAGCAGCTATGCATTCCCAATAATGATAGCTCACTTTTTGATGCAGATTCTTCTTTATTGGTTGCTGAGGTTTAGCTGAGTACCGCCGGGAAGTTCAGCGATAATCGGATGAAACACGAAAGGGAAGCTCCGTTCACTCTTCGAACGATATCTGTTTCTGCAACGCCCGTACCCTTCGATAGAAAGACTCTTCGATCGCAGAGTTTGTCTATCGTAGGGTACGGGCGTTGCGAATGGACCAAGTAGAAGGAGACAGCAACGGTCTACGTCCAGAGTGGCACTCATTATTGAACACCAAAGCGAGACGAAAACTCGTTCTTGATCAAAGTGAGCACATTATGCATGCATATCACACAGCTCCATCCATATATCGAGCAAGCTACACCTACGAGACGTCTTGATCTAACGGAAAGGGCTGACAAACGTTTTGTTTTTCGTTCTTGGCGACTGTTGCGTTGTAAGTTTGATGTCCTCGACGTCATATCGTGCGTAACTATAGCGAAAGCATGTGGGTCTATGAGAGTTAAACGGGTCATGTGGTCTGAGGCATGTCTCTCTAGCCGATCTTTGCATGCACGTGCGTGATACATAGGTGTAGCTGTCAACGTATGGAGCAACATGTGTATTATGCCACCGTCACATTCGCTTCGCCAATTCAAAGCACCCTCTACGCACTAATTTCGCACCACATTTCCGGCAAAGATAGAAGTACGTCCTTATGTCGCCTTTTGTTTTCCCTGCATCTGTAGACTTTCTGCCGAAGAGAAGCTGGGAGTGGACAGATGAACGAGCCACACTGCGTGCCTACTGATGCTCACACATGTTCACGCAGATTCTACAGCATGTGCAGTGGTATACATGTTACTAGCGTGTACTGCTAGCCTTGTATCGTGCGTTGCTTGTGGAAACGCCTATGCTACCGTCAGTCCATCCGTAATCGTCCTCGACACCGGCGAGGTACAAGGGGTCTCTGACGTCTCGTGATGCCGATTTGAAACGTTGAACCGTTTACAGAAGGTGGAACGTTGTAAGGGACAGGTTGGATTCGACAGAAGTTGATGTAGAATTGGAACGTTGTAATGGACAGGTTGGAGTCGACAGGACTGCCCGTCGAAGTGATATTTTCTTCAAGCCAAAAGCTGCCAAAGACCCTGCAAGCGAGCTTGCATTGGCTGCAGTCAATAGGAACGAACTCCTCGTACTCCGTCCATGCACTAGGGAAGAGAATCGAGTAAGTTTGTCTTCAAACAGCTTGTTTCGCGCTGTTTGCTTGAGCGGTTGCGTTGTGATAAGACTTGTGGTTCTTTTGCCTTATCCCGCCTGTCAGCCAAGAAAATAAGCACGATGCCACAAGATGTGGTATAGCCGGGTTCCAGCTGTTACGACAACCATGACTTTCACGACATATAAAGTCCATGTGTAACACCTTGGGAATGACTTCTTTTCCTACAGGACGAACCTTAAGGATGGACATTCGGTGATACTGGCCTTTTATACAATCAGACACAAGCACAAACGAGACATTCGTGTGCAGCAGCAAATAGGAGATCCTCTCGTAGACGTGATCCCTCCAATACCTGAAAGTCTCTCTTCGACATCGTGGGCCGAATCAGCACTTTCCCTTTTGTCGGACAACTCTGAGACAACAAGTCTCACGTGAACACCAATGCGAGTCCACATTGTTTCCAAGCTCGCATTGGGTTGTGCAATCGCCTCGAGTTCCATCTCGTTGGTCAAGTCTGCTGGTTTCAAAGCTTTATTCCACAACTTTTTTTCGGATGAAGACACCACCGGTAAACAGGCGGAAACGAAGTACATCGACGACCGAACGTGTGAATACGATTGGACTTCGTTAAGCTGCGAGCCGAAAGACAAGTGCTCTCTTCAGTATCAATTTGGTGATGTGACGGCATCTCAAGCATGTCGCGTGACTGATAACACCGACCACGCCCGAACCCCACAGCAATTTCACTTGGCGTTCGCTGGAAAGGAGGCTGGCACCGGTATGGCGATCTCCTGGACTACGTTTGCGCCCTTGAATGATCCTGCCGTGTGGATTGGGTCGAGCGAAAGCAACGTTGTTCTAGTGAAGACTGCGAAGATTGAAGTCAAACAGTACTTCAAGACGAAGGGCTACACTTTGTTCAGCTACCACGCTGTTGTGACGGATCTCGAGCCAATTACTGAATACTTTTATAAGGTAGGCAGTGCTTCGACTGTGAAGTTCCAGGGTGCTGTAAGCTCGTTCACGACGGCCCGTTCTAGTGGTGACACAAGTCCGTTTGTTGTGGCGATCTTCGGAGACATGGGCACCGAGACGAAATCCATCGCAACCAACAAGTACGTCAATAGCTTGTATGGCAAGGCCGAGTTCATCTACCATCTCGGCGATATTTCGTACGCCGACAACGACTTCCTGACTGCAAAGACTGCGTTCGGCTTCTTTTACGAGGAGATCTGGAACAAATATATGAACTCGCTCACCACTGTCATGCGTCGCATGGCGTACATGGTCGTCGTTGGTAACCATGAGGCTGAGTGCCACTCGCCGACTTGTTTGGTATCAAAGTCCATGAAGGATCAGCTTGGCAACTACAGCGCCTTTAACGCGCGCTTTCGGATGCCGTCACTGGAAAGCGGTGGCGTACTTAACATGTGGTACTCGTTCGACTACGCGTCTGTGCACTTTACGACCCTCTCCTCCGAGACCGACTTCCCAGATGCACCGACAAATGCTTACTACACTCAGCGAACGTACGGGAATTTCGGGAACCAGTTGGGGTGGCTAGAGGCCGATCTGAAGGCTGCCCACGCCAACCGTGACAAAGTGCCCTGGATTGTTGTTGGTATGCACCGTCCTCTCTACACGCTGCGGTCATGCGATGCTAACGGTGTACCGAATAACAAGTTTGAGGCGTTAAAAGTGCAAAAGGCATTCGAGCAGCTCCTGATCAAGTACGAAGTGGATCTGGTGTACCACGGCCACGTGCATTCCTACGAGCGACTCTACCCGACAGCTAACAGCAAACCGGTCATGGAGGGGGTGTCAGAAGAAGGCAAATTGTACACTAATCCACGAGCTCCTGTATATGTTATCGCGGGCTCCGCTGGTAATGCCGAAGGTTTGACCCAGTACGAACAGCTGCCATCACCGAAATGGATCGCTCACTTGGACGCCACACACTATGGCATCACCACAATCACCGTAACTCCTTCGACTCTGACGGTAACGTTCGTTGAGGCTGCCACGGAGAAGGTGCTTGACGAGTTCAATATTGTCAAGGATCTCCCAGGAAACGACTCGACTATACAGTTGTGAGGCACCGTTCGTTCGTAAATATTGTTCATACCTAATCTGCTCCATAGTTTATTTATTTGTGGCACTGGGTGACTACCAAAACCCCGATAAACCGAGTTTATAAATAGTGTTTATAGCACCCATAAACCACATTTATAAACCCATTAATGAGCACCATAAATCTGTCGAGACCGAAAAACCGCCTCGACAAATTTGTTGTTTTATAAATATTTATTGCAACATAAAACAAACCACTCACAAATATGCACGCCGACCACCATCCACGCACCGTCTCGGCCGGGGGGGTGTTACGTATTCCCAGCCCAAATTACGGCGATGGGCGACTTCTATTTTGTTGGCGTCACCTGATTTCCCGATTCGGTCGGAACTGGGTCTGGAGCCTGTCTTGTCAATTCGACTTCCTCCTTCCGTTTGGTCATGACTTCGAATGGGTGACTGAGTTGCAGAGGTCGCTCGCTGCCAGATTTTGGTCTGGTTCGCTTGTAGCAGGCCGCCAATGGACTGCATTGGTATCTGAGACAGAGCTACCGAGGTAGACACGCCAACCCTTGCTGGAGAGATTGGATTCGATTATTAGCACGGATACGTGGCTACGAGCGGCGGTCCATCAGCTTCCTTCCCAGTTCGGGAAGCATGATAACGGGCTCTCCGACTTCCAAGTGTGGATGGCGTATCACATTGCCACCAAGCGACTCAGTTTTTATCACACGAAGCGTCCTACGGACAATAGCTGCCGTGCATTGCGGGAGTGTCACGGGGTGCCTGAGACTTCACTACACTACACAAATTTGGGAGTGCCCGAAGGTGCGTGCTGGGGTACATTCCTCAGACATTGAACTGGCGCTATCGCTACTTCTCGTGTCTTTTCTAGATGCTTTGGAAACTATGCCAACCAGCAGGCTCGAGAAATTCCAGCATTCCTGCGGTCTAGACTGTTGGAGATGTTTCAAGATGATTCGCGGCGGGCGAACAGGTGTGGCGACGGATATTGTTTCTGATAAGCTCTATTTGTATCACGCAGTTATGGTGTGAGCGAAACGATGCCGTTTTTCGTAGCGCGCAGTCCACGACGTCTACCAGTGTGGTACGATTCCGGACTAGAGATGCACGTCATTTAACCACCTTGGCTATGCGAGAACATCGAGACGCAAAAATATTGTTCATGGGGCTCAGTTGCATGCCTGTAATAAACTTTTCACCCTAGAGTGGAGAGCCGACCCACTACCTCTAGCAAGGTACCACGAATAACCGCCGCGTCCGGTGCTGTATTCCTGGCTTAGACGATTTCAGACTCCTAGCACATAATCATAATGAGTAATAGACAGTCATAAATCTTTATCTTGAATGGTTTATCGACTGGTCTTGGTGGCACGACGTCGCATAAATATTTGCTCGCATTCGTTCATAAATGTGGTTTACGGGGGTGCCATAAACACTATTTACAAACTCGGTTTATCGGGGTTTTGGTAGTCACCCATTATGTAGATTATCGGGCCTTGAAGTGTCGCAGATAACGATGAGATGGTAATCGGATAAGGGATTGCATTTAACTCAAAACCGCACGACAGTCTGTGCAATTGTAAATCGACCATTAGTATAAACACTAAATGCCCAACTTAGTAGGCAACTGCACCTAGCAACGTCGAAAAATGAAATTTATGTGGCTGTCGCTGCGTCGTAATTCTCAATTAATTGACTATTTCCTACAACGTTTACGACCTGATTTCGCCCCTCTACGTACCGGCAAAAAACGATAGTGTCAAGCTGCGTAGTGCACGAGCAAAACAGGCGCGTTTTGAAGTGGTGGCCTTTGAGCAGTCGCAACCGCTGCAATGAACTTATTAATTACAGGCGTGTCAATGCAAGCCACTTAGGCGACACAATCTATTGACATGCTCAGTGTCACCAACATCGGTGGCTTTCTGTGGACACTGACATTGCGCATCAAAGTCACAGCAAACAAGCCTGTACACAAACTGACGATATCGACATAAACGATGGTCGTGAGGAAACCAATGCAAAACACCATATCCCACTATACACCTTCGAGAAACAGGAGCGACCAACTCATTCAGGGCTCAGTATATAGCTTGGGATATCAGAGTGCGCTTATGCTCAAGATCAGTCGCCTACTCGGTGTAAAAATCAAGTTTTTACTGTGAATCGACTGTACGATATTGCTTGCGATTGATTCTTGCTTAGCTGGCACAGATCGGATAGTCACCGACGTCCCACGTTAACATGATTGTGAAGACACATACTACAGCGATGCCGATGGCATACCAGCGACCATTCGAACGCACTACCTTACTAGCAGTATCCTATACAACTGACAATACCGAATTTCACCAGTGTCTCGCTCTTATCCATGATTGACTCCACCTGACGGCAAACGTAAGTATAATCATAAAGGACGGCTTGATAGTAGCACGCTTCTTCGTTTGTTACAAAGAAGGAATATATGCACATGCACGGATTTGATCTTCGTACTAATCTCAATCCCCCTGAGTAGCTTGTGAAACCAAACAATACACGCAAGGTGGTGGGTGCACTTACCATCCTGTCTGTGACGATCCTGAACTTTAGTCGAGCCATTATGAACATGGACTTTAACTGACGTTTTCTGAATAGAGCAGTTTGATTGGTTTAAATGGCGAGCTGGGCTTTTTTATGTACTGTGTGGTGGTGCACACATAGTTATACAACAGCGCTATTGTGACTTATCGGTACAGTCATTTCTCGGATAACTCATAGATTCGGTGTAGACAAATTCTATAAATTAGCCAAGTTATGAGTTACGTGAATTATCGATTTCTTTTTTGTGAGAAGGAAAAATCAATAAATTATCGGTTCCCCTTCTAAATTACATATATTAATGTCTCAAGTACTGCCGCCAATGCGCAAAGGCTCGAGATTTGCCAGCACAAGGCCAATAATATAAAAATGAGCCAAAGTGTTCTGGCAAATTGGACTTCCGGCAAGTTTGTATTTCAAATCACCCAGAACGATCTCTCTCTCATAATCAAGAAGCGCACTGATTTAGAATCTATGACAGATAAAGAACTTTCTGCCAAAAGCCTGAGAGGTGATTATAACCCAAAGATGGAGGAAGACCTGTCAACTTGGGTGCTTCAATGCCAAACCAAGGAATGTTATCTAATTAGAGAAATCATCGAGATCAAGGTCAGGTATTTTCTGGACGCCTTAGCTTACCTCAGGACAATATCGAGCTCTCCGTGTATAGTCGCTACGCTTCCAGCAGCGCAACAAGTTACGCATCATCAGGATTTATGGTGAGAGTAGTTAATCAAATGAGGAAGCTGTGGATGCAACACTGCCTGGACTTCGGGCTGTAATTGCTCGCCATGAGCCTAAAGATGTTTTCAGCATGAACAAAAATGTGTGAGGATAAAGAAATATTTATTTAGGCTGATGTTGGATAATTCTAAAAATGATTTAGGCCTATTTACAACATGATCTAGAGAAGAAAGCTCCATAGAAAGTGATCGAGGGTCTTAAGAAATAGAAAGTCATAATTAAATTAATTATTAGAAAAAGGTTGGAATTTTGCAGCTTAATACAGTTTACTTCCTTTTTTATTTAGGTAATGATCTCTATTGCCTTCACGGCCAATACGGATAATACTTCAGATGTCCATTCGTATGGCTGCCAGCACTCAGAGCACCCTTATTTCTTGTATTCACTAGTTTAGTACACTCAGACACTTAGTCCTACTTCAATTGTGCATTTTATATAGGAATATGATTTCATTAGCTCAGGAGTATAATCTTATGAATTTTTGCCTTATGGAAAACTCATAAATTTACAGAGTTATCAGCTACGAGTTATGAGTTAGCGACTATAGAACGAGCATGGTGAAACGCAATTTGTATGAGATATATCAATTATGAGTTATGAGGATACGGGTTATCCATGGAATGACTGTATACCTATAAATACACGTTTAGCCTACACTTGGAGAGCAGCTTTATTCAAATATAGGTAAGAACAACTCAACGCCAATTTTTTTAGATCGAATTCTTTACGTCACTGAAAGTTTAATTTCTGCATTAATTTAGGTGGATGCCTGGTTGGAGCAATAATGCTCGCTCGTAATGCCACTCGATCGACAACAAATAAGATAGGGGAGCAAGCTCTAGAGCTCGCCCCTTGATATAAGTAATTCAGTTCATAGAACTGAATCAAGTTGCAAAACACTATACAACAGCAGCACTCATTGAAGAAGGAGTACGATGCTGTTAATGTCTGTAGGAACCCAGTACAATATGCTAGGGCAACGCGATTAGCCTTTGCTTATCAGCGTCGAGCATTTGCTTATGTGGTCATATTCACTATCGATCGATATTAAGCCAATCACGTGGGTGCGCCACAATAGTGACCTATCCAAAGAGTGACTTTAAGTATACCTATATACCTATGAGGGGGGACAGGCTAGATCGTACTTGGTACGGGTAGGGTACACCTAACCGCGTTATTTACAGGCACACACACAGATAAGTACGATTTAAAAGTTCGGCATTCAACCTTGTGCACACTCACTAATAGCTTCACCCTTCAAGCCCGCAACAATCAACCCAAAGTAAATGGGTCAAATATAGCAGATAGCAACGACAATACAGCCTGTCATACTTCAATATGGATGAATGCGACAACTCAAGCGTGGACCAGTCTCAAATGAGCAGAACCCGATGTTACGAGGCAGGCTCCGGGACAGCGTAGGTGTATCCACCTCGATACAAAATGACTTGTAAGTATTGAAGGCAGCTTGATACACTCCTGTCGTCCGCACAAAGAAACATTTTCTTGCACATCCTTGTCAACACAAGCCGCTGAAAGAGTAAGTGGCGATGACAGCTTGGCACCGCACGGTCCACCTACTTATCACACCAGCACTGGATCGCCGCATCTTATGCCGACTCTGCCAGCCAAAATGCTGAGCCAGCATTCGCGCAACATGTGTCCATGTGTCGTAGTGAAGTCCCAGTTGCAAAGATAGCTTCAGAACGCTTCCGGATGACGATGAAGGCTGCACCACCCTAAAGTGGCAGTCCTCATTTCTACTTTTAAGCTTTACTGCTGCGCGATGGTGTACCAGTTGGGAATAACTGAGCAAGGCCGTCGTCGACGGTGGTAAAGTCTCAGGCTGGTATGAAACCAGAAATTTTTCAGCCGGTCAACCTTACAATATGTTTATGCATGAACCGAAAAGACGATCCGGCACCTTTCATGACTTTTGTGCAGGCTCGTACATACACAAATGCGTAAAAGGTTGACTGCGCTGTTCAGTGATGTAAAGCATGGCATCGCGACGCCGCTACGGACGTGCTCTTCTGTACAGGTTGAGAAGAGTGAATCGTAAGCGGCCATTAGGCCGACTGAGTTCAGGTCCTCTGATCATGTGTAGTGCAATATTGCACTCGTCCAAGTGACGGGTATGCCTCGTTCAGTGTATCGCTGCGCAGAGGTTGAGTGGGTGACCTGTTATCGGCGGACCGCTAAAGGTAAAGATCACGAAGATCGTGACCTGATCACCAATTGTACCGAAAGTGGAAGCGGGCGTGGATATGGGTTGGCTAGTGGCAGTCTGAGATTCAGCTGTCAGCGACTATAATATCGATTGGAAGCACGGCATTTGCGGAGAGGACAGCTCAGGACAAGACGTCTCAAACGACTGCGTGGCGACAATCTCAACACGGACCGATTGATTCCATTGTACTAAAGAGAAGGGTGTCGAAGATCGGTGGCAGGGGCTGACCGGCATTAAATGGATATAATGCTAACAGCGGCTGAGGTAGCTGTTTGTATGGATGACCTCACGATACACTTAGCGCCAGTTTAGGCTGTGCTGTGCGCTTAGCAATATCTAACGGGACTGCCGATTGATTGCGGATGGTAGTAAGGATGGAAGTGTCGTTCCTCAGGGCTGCAGCACACTTCGCTTTGAAGCGTATCATGGCTTATTAACAGTGTGGCAAGAATTCCAAGCTCGATGGCGTTAACGTCGTTGTTGACACAGTAGCTGTAAGAATGGGGCGCGCACGGACATGTTCTTTTATCACGTCAAGTTTAGTTGTGCACCTTAGTCGAGCAAAAAAAAGTGTGCTACTCGGACGCTTGCCACTTCGCGAGCTTTTTTCACACCAAGCGACGCAGCTTTCATGCTGCTGCGCGAACCACCAATAGTGAATCTACCCCTACGTGCGCGACCACTATATTTGCCTGAAGCAACACCGGTGGGAACGCGTGGCCTACGAAGCTACCATGGAGCTGGGGTTTTGCTAAGTTGCAAAGGAAAGGATCATGGGGTTATCTCTCGTGGACTGAGTCTGTACGCTTTACGTACATCATCACCCAAGAGACTCAAGAACTTAACGAAAGCACTTCGATCGATGTGACTCGACGAAGAAGCAACGCCAGTACGTCTTAACCAAAACTTCATCGTGTACGAAACCAGGAAGACACGGCACGTTAAAATTGGAACGTCAAATACATCGATACTTCCGAAAGCACAACCATCATCTGAGCTTTATGAAACTCGCCTAGCTTACTACTGAAAAAACTTCTAGGTCACACTTTGTCCTCATTAACGGCGGTACCCCCTTGTAACCTCCTCAACTATAATCGCATTGATTTCATGACATAGCTGCCTTCTTGGTGAAGAGCGACAGTCCTGACATGGAGACACCGTGCTCAATTCCGTTGGTACTTCATCTGAATATGAACTCGAGGTCGAAGCAGATGCTGAATAAAAGACCAAGTCAGACACCGATGAACCAAACATACAGGTAGCTTACTAGGCCGCATTAATGGTGCCAGTATTCGCCGATCGACAGAGACTCGGCCTATTCGCCAGACCCAGAACCCGAACGAGAACCGGAGCAAGCCACCGATTTCTCCAGAAGCATGCTCACGTCAGCGTATTTCAGCCCCACGCTAGTCACAGTGTCAAGAGCTGGCTTCGACTTCGGGAGCCAAAGGAAGTCCGGGTGGGTGCTGTCTGATTCGTAGACCCACTCGCCACCAATGATCTTCCCGTTGTTGTTCAGCTCAAGCAGATACGTGTAGTACGCACCCGAAGTGTACTTGTTGACCTGACCAGAGGACACTAGACCACCGTCGTCGTACGTCTCGAAGATCCAGGACAGACGCATCTTAATGTACACAATGCTCTTGGCCGCAGCGTTCCACGGGTACTTCTCAAGGCCGTAAAACATCCGAGCAGCCTCTTTTACCGATATCTTAGTCTGCTCATACACTTTGAAACCACGCACGGGCTGGTTCCACACTTCCGTCCCAGCCGTTACATCAGCGACGAACGTGCGGTTAAGTTTTCCCAAGATATTGGCAGCAGCAATGTGGAAGAAGGCAGGATTGAGGTCACGGTAGGCGTCATTCGAGTGACGACCGTACGCGTCCTCGGAGTCGTGACCGCCATTGTACCTCGCACCAGTAAAGACAACGGGCACCGACGCGCCATCGTAGACGTTCGTGATCAAAGCTTTGATGTCCAGCGGCTGGAACGTCACGCCGTTGTGTGTCACAGCACACCGCGGTTCCTCTTCAATTGTAGCAGCTGGTGCCCAGGCGTGGCAGATCCCGAACCAAGTCGGGATGCAGTACCCAGAGCTCTTTCCCGCACGTTTCCCGCACACACTTCCATCGGAACGAGACGAACAGCCGTCGTCCGACGAACACTTGGGGCGCTGGTGCATAGAGTCGACACCGTTGTCGGCCGAGACTTTGTCCATAAAGTCACGGACGTTCAATCCAAACGCTTTCGCGTATTTCTCAGCAGCACTTGGCTGGCCAGGGCTCCAGATGACATTGATGCTGTCTTGAAACATTGGCCAGTACGGACCAGGCCACGGTGACGGTGTTAAGACACCCACAGTCGGCAGATTGGCCAGCTTCATTTCCATCGACGTGCCAAAATAGGCCTCAAGTCTCGCAATGTCCTCGTTCGTAGTAGCTTCCAGGCGCCGCTTGGTCTCGCTTGTATCCTGTAGTTTGCGGCTCGAGTTAGTCCAACCGGTGGCACAGTTCAGCTCGTCTTCAGAAGTCTCAACGTCGGTGATTGGTGTTGGGGTGGCTGAAGCTGCGGTTGTGATACCCGTCTTGGACGGTACATTGAACCCCGAGATAGTGGTAGTGTACGCATCTTGATCAGCTTCGGTGGCCGGAAGGGCCTCAGACAAGACGGCCGTGCCGATCTTTGAAGATACACACTCCATTGGAGCCGTCGTCATGTTGGCCAGTAGGTCCGTGTACATCACGGGAACTTTGAGGATGGTAGAGATATCAGGTAGTGTCGGGTCCACCTCGACAGATATGGAGCAGTCGTCGTCGCTCACTTCAGCTCCCCGACCTGGAAATTTGCTGCTGATCTCGTTCGTCGTGTTGGCTGACGTTACGGGGTCGTAATCGAGAGACGTGGCCATAGCCTGCTCTAACTGTACAGCGGCAAGAGCTACAGCTGCCAAGAGGAGGTGGCGATGCACCGCATAGACCATGCTATAGGAGTGGGAAGACGAGAGTCGAGTAATTCTCTCGGAAGCGAGAAAATTGGGGAATGACCTTCGTCCAGCTCGCTAGACTAGCGAATTATCGGTAGTTGAAGCCGGACGCCCTGTGTACGACTAAGTCGTTGGAAGATAGCTACCTGCTGGTTGTGGCACATGGAAGGTGGCGTGTGGACCTACCGATTGCACCATTAAAGGAAAACGTTAAGGCTCACTACGACGAGCTAAACCAGACGAAAGAAGGCCGAAATTCAAGGAAGCGTGCCACGCTCTCTAGGATCGCCCGTTCGTAGGCGATGGACTATCATCCAAACCTAGCTTGACTAAGCTACTGTGATGCCACGTGATACTCTATCCGCACGACTCAATCCATCATATATGGTAGAAACTAGCTACTACATGAACCTTTTATTGTCGTACCAGTTGGGACAGACAACGAGCGACAAACGACGGGGATTGAGTCAACGATATTGTGACCCTTGAACCATTTAATAGTCAGTCATTTCCCGCTAATCGCGTGAGTAGCTGCGTTTATATCTCGTATCTTAATCGAAGGAACGAGATATAATGTGATACACTGCACGGAACCTTCCGTCAGCGGTTTGCGACGGATAGCCTCTCAGTATCAGCTGCAAATCAACTACAAGTCAATTTGGTGTCTGCTGCTATATCTTTTACCATATACTCTGATCTACTGGATGGACTTACGGAGACATACATATGCTCGAAAGGCCCCACAAACGTACGGAGAGATGGTTATTTACCCCGCTTTCAGGTCGGACAGCATGAGAGGCAGAATCGCGACGTCAAGCATACAAATCTGTTGCTCGTGTTATGGTGGACACCACTCACAACGACGCAGGCGCATCCAGAAGTAAAGCCTTTTTTCAGATCAAACAGTTATTTCTGTATTGCATTTCTTGTGTACCGATCGGGCGAGGTTGGGTAAAATCGTTGAACCGATAAAGGGATACATCTCCTGCAATCCCTTTCTTATCAACTGTATGAATTATTTGATTCGATTTGGCTTCGAATTCCATCCAGGAGATGTCTTTGCGAGTGTTAAAGTAGATAACATTAGCTAAAGGTCGTCATTGAACACCCGCCGGGTTTTCGCTTATCACCTGTCACTTCGGGCGGGGCTATTTCCTACTTTATTTTTTGCTATTCCGTACTTCAAACGTGTCAAACGTTTTTACGGAGAAGGACTAAGCTATACGACGAATGATAATTGCAAATAATGCTTAAAAGAAGGTGGTCGGAGCTGTAGTGCATGTAGAGCTTCCTTGCACGGTTTAGTTCGTTGTTCGTGACCCATTTCCAACACCACGGTCGATATAGATCCCAGAAGAATAACTGTCGCTTGTATCTGGAGACGATTTTACTGGAACGATAATACATGGACTCAGGATGCCGATGGCAAGCCACTTACGCGATCCGAGTTTGACAGGATACTGCCATGTACGATAGATTGCTCAGCATCCAACGCACGGGGCCGCAAGTTTTGTTTTTGCCTATCAAAATATAGTTTTGTCTCCCCAAGCCACCCGCATCTTTTAATACGGCGATGACGCTCGTGCTGGTCTCCACAACATTGGAACCAATTAGAAGTAGCCGAACCTGGACATGCGCTACGCCACCAGCCGTCATGTCGGCACACCTAGCACTAAAATTTGGTCCACGCTAATATAAATGTTAGAGCACGTCGAGAGCCAAGCCCTTCCAAGGCATCATAAAGTCAATTTATACGATGTGCGAATGGTATATAACGGCATCTCCAAGAAGATATGTATTGAGTACAGATCTTGTTTGATCACAGGTACCGCTACAGGAGGAGCAAGTTCCAACATCAATTACTATTCCTGATACATCCCAGATCTCCATCAGTTACCATAAAAGTTACCATAAAAGGTTTCGGAGTAAGTGGGCACTGTAAGGATATGAAAGGCGATAACGAGTAAAGCATTACATGAACATATACGTCTATTTCATCCCGCATCACAGTCTTGACTTTCTCGCTTTGACACGCAGGAGACCACAGATCGATGGAAACATGCAGCCGCGCATCACTTTCCTTTTCAGTTGCGAAATCACGGATTTAATTTGACTTTAGGATCACACAGTGTGGACGCTCTTTTGAATATGAGACCAAGCAGCTAAGCCAATGTATGACGACCGCAAGATTGGCCATAGTTGTAAGAATCATAAATTTGTGAGGATGACCGCCACGCACATTTTCTGGGGTTACCTAAGTGCTAAGCGTTTCGAGTCAATTAATTAGCCACTGGACATGGCGAGAGCAAAGAGTGCCTGGTCAATTCAAGCACTTAGGTCACTGCGCCAATCGCCGAGCTCCACCAATGCCTAAACGTCTGCTTCTGCAATCGCAAAAAGTTTCCACAACGACGCCGACAGCAGGAACATAGTTTAGGCGACTCGGCTTTATTAAAGCTCCGTCTGTCAAGTACATACGTGGTTCGATCGAATAAAGTGTCTCAAAGTACTGGATAATCGTTTTTCATGAGTTGAAGGATATATCAATACGTGGGTATCGCCTGCAGCAACAACATTATGTAAGTTCCAGCTCCATACGTGTCTTGATATATTTATTAAATTCATGAGGACAGTAGGTTTACACGGGGGATATCCACAATACGTTGCCCCACCCAGCGCCCGTATCCTGATCAGGACCTTCAGACATCTTCTACAGGTTAATTTGTAAGTCGATGAGAGGTGAACATCTAACTTTATTCTTGTGTCTTTCACCTACAAATTAGCTTATAAAAAAGGCTATATACAGTATAGCTTAGCACACAACATTCATCTGCTGTTATCCTCTGTAGCGGAGCTACCGAACTCGTTTGTCAAAGAAGTATCTATAAACTCGTCGAGTATCTTAGTGTTCTAAACTAGACGGGTACAAAAACTAAAATAGTCTTAAGTCTTTACAGACGTAATAAGACTCCTCTCTAAGTATCTTAGCAAGCTCGTAAGCTTCTAGTCCTGGTACAAGGGACTAACGATTCTCGTGAATCACGTAGCACTACTAATACCGAATAGTACTAGCCTTAATGCGGGCTTTTAAATCTTACGATCAAATACGTCTTATAAAGACACGTGTCTTTAAAAGATCAAACAAAAGGGGAATTGAATTTATTAACTGATTGATAACGATAATAAACTTCAACTGAATTTATTAATTGATTTATAACGATAATAAATGTACTCAAACTCTACTACCTAATCTAGAAATACTAATGTTGGTTCTTCTGATATTACCACATCAGAAACTACAACGCACTAATGATATCTTTTACGATATATACCATCTAACCATAATCGATAAGGTACGGAATAATCGCTAGCGTATTGGATACTAATGTGCCTGTCAATTTCACTGAATTCTTCATGTGTGCGGATCTCACGACACCATACCAATTACAACAACCGTTGTATGACCCCGTTGCACCCTCCAGTAAACTGTCGGTACTCCGAATCGACACTCTTCAACTTTTTCATCGGTATTGCTTGTTGAAAAGAGCTAAAGACAAGGTTGTGTTCGCAATATCTTATGCATTGATAGAGATGTCTTGCCATTCATCTAAGTCTGTGGAAGACATCTTGATAAAAGAGAACATGATCGACTACGAAAGCGACAGTGTTGCGCCAGGGGATGGGAACCCCAAACCTGACACACCAGTGTTGCATGCACCCTCGCGTAAAAGTGCCGAATCCTTCTCTAACCGAAGCACATCTCATGCGCTAACATCGCTTCGCGCATCTAGTACCTTTAAGGAAGGAACCATCACCAACAGGCTCGATGAGCAACAACTACTGTATGTTGATGATAACAACAGATCTAGACGTCCATCTCAGACTTTAGTAAGTGCCCATACTCACGTCTACAATATATTAATCCATTTAACGTTAATGAATTCCCTTGAAATTTTGCAAGGAAGCCTTCAATTCAGTTGACTTAAAAGTAACCGAGTCTACTACGGCCGTCGACATTTACGAACTGTATGCTCTCAGAGAGAGTTATAAATCGCCTGAAATGACAAAAATTCACTAATACCAGGCCAAGTTGGCATAGTAATCACGCGTTGCCTCTGTGCCCTCACAGAGGGACATCCCTATTGTTTTGCATCCAGGAAATAGTGAGGCCGTGGACGATACCATGTTCGTTCGCTGGGCTCATAGAGCACGTCGCTTACCCAGCATGCATTCCCCTCGAGCTAGTGCCTCAAAATCAGACTTTCTTTAGAGCGAAAGCTACAACATGAGTTTGCTAAAGCGAATGGCCAAAGACCAGTTGAGATCAATGTATTAAACTCGACACTCAAATATAATTGCTGGTCAATACTTCAGTGTTTCAATTGCATAATCAATCGCGGGTCCCTCATCTCTGTCGAGAGACCCCCACACTCCCACACCTGCTAGTAGGAACCTCGTTTCGTTGCAAGATGGCTCTTAGAGCGACGACCGAAAGGTCAATGTCGTACGGGGAATCTTGTCGAAATGGCACCTAACTTGGATGAGTTTTTAGGATCAGGTTATCCACCCCACTTCACCAGCTACTGATATCGACATTGGTGTCGACACCGTTTCTGGAGCTTGTCCACGTGGAACTGTAATTTTCCTTGTTCATCAGACAACGCCGGAGAAGGACGGTGTATCATTGCAGGTATATGAAGAGCCCGGATCTGAGGTGACTTGCCTACGTGAGTCTCTTGATAGCATGCAGAATGCCTTGAATCGTTGGCTTAGTTTCGTGAGTAGATGAACCGCTTCGGCTCAATGTGCTCGTTCGACGAACAAATTCGAAAGTTGGAGCGCAACCTGCCTCGGTTGGATGGCCAGGTAGAACTCTTGACAAAGACTCATCTATCCGACCCAACGTCCTTCTTCCAGGCACAAGCGCTTCCCGGTCCACGAGAGAAAAATATTGATGCGGATTAAGATATCCAACGTAGAACACTAGGTGTGTGCGCATCTTGCGCGGAAGGTTTATCGTATAAGCAAGACCTTTCTATGCTACAACAGTGCATGATATAATGAAGCGTGGAAGAAACTTTGTGTAAAAAATTGGACGATGCGTTTAGTAAGACTTGGTCTTCAATTTCATAAGAATCAATGCACCTCTGCCTTGAGCATCAGCTTCTTTTTCTATTCATCTTGGCTATCAGCCATTGCATCACGCACATGGCGTAAGACACTAAAGCGCATCGCGAGAAACTTTCCCCCTTGTTTCTACATAGTGGTATTGCTGATATCAGCGAGCTTGTCGGCAACCTTTTCCCCACCAAGCCCTGACCACGCAGTGGTAGGATGGGCGGAACGCGCGGGTATGTGAGGCTATTCACATTGAATGGATTAAAGCCGGTAATGGCGTGGGCAGCGTTTTTCAGGGGAGCGTCGAGCTTCAAGTCTTTGGCGATGCAGCACCGATACTGCGAAGACGCCGATGACGCGATTAACTCGCTCAGTTTAATAATCGGTCTGCGGATGATCCTCTGTGGACATGTCCAATCGTCTGCCAAACATTTGAAGATGGAAGTCCAAAACTTTTCAGTGAAGCGATGATCCCTATCGAGATGATTGCCATAGGAAACCCGTGCTGACGAAACACACGATCATTTAACAGCATGGCTGTGCCTTTAAAATCAATCGATTTCGGCATTCGCCAAGTGATCCATCTTGCTCAAGCGGTAAACAAAGACCACAACACCACTGTTGCCATCCAAATCTTTCGATAGGCCAACCACAAACTCCATGCTTATGGACACTAGCACCCCTGGGATAAAGGTAGAATCTCGCGTGGCGCAGCTGCATGTGCAAAGAACTTGATATGTTTGACACGTTTACCACGTGCGCACATATGTACTCGTCCACTTATAAAGTTTGGTACACCAATAAATCTGACTCACCGAGTTATAGATCTTTTCACGACCAAGATGACCGCTCAACGTAGTGTCATGTGCCCCGTACAATATTTACTACTTTTCTTCCTCATCATCCGGAACAACAATATGAGAAATTTCCTCAGTATATGTGTGACAGCAGAATATACCCTTATCGATACTATATCTTTGTAGCCGCGACGCAATCGTGCAGACACTTTCAAGTCCGAGTCTTTAATTTCCTCTTTTTTATGAGCACATAGCAGAGCTATACAATGATAATACGTACAAAAGGCTGTATGAATCAAGTCCTAAATGGACGACGACAATGTTGCCACATGAGCAATCCCATAAATAGGTCTGCATGGTAAGCGCATCCGCCATGGCGCCCTGTGTTTCCGGATTTTAATTCACCCTCGAGAGATGTATTCCTTAAAGGAGACAGCCAGATCACCATTCCCTGTGAGAGGTGAGGTGACTGAGTCACAGTGCGTAATGAAGCATTATCAGTAATAATACCAAACGGATTTGAGCCAATCTGATGCACTTTGATTTGGCTAGAGCATATTTCATGGCAAGTAATCCCTTGCCATAAAGTGGATATTTCTTTTGAGAAGCTTGTATCTTGCGGGACTTAAAAGGGATGACACTCTCACGTCCTTCAGTATCCATTTTTGTAACAGATCATCTCAAATGAAAAAATCGGATGCGTCACAGACGACACTAAGAGGTCTTTGCGGATCAGGCAAGGCCGAAATCGGGGCATGGTCGAGACTTAGGCTCATCATTTAGCTATATGGAAATAGCGGGTTGGCATAGCCGATGCTACGTGGTCATGGGCACGGTCGAATAACGTGGCCTCAAAGTTCGAAAAGGTGTCAAGAAGCGCGTTAGTACGTCCAGACCCTACGCCATAATGAGGCTCACTTTATCGACACCTATTAAAGCAGAATTTAATGGAAAGCTAAGCGTTGAGACTCAGGGTGGTAAGAAAGATTCTCCATCTCACTAGATTCAGTCTTACAGACTCAGGTGTAGGATTGACTACTAGTGCTACTATGTAGCAGGGATACACATCTCTTAGTCGAATAAGACTTCTGGCTTACAACTCCTAAGTTCTACGAATAATAGGAGCGCATCAAAAGTAAACATATTCTAACCAAGCAAGACTCTACGGTAAACAAGCTTACAGCATTACAGCTCCAATGTAACTAACAGCACAAAGTGCTCAGGAGTAACAAGTCTGTAAATGCTTTTACGCTGCTGCTCAAGAGGCAAACTGAACGTTATTTATGACTTATCTATAGTACTAAACCCTTACCCGAGTACAATACACAAAGTTTAATTGCACTATTAGAATATTCTTTGTATAACGCACTTCGTATTTACTTTATTTGTATTAGCTCTAAAACCTTAACCGATAGAATACGAAAATTACTGGTGCCACTTTTAACGGGTTACATCCGATTACTCTCTAAGGACCTCATCAACTTTAAATGGGTGTATTATGACCCCGTTGAAGTTTTTCCAGTTCATGTAAAGAAATGTAACAGAGTATGCGTAATATTTCTTACACATTCGAAGGTATTATTGTCACTCTTCTTGATTCGTTTGCGATGTGCCATAAATATGCCTTTGGTCCAAATGTAGATACTTGATCCAGCTTATTTTCTTGAAAGATTGAGCTGTCTCGAGAACTTGTGTCTAGTCTTCTATTTTTTTGCTGCGTACGCTCAAAATTGGGTTGATCTTATGCATTCTTTTTTCGATCACTGGTAATTCGACCTAGGGAGAAATCTTTTGCAGACGCGAATCAGATTATTCTGAACGTCGGTATAGAAAGAATCCACTCGAAGAGATGTCAGCACGTGTCGTAGAGGTCAGATCGAGATCTTATCACTTATAATCAAGTAGAAGCAAAAATAAACTATACCTGTTTTTTGTATATTAGAATCTACCTCGTGTCGTCCGTACAGCAACTCTGGTCACTTTTGCTAGTGTAGACTACATATGACACGACCGTATCCACGTCTTGAATGTGGATACCATATAGTCTGCATTAGATATACAATGTCATCGTTATCGATAGATTCCAGGTCGAATGATTGTCACACGTTTTCCATCAAGACATAATTGAAAACTCTTTATCTCGACAATCGAAAGCTTCTAGATTTCACCTTAATAATTGTAAGCTATTCAGATCTTCTTTGCACCCCACCGAAGTTTACATAACCCCTCCTCAAAATTAATGACCAAATCTACCTACTATTATTTGTAATTACTCCTTACCAGAAACGTGCACATCTGTTGCGGACTTATGAACTCTAGTCTGATTTATTTTATCGCTTCATCTATATGTAGCGCCTTGATTGTTGCTCTCAGTAAACATCTTACACCTCGTATACCTAAATCTGAAAAAATGATAGTCTTGCAATAAGCTCTTCACACAAGTACTCGTACTTTCACCAGTTGCCGCTTGTTTCGATACGCAGATCGATTGCTCTAAAAATGCTCAGTGACGTTATTTGCCCAGAACGTTAAGACTTTGATGAGAAAAGGGGGAAAACCTTCTTCTCTGGATCCGCAAAGAAAAATGGCGATTAGCGCCGCTATGATCATGTCTAAGCAACAACGAGTTGGCATGGCAATTTTCAAACTCGGCGGACGGGCTTATGAATGGGCAATGACATGCCATGCGATGTGTCTGTAGTCACCGCATTTCCCATGTGGGGTTCGATTAAGAGACGAATGTCTCGGGTGTTCGCACTGCCCATTCAGGATTATTTTGTGCGATCTCAACATTTAGCTGCCCGACAAGGTAGAAAATAGTTATCGACTATGTCCAGGAGATGCGAACTCTTCTCGCAGCTAGACAACTAGATTATCTTCCAAAAGAATTCTGAGTGACCATCTTTATGGAAGTACTCCGCACTGGGGTTGCTTGGACAGAATTCTTTCAAATACACATGTCGACCTTTGAGGAGGCGGTGGAAATTAACCAATTAGTTTCAAAAATTGAAATTTTATTGCTTCGAACGCAAAATTAAACGTCAAAGCAACTCGTTACGGTACCCATGGGCACCATATGGGTTCTCTCAATAGGCCTGGTCGCATGGATCTCACTATGCTGAAGGCGACGATCCGAGCTTCAAACTTTGAAAGAGCAACGCAACATCTATAGAGGTTGCACGTATACAAGCGCGAAACACCTCCGTCCCCACTGTCTGCTGCGGAAGCCCCTTCATCATCGGCCGAGCAGTAACCGGGTACCAACCCAGAAAGCGAGCATGGCGCGGGACCATTAGTTGCAGGAGCCCATACTGGGGAAGATCTAGGCTCTGTGGGATCTCCAGGGGGTGGAGATAATCAGAGCTTAGTTCCAATGAGCTCCGTAGAGTTACCAAGGAGCGTGGATCCAAGCCAGGCTTGCTATTTGTGTCAGCAACAGTGAAAGGCTTTTTGGGGCCATTTTCAATTCTAATAGACTCGGGTGTGTCTGCTCATTATGTCCCACGCTGTTCCCTTGAAGGGATTCAGAGATATGATGAGGCGCTTAGAGCTCAAGAAAGTGATAATATCGCGGTCCGTCTAGCGATAGGAGCACGCCTCACCACCGCTAAAGTTTCGTTGAAGTTAAGAGTCAAATATTTAGACTTCGGCATCATCGAACATGGTCTTGTCCTGGCTTGACTGAGGATATGATCTCATTCTTGGTATGCCTTGGCTCGAATGACATGAGCCCTGAATTGATTGGAAGTCTAAGAATATAGGCGCGACGCGCAATGTTCTCAGCGGAGCTTTGGAGAGTCGTGAAGTGACCTCTGATGAAAAACAAACGCGCTATTCGCGCGAGCAACTGGGTGAGTCGTTCCGTGTGCTGAGCATCGGAATGTCAGAGCCTATAATTTCGGATGATGTTAATCACGTTCGTCCTGAGCAAAGCTCAGTGACTGATACTGAATCGGCACGTATTCCGTTGAGTGATACTCGTTGTGATACCGAGTCGCTAAATGCTGAATGCTTTGTTGGGCTGGGTCCAACTGGTCAAGAGCCGTTTTCAATCATGCATGAGCAGTTGCACGACAAAAATTCACAGAGGGGGCGACTATAAGAGCGTCTCACTGAATCTCAAGCCATCAAGAGCTATTCTCAACTGATGCGCGTACAGTGGCACGTAGTCCAGTGGGTGATGAGTTCGAGTATGGTAACTTTTCTTCGGATGTCGGTAATAACATCAGCTCTCGTATAGAGAAAATCATAGTCGTAGAGTCTTATAATTTTGTGGAACCAGATGTTCCAATCCCGCCGATGTGTTTAGTCTCAACGCAGAGACGTCAGCGACGCCATATGGCTGTTGCGAGACGCAAAGCGTCTATTTGTCACTCAGTAAAGATAGCAAACAGCTACGTACCCTATTCAACGGAGTACATGTGATGTTAATGGTGACGTTGACGTTGTCGCCTCTATCATCTTTACATGCTTATTAGAGTTGGACGAAATGTATTTAAACGAGTTTTATTAGACCTTCATGGCTCGTGATCTATCCGATATGGTAGTCATTCGACCTGTATTTTTGTTGAATGAATCATCTATTTGATATGAAGCTGTCCTTAATAATATAAAGACGATACTATATCGCGTAGTGGATCATCCATTCTTAAGGATCCTATCGATCCCTACTAGCCTCTGGTAAAGAGTACCAATATGTGTTGTGTCACGGCCTCCATCGTTCTTACCTCCCGACAGAGATGTACGTCATGAAATTGACCTGGTTTTTGGAACGAAATACGGCGTTGCACAGCAATAGCATTTTCCTATGGTGCTGGGAGATGTTATCGAGGAGATCTTTCGTTCAAGCACACGGTAGTTATGGTGCGTGAGAGTAAATCTCCACACTCTACACCTACATTCTGTGTGATCATAAGTGGCACGTTTTTATGCTTACAACAAGCCCAATGCGGCTACTATCCCAGAGCAAACGCTAATTCCTAAGAAAAAATGTTCTCCTGAGCAAAATTGTTGGTTGCACCATATACAGAGCTTTCGACCTAGTCGATAATAACTACCGAATGCTTACGCAAGCTAGCATTATTTCGCTCACAGCGATAAGGAACCCGAGTAGTATGCTCTGGAAATGGATGGTGATGCCGCAGGGGTTCTCTAATGCCCCGGAGACATTCAATCGTCTTGTGAAGCAACTGTTTCCTCCTCACTAGTTTTTGCACAGGCTTATTTTGATGATATATATATCCGAAGTCGAGCGGAGCACGGGAAGACGGATGTTGATAATCACATCAAAAAACTGCGAGCAGTGCTAGGGTGCATGCGCATTAGTAAGCTATACGCTAATACTCCAATGTACATCTTTAATGCTGAAGTGGTTCCCTTTCTGGGGTGTTTTATAGGGAAGCGTGCCCTGAGAGCAGACCCTGTAAAGGCCAATGACATAGTTGATAGGCCGGTCCTAGGAACCAGAAGAACTTGTGTAAATTCCTTGGCCTTGCAAACGAATTGTACAAGCATCACGCGAGTTGCGCTGACATGGCATGGCCATTGTCCAATCTTCGGATGTTTCGACATGCAGAACCATTGCTCTCGAAAATGCTCACTGATAAGAGAATACTACATCTGGTACCGAGACATCTATATATGCCTGTTAAGAATGGGGCCGATGTGCCTACCGTTGTCGTCCAACCCAAACCACCGGAAAAGGTCAAGATCGTTCAAGTTGACGACGAAAGCGTTAGAGATGATACGACTGAATAATTTTGCGGACACGTTCCGAGCCTTTCATCATCAAAAACAAATAATTATAAATGTTTTACGATTAGTCCATCTTTACCGCATCAGTATTAGTAATCATAGGAAGGGGTAAGACATTGGAAGGTTAGATGAGCTGCAGATCAAGATTACTTATTTATAGTTGCACCAAAAAATAGCAGGATTAGATGTATTTGATGTCGTCAATATATATCATTTAATGCGCAATTTACAATTCACTTTTTCATCAGAAGTTAGTTTACTATGGCCTCGATTTTTTCAAGAGCGCGAAGCGTGTCCATTTATTATTCAAAGTGGATATCTACCTGAAAAACCTGCTGGAAAAGTGTACTTTTAAAAATTAATGTGAAAACATATTGGGATTTTTTTCCACCACACCATACCTTTTGTTTGAATAATTTCGGGCCCACCACTGCACACCACACTATCACACGCTCTTGTATAAAGATAGTAGGAGACATTTTCCATCCATAATGTCGACCTAAAGTGTGGGAATTTGTCGGGAGGGTTCAGCTGATCCGTTAGCTTTCTTAGACTCCTTTACCTACCATAGTTGGCTTACGCGCTTTCGGTAATCAATCTCTAGTTTTTAGTCTTGAAGTCACGCTATTTCCACATTATTTTCAATCATAATAAAGAGAACTCCATCCATCAATTTGTCTCTAATTAAAAGTTGGATGGCAAGCTCAGCTGACCATTGCGTACCCGCCAGTGCTCTCCACTCGAGAAACGAATGACAACGAGTTCAAGGATAAAGAGTGATCCAAGACATTGAATCGGGGAGGGATTTATATGCTTTGGACGATACCCTTGGTGAAGAGTTTGTTGGCTATAACAAGTGGTTGATATAGAAACCAAAGTGGAGATCGATACTGAATTCGTATACGAGTATAAGGAAGACGGGTACGCTGCAGAGCGAGGTGTCAACATTGCTAAAGACGTGACGCCACATACAGAGGTGCTTAGTATTCCACCGAATTCGACGCTGACGGTCCAGCTTCTGCAAGAGATTGTAGTGTTGCAAAGATTGGTTTATCCCAGCAGCTCCTACCTGAGCGAGAAGACGATAAATTGTCTCTTGCTATGCTGTACACGAAGTTTGTGCGATGCGGCAAATCCCGCTAGTTTTAACACATTGAGCTTCTGATGCGTCCCAAGACGTATTACAATGCACAATATAGTGACAGGAAGAACTAAAGGCACTAAAAGTCAGCATCTTGTTCGTCGTTGCTCAGCAGATCGAACGGCAAGTCGCGCGCGACTATGAATTTACTAGGAAACAGGCATCACCCATTTTTTTAAATTATCACTAGATAGATGGACAATCGATTTGTCCAATGATTCTACTCTTTTTATATCACAAGTGGGTGCTATCGACGATGTGGAGTCGCTTCGTCGTTACGAATTGATAAAGCTTCGGTTTTGTGGGAAGATCAAGATAGGTAGGCGGGAGATGATACGATGTCGGTAACGAAGGGTCTTAGTGATTCTATGACAAAGCAGACGATCAAGGATATGGATCTTGGCCATACTTCTTGACATGATCTATAAACGCGTCTCGAATAGCAAAGACGGTTTGCGTATTGAGATATGCCTTTCTGTTGAAGATGTAGGTTCAAAGCTCGTTTAAAAACCGGGTGGAGTTCAGATAAGTCAGTACGTGTTGCACAACAAGAGGGGTTTAGATAAAATTGTGGGGGTGGATAGAGGTAGAGACAGGGCATCACTGTAGATGCACCCTTACGTTTAAATTTGGAATAGGCGATTTGAGGGTGCGCCGATCGTAGCAGGTGTGACTACAATCGGGTGTGCGAGTGATATAGTAATGTGGTAGTGTGGTGTGGTGCGCCGTTGTTCAAACAAAAGTTATAATGTGGTGGAAATAGTAAATGTGTTGGTGGAAACAACATTTCTAAAACATTAATGCCGTCGCAGCCGAAAAAGAGACAGAATTGTCACCGAGAATATTTTTTAGCACCGGAGCGGTAA
The DNA here is from genome assembly GCA_000173235.2 of Hyaloperonospora arabidopsidis Emoy2. NCBI lineage: Eukaryota > Oomycota > Peronosporomycetes > Peronosporales > Peronosporaceae > Hyaloperonospora > Hyaloperonospora arabidopsidis. The sequence goes on along the minus strand of JH598563.1, from coordinate 76,258 downwards.
AAAGGTCCCTGCTTGATGTGATCGCGGTGAACTGTACTGAAATGGTCACATTTCACGTAAGGGTCGGGGAAGAAGATATAGAAGATTTTTCATTATTTTACCTCTATACGTGACCCCCAAGATTTGCAATCAACAAGGTTTTAAAACAGGAACGTGACGCAAAATATTAGCATCTGTACCATAACTGGGGGTAACTAAAGCAAAAGAGACGGACTTAACGCAACATCTACCGCAATCCATAGAATTAGTGATGAAAGTTTGCTCTGTTTCTATGATGTAATTGTTCAATCTTGCTGCATAGGATCTGTATTGAAGACCAAGTCTCCTGCTTTTCCCATTTATCGCCTCCTGTCGTTGCGTATCACCAGATTTATCGGTTGATAATGGTTAAGCATTATCGCTAATTTGGCCGATGACGCCCGGTTATCCATAAAGGCATTTACCGATCAAAGGTTTTCATTAAGCAAATAGAATGGCATTTTTTGTCAAATAAAGGTTGTTGTGTCCCGAATTAAGACGTCTACGTCCTTAATTGTATTGATTACGTCCCAATAATTACGCCTGTGTCTCATTGTGTTAAATCATATGGAAAGATATCAATACTTACGGCTGCAGCGTCCTTTATTTTTTGACAACTTTAGTTCACGTTACATACACAGTAGAACATTCGACGATTAATACTGCCATAATTAATGCATTTTCACTAAACAACTGAGCGTTCCAGGACCCAACTCTACGTACTGTGGATCTTTGCGAGTCTTATAACTTGTGTCTACCAAAATCTCTTCAACTTTATCTGCTTAAACTGAGTAACTCGCTCTTCATCTCTTTCTGTACCCTCTAACGAGCTCTGCTATCCCTGGTCTTGTCCGTTATTTTCTGCAGATTTATGGTAATGTGGTCCCTATTATGGCCTACTGCGTTTGTCAAAAATTCCACAAGTCCCTATATCATCATCTGCGCCTTAGCAGCTGGAAGGAGAGATTGCGCAGCGCTGTTGTCGCTGTCAACAGCGCATACTAAACCTCCGTATGGAAGTTCTCCTGGAGAAACTAGGCCAGGTTAGGCAAGGTTTGCGACCGTTGCCCCCAAGTGAATAATCAAGAAGATTCCAGATATCCCTGTGTAGTTGGTATGTAGGGGATGTTAGAGGTACCGGGTATGTGACTCCGGATCTTTGTTAAAATCCTGACCCAGCAGGTCATCTTCAGCAACGAGATCTCCCATGGTAGGCATCTTCCCTTAAGTGACTGGCATTGCTAATCCTTCCCTGGGCTAGGGCCACACTTCGAATCATACAGCGCTCAAAGCTGTTTGTTGATGGTGCGTTCAAACTCGTTCCCCCTGTCGGAATTGCAAGCCTGGTGGATTGCATCATATCCATTTTGTCGTGATCGCATACCTTGTTCTCCATCCGCTTCTAGAAAAGACGTTTGACGGAGCACCAACAGGAAAATGGTTGTTACGGCCAAAAGTATCGCGGCATTGCAAAGCTGTAGCTTTGAGTTTTGCTTGGTGGAAGGTAAAAAGACTGATATTTTCCTAAGCTATATGAGACAAGATGCTCGGCCATATGCACGTGAGCCCTAAAATTGTCCAGGATACGAAGAACTATTTGTTAGCCATCCGAAGGTTAAACATCCATTTAAGGGAAATAATCTGCTACGTCTCCAATCCTTTGCACTGCCGCAGAGAATGCAATCCAGATTGTTGTTATTAATGCGGTTATAGTGTGGAAGTCAGTAGGGATAATGTGATGTAGGCCGCCAAATGCAAAACATATGACTGGTGTCCAGGCTGCGAAATTGGCTTATTTGAATTCCTAAGTAAACTGGTGAAGACATTCGAACTCGAAGACACCGGGTTAGACACGTACTACTGCATGCAAGTAGCAGTATGTTCAATGGTGCTTAAATGTACAAACTTTATGCAAACTACATACCATCGCGTCCCCACCGAAAGCGGTCGTTTTGTTTACAAGAATGCTATTTGGTGGTGGCGCTCCCCAAAGAAGACAAAACACTTCCAACGTTAGCAATACTTTTGAATTGCTCCTACCTATTTGCATCCGACAGCTGTTCCATCTGAACAAAACAATCTTATGCAGTTCTCAAGCTGCGTTCAATATCACGAAGGCCGTGCTGGTAATTCTGCAGCAAATTTCTATGGTCAAACAAACGTAAAAAAAGGCACCCCGTATTTAGAAAAACCTTGCAAAGTGAGAAGATGTGTCAAGCTGCAAAAATGGCAAGCTTTGTTTTGTTTAGCTTTAAAAATTTTCTACTTCAATACATTCTTTTTTAGATAGTCTTATTCTCTCTACAGATCATACTGGAAGCCAAATCAGGGCTGCTCTGTCACCAAGCAGCTTAGACGAATTGTTTACTGTTTCCCTGCTCGGCAAGACTGAGCTCTGATATATACAAGTCTACCTAAGAACTGACGCAAGGAAGAGGGAATCAACGATGTAGTCATTTGCGACTTTTTTCTGCCTTGAAATAGGCACTTGACGACGCGTCAGCACATCGGTTCATGAGCACCTATCGCCAGTGCTTTGACAATGGTTGCATCGTTACTATCCACAATTTCTCAATGCTTTGATATTCAAGTGGACGAGAAATACATTAGATGCATAAGCAAGACATTGATGAAGACTCTGTTTGTTTCAACGAATGAGAGAGGATTAGACTGTCTATTTCTAGTACTTAAGACTATGCTTTAATGTATGTATGGAAATTTACCCGGTCTTCTACCGTGACTACATCGTTCTTCTCCGCGCTGGCTTATTTCTGCTGGCTCGACACATCGGGAGGCACAGAAGGCGCTATGGAGAAGGGCTCTTGTGACCGGCAACTAAGCTGGAGGTGCATGTAGGGTGCAGGGGACACCCGCGAGGGAGGTCAGTGACTACTTCGAACATATCGAGGGGACATCTTAAGTTGTCCCTAGCACGTGCCTCCGGAGCTGGGCTGACTGGACAGCATCATGTTCGTAACGATTTTCTTCGTGTTGTTATGGTTCCAACGAATAAGTGCGCCGCGCATTTGCAACACGATCCTGCTCTTCCCCGGGTCGTCTGCTTGAGTACAAGTGTGAGTAATTGTATCTGACTCGATTTCTCCCAGCTGCAAATGTCGACCGCTACTACTGAACTTGAGGATCGGGTAGTTTTGATCGAGCATAATCCGATCACGTATTCCACCAGCACTTGTTCCAAATCGACAGCCGTGCTACAACTAATTCTAGTTTCCAGACATCACACACACACCTTCTTCTCTCCCATGCTCTTCATATTGACGTCTGCAAGTAAATTCGAGTACAGTTTGTTCAAGCTAGGCTGCTCGACAATTTCATAGCACCCTTCAGCCAGAAGTCAGCGCTCGTCGCAGTAGATAGTTTCGAAGATTATTCTTTCTAGTTAAAACTGTGCTCGAAGGAGTTTCTGCTGTCTTTGTCAGCTGGGTCAGACCGCTGGTCATAACAGGGCCTTCAGTACAGACCACCTCACTACAGGTGGACTAGTAGTAGCTCACACAGATCGTTTCTGAACACTGCGAAACCTTCCAACTAGCCCGTAGAATGCAGTCCTCGTTCAGACGATACGTTGTCACCCCAACACGACGCCACCGTGTCTGTCGACATCCACGAAAAAGAAATGGCCGTGCACAACCGTATTAGTGACAAAATCCATCAGCACGAAGACACGAGCGACTCAAAAAAAAGGCACCTGGATCGAGATTACGAATATTTTCACTGCAAGTCGAACGACAAAGGGTGGGCCTGAAAGGCAGAGGGGAGAGTCGATGGGGGAAGAGGCAGATTGAAAGGTCTTCTAGAGTGTATTTTGTACCGTTGAAGCTTGAGTTTAGTGCAAAACTGGATGTGGATACTTCCACACACAACGAGACAGTTCGAGGTCCATATGTCGTACTCCCCCCCCCCCGATCCCGTGACAGTATCCGATTACACATGTTACGTTCGACGCGTGCACACCTAAATGCAACAACCTCTGAGGTCTATTCTACCTTGATTACTTGTGTAAGGGATAGCCCTGACAGCCTGTGGCCGTGTAATTCAAATTAGCAAATGGTTCCCAATCCAGTTAATGCCTTCCTACCCTTTCTACGGCCGGGCAAGCCCAACCTTCAAGTCCCATCCTGTCCCTCCTTCCTTCATTCCTAGTATAGTGTCGACGTTCGTGCTGTCGTGCCCGGGCCTTCTTGTGGCCACGCTCGTCTACACCATCGTAGGCAAGACGAACTCTATACTCGACACAACACGACAAGATTGCCCACGTCGATGGTGAACGACGCGCCACACACGCTTGTCGGATGTCGTGGTAGAGCAAGAAGCTTTTTTCACCTCGCACCACCTGCATTCATTTCCCAATCTCCTCCCTCACCAGACGATTACCTCACACCAACCACTGAAGTGCCTTCGGTTTCGCCATGGTGTACAGACCCAGCGCCTACCTCGTCACTGCTGCCGTGGCTCTACTGGTCACCCGGATGCAGCAGGCTGCGGCCTCCTCGATGTTCTACGGCGCTGAACCTGCTGTCGAAGTCGACAAGATGAGTAGCGATTTCCCGGGCCGTGGTATGGATATGCCGGCAGAAGCTTTGGCCTACGTAGTGACCAAGGACCCAACGCTGCCAAACATCGAGTCGATCCCGAAGGTGCCCGCGAAGTTCCCGGAACTGCTGGCAAGCAATCCGTCGAGACCCGTGGACTCAATTTTTGCCAAGGTAGGCACGCCCATTCTGTCTCGTACCCGTCTACAGCAGGGTGCCAACCAAGATAGCTACATCGCCGACATTCTGTCGATGCCGGTAACTTTGCCTGCCATTGTCGCTACGACGCCGTTGTTGGACTTGGTGCACGATGCGGTGAATACCTCAAACTGTGAACCTGGATGGGAGGAGGAGCCCAAGCCTGATGCCAAGGGACCGGCGAAGCGCCGCCTTGAGGAATTCGCAAGTGCCAGAGCCCTTGCCAAACTGGAAGCGCACTTTGGCAGACCGATGGAGACGAAGCTCGCTAACCTGCCTAACGAGGGCGCCAAAGAGCGTGCGCCTTGGCCTGGTCCATACTGGCCCAAGTACCAGGACTGCATCAATGTCGACTATAGAGACAACGACGTGAGCGCTACTGAGAAATACGCCACGGCTTTCGGTCTGGACGTGATAACCATGATGGACATCATATCGCGGGACCTCGGCGTCGAGAGCTCGCCGTTGAAATCTGAGTGCGAGAAAAATAGCTTTTGCGAGCAACGTCACGGTGAAAATGTTGTTTGCGCTAAGCGTCAAAAGCCAAGCACCAACACTCAGGGCTTATGCACCGCGATGTGGACTGGTATCTGTCATGCCTGGTGTCCTGCTGCTATACTGGAGGAGGAACCGCGGTGTCCCGTGACTTACAACGGAGTGGTGTTCTATCCAGTCGACATCAAGGCCCTGCTCACGGTCTTTTACGACGGCTCCCGAGTGCCCATTATCTATGCTGGCGCTCGGTACTATAAGCAAACCGACTCGAAGGACAAGTACGGCCGTCACACGAATGTCGCCTACCGTGACATCAATCCTGGCATCTTCCACATTGCCACTGCTAACATCGTGGGCATCTCTCGTGAGTCGTACGTTGTGGATAAGGAGGCTGGTAGGGAGGTATGGAACCAGCCCGTGCGTGGCTACAAGGTCTATGACCAAATTGATTTGACTTTGGAGGAAGCTGCCCAGTACTTCTACGGCCTTGAGACGTACCCGTGGAACGCTGCTGCCAAGAGCTTGGCGTACATCAATATGCGTCTGTCGTGGATCGATGAGTCGTACGAAGATGGTAGTCTAGTGATGTCTGGGCGGGTAGACAATTTCACCTCGGGTGCGGACTACACGTACCTACTTGAGCTGGATGGTGAGGGAAACATCATTGGTGGCGAGTGGGTGTACGAATCTCACGACAACCACCCCGACTTTATTTGGTTCCCCCAGTCGAAGCCGGCACTTGACGCGGTCATTAAGTCTGGTGTGAATTACTCAGAGGTAGAGATGCTGCTGGAGAAGTCGATCGCGTGCACTTCCTTGTAATGACCGTTGGCCCCCTTTCGGAATCGACGGACGAACCCGATTCGTCACCAGCTTCTTTTACTTCGGCGTCTGCATCCAGCTGGACATTGGCGTCTGTTTGACATTGGATTTCGAAAGCACGTGTGTTTTTGCGGGAAATGATGGCAACCGAGACGCTACAATGCATTCATACTTTACTCTTCAACAAGTGCAGTACAGTAGTGGAGATGTGCTGAGTACGCGAATGTGTGCTTTTCACTGCCTCCTCTGCTATATCTGCTCCCATAGTCGTTTTCAAAATCTCGTAGCGCACTAAGCATGTAGAAAACAAAATAAACAAGCTACGACTTTTGCCAGTCTTTGAGGAGTTTAACTGCACTACTAATTATGCAAGAGGTTGCCGTGACAATAACAGTGCCTCATGCCCGCTGAAACGGCTACCATTATCGATATGGATTACGAAGTAATACCGAGAAATACCGATTTATTGGCCCTTTTTTGTCGATACAAGTAAGAAAAGAAGTTATTTTAATAAATTCCGTTTCCACGTAAGTGATAAAAGTGTGTCTCTCGGTCCGGCACTCGATCAGACACAATTCTGGCCACCTCAGATTTCGTACTCTCGTCACAGTAGGCATACGGATGCTCCGAAACATCTTGACACTCCACAATACGGTATTGACCACTCTAGTATTTATGTCTCCATCCACGTAAAGGTAAGTGTGGACTGATAACTTAGTTGAGCTTTTCTATCCTGCAATCAGTTCGCCTGTGCGGTAAGAATAACTTGGACATCCCTCCAGGCCATTCAAATACTAAAAATCTATATTTGCGTACCTTAAGTGGTGCCTTACTATGGTCAGATCTGACTATCGGTTTATGTGTAACGGAGTGGGTAAGTGTTACTAAGGAACGAAAGGTGTATCATGTGATCACCAGACAATGGCTATGCTCCATGTTTTGATATCATTTGTGATATTCGCGGTTTCGGTAAAGCGGGGTAGTTTGCACGACTTGGATGATATCTGTCACGCATGTTATTTTTTGTTAGCAAGCCAAAAGTAGGTACTATGGCAGCATAAAGCTCCCGCAATGTACCATACGCGCTGCTTCTGACCTTTCATGAAGGAGCGACGGTATCGGCGTGCGATCTACGACGGTGGAAGTGACTCATTTGAGAAGTGAGGCATACAAATGTGTCTCTTAGCCTCACCTGAATCGTGTCATCTCCCGCAACGCTGTTGTCAACATCCTGTGTAAACCGCAAGACTGCTACCGCGTCTATATAGGAGAGTGATAGTGAATTGAAGCTGTACGAGCACACAATGAACTGTCTCGAAAAAAGACCTCGCAAATTGATTATGGTGCACGTGCAATAAATGTTGCCATGTGCGTTGTATTTGTTAAGACCCGCTGGCCTCGGAGTACGAGAAATACGTAAGCGTACAGCAGTGTCTAATTGACAGTTGCCTACACGCAAGATAACACTGGTGTCGTTGTGGGTCAGTCTGTGAATCAAGCGATAATCGCCTGAATCTGTTTCGTCCATAGTTGAAACCGGTCGCCAACCGTGGTCTGACCTACGCGGATGACAGCGTGAATTTTATAGTTCAGTCATGTCATAGTACGTCAGCTACATCTCGTAGTTCGATTTTAAATAGACTCGAGCGCCCGAGTCATCGTAGCGCTCGAGCTCTGCTTTGACATCCACTATAGCCTCGACTTTGGCTTGGTCTACTTTGTCAGATCCAGATTATGAGATGCCGACTGCTGGACGAGAACTTGCGGTAGCAATTAAGAGATGCAGAATCGAACGCGCTATTTGTGGCCAAACTTGCAGTGTATAGAACCGAGTAAGATAGAGGAGCAAGCTCTGGAGCTCGCCCTTTGGTATAAGTAACCCAGTTCATAGAACTTGGTGCAAAACACTATAAAACAGCAGCAGTCAATGAAAAAGGAGTATGATGCTGTTAATGTCTGTAGGAACCCAGTACAATATGCTAGGGCAACGCGATTAGCCTTTGCTTATCAGCGTCGAGCATTTGCTTATGTGGTCATATTCACTATCGATCGATATTAAGCCAATCACGTGGGTGCGCCACAATAGTGACCTATCCAAAGAGTGACTTTAAGTATACCTATATACCTATGAGGGGGGACAGGCTAGATCGCACTTAGTACGTGTAAGGTACGCCTAACCGCGATATTTACAGACACACACTCACAGACAGACACACAGACACACACAGATAAGTACGATTTAAAAGTTCGGCAGCCAACCTTGCGCACAGTCATAGCTTCACCCTTCGGGCTCGCAATCATCTATTTCTGACAAACCGCGGACGAGTATGGAGACATGGGGTACAAAAATCAATTTACTGCGACAAATGGGTCTAAGCTGAACAGATTTGGTACTTTATCAGAGCCTGCACCCAGTTGGGGTTGACCAGTTTGATTTGTTATTTAGTGTGCTCAAATACCGTTTGCCATATTGAATATACAGTTGACCTCATTATGCAAGCGTGGCACACGCATAGTAATTGTTGCACTGTAAGAGTCTTCGGCACCGGCCGTATCTCACTCATCGGTCCAAGCTTGGCAAGTTGGACGAGGCGCTACACACTATGATAAATGCCCCTATAATTGTGCTTGCAGCGCTTCGCAGTGCATGAACAAACCATAGAATTGGCTCACCACATGCGATCAAGTCGTTTCTAAAAGTTTAATGAAGCGAAAGTGAGCAACAACTACCCCACACTTTCTTACAGGCACATCACATCCTGGTTCCAATCTGCGTAGTCTTATCGGCCATTGAGGAAATTGTTGCAGCCACGACAGTTATAGTGACTAGCCGCATCTGAGAGTACGACAGATCGGTTCTCGCGACCGACCTGTTTTGCGCTACATCGTATCACATCTAGCATTTAACGCGTCGAATGAAGATCCAAAGTTGCTACTCTCGGCGGTTTTGGACCCGTTGAAAAGCACTGCTACCTTGAGCAAGACACACATAAAGTTGCAAAATGGAAATAGCAACGTAACGGTTTGCGACTGGCTAGCGAAGCGCTAATGCTGATACCGTTATTTCTAGCATTTTTTTCATCACATACAACGGATGAAGTCGGAAATTCCACGGCCGGAACAAACGACGAAACGCCTTTGTGCGTAATGTTTTTAGGGACCAAACGTTTTGAAACGACGCCAGCATCTTCCGATTTCTCCATGTTTCAATGTTATGCGAGCCTGTCGGACCTGTCGAAACGGCGCCAGCGTCTCCCAATGTCCCCATGTTTCAAAGCTTTTGCGTACTTGTTGAAATGGCACTAACGTGTCTTCTCGTTTTCTAAGTTTCAGCTGAATATCTGTAACAGATTCAGTCATTTACCGAGCGCGAGTGAATATTAACCCTCCGACACTCATTTAGTTTTGGGACAGTATCGATTCGGTGCGAAAACTGGTAATACAATTATTCGCACGCCTTTAACGCCTTTAAGCACGCCATGGACAACTGTAACGTTTCGTCGCATCGTCCGATCGAACCACTTCAACACGGCCGAAACTCCCGTAAAACTAGTGCTATAGAGACAAATCACACGACTGTATATCTGTACCGCCTGGGATAAATGATTGATAACTAAGCTGGAGATGCAAGATGTACCAGCTAATAGTAGGGAACGTCCGGCGGTTATGATGTAGGCTAGGCGTCCGACTTCGACTACCAAAAATGGCTAGTCTCATGGCCCGGATCGCATTGAGCGTATGCCATTCCTCAACTTCCTCGCTCCGAGTAAATTACTTCACTCTCGTCTTCGCGCTAGTCTACCATGGTCTATGGGGTGCCTCGCTACCTCATCTTAGCAACTGTAGCTCTTATGGCCGTGCAGCTAAAACAGACGACGGCTACGTCGCTCTACTACAGCCCTGTGACTACAGCCAACACTACGGACGAGATCAGCAGCAAGTTTCCAGCCCGAGGAGCCGAAGTGGCCGACGAGGACTGCTCCATCACTGTCGAGGTGGACCCGACACTACCCGATATATCTACCATTTTGACCGTCCCTGTGATCTATACGGACCTACTGGCCAATATGACGACGGCTCCAACGGAACCTCTGTCTACAAAGGTTGGCATTGCTGTCCTGTCTGAAGCTATTCCGACCGTTGAAGCTGACCAAGATGCGTACACGACCACCACCGACACGACATCCAATGTGTCGTCCAAGACGGGTCTCCCAACCACGATTACCACGGCACAAGCGATAGAAGACGAGCTTAACTGTGCCACAGGATGGGGTGACTCGAGCCGCAAATTACAGGGAAAAAGTGAGATCAAGCGGCGCCTTGAAGCGCATACGAACAAGGACATTGCGAAACTCGAGGCTCATTTCGGCACACCGATGATAACGAAGCTGGCCGATCTGCCAACTTCCGCTGTCCACGCAACTTCGCCATGGCCTGGTCCATATTGGCCTACGTACCAAGACAGCATAAATGCCATCTGGAGCCATGGACAGCCAAGTGCTGCTGAAAAATACGCGAAAGCTTTTAGATTGAACGTCCAGGACTTCATGAACAAAGTGTCGGCCGACAATGGCGTCGATTCGATGAGCAGTCGTGTCAAGTGCTCGTCACCCAACGACTGCTCGTCTCGGTCTGATGGTAGCGTTTGCGCAAAGCGTGCGGGGATGCAGTCGGGCTACTGCGTCCCGACTTGGTTTGGTATCTGCCACGCCTGGGCCCCCGCTGCTACGATCGAGGACGAACCGCGGTGTGCCGTGACGCACAATGGCGTGACATTCCAGCCGATCGACATCAAGGCTTTGATCTCGACCGTCTACGACGGCGCGTCGGTGCCCGCCGTCTTTACTGGCACTCGGTTCAATGGTGGTCACGACTCGGAGGACAAGTACGGCCGGCACTCAAATGATGCCTATCGTGACCTGAATCCTGCCTTTTTCCACATCGTTACTACTAACATGTTGGGCAAACTCAAGCAAACGTTCGTCGTTGATGTCACGGCTGGTACGGAGGTATGGAACCAGCCCGTTCGTGGGTTCAAAGTGTACGAGCAGACCAACATGTCGCTGGAGGAAGCTGCAAAGACCTTCTACGGCCTCGGGGCATACCCGTGGAACGCCGCTACCAAGAGCATTGTGTATATTAAGATGCGTCTGTCATGGATCTTCGAGACCTACGACAACGGTGGTCTGGTGTCTTCTGGACAGGTAAACAAGTTCACCACAGGTGCTTACTACACGTATATCCTTGAGCTGGATAACAACGGAGTGATCATTGGTGGTGAGTGGGTGTACGATTCGGACAGCAACCATCCAGACTTTATTTGGTTCCCCAAGTCGAAGCCGGCGGCCAACTCTGTCACGAGCACGGGGCTGAAATACGCAGACGTGAGCATGCTTCTCAAAAGGTCAGTTGCTTGCTCAGGTACTCCATCCGGGTCTGAGTCAGCGACTTTGTTCGATGACGCGACGTCCGCTCCGCTATTGAACTCTACCTTAGATTCGAGTCGGACGGGTCCCACGAGTCTTCCACAAGTAAACCTGACTGAGTCAGCTCCGTCCGCGAGATTATCAGCTTTAAGCTCCGTCAGTGCTGCTATAGTGGACCCTCTTGTCGAGCCTCCCGTACCTGTAGACACGCATGTGTCCATGTAGATAAGTGCGGTAGTTTGAGCCACTACCAAGGGTATCCTTGTCACCACGATGGCTGCTCCGTCGAGCAACTAGATCCACTCTCGCAAAGATGGACACAACAACCAACAGCGTAGGTGAAGAACGTCTAACCTGAAAGTCATGCATGTATATATCGATAGCATGCTTAATACATTAAACAAACGTCGACATGATTAGAAACATGGTGCACGAAACACTAGGGCTGCAAGCTTTGGGTTTGGAAAATATTATTAATGCAGCAATCAGTTAACATCCCCATCAGGTTTAACCCCTCTCGCGTTCGGAGGCAAATGTTTATTATACAGGCGTGTGTGCTTGAACTATTTGCAGACTGTACGTCAGCTACTATCAGGCTATTGCTTCGCGTAATTTTACGCGAGCACCATGTTGTGCTGGCCTCATACGTCATGTTGATCCAATTTCTGCAGTGTGCGTTTCGTTGTTGTTGCGGAACACGAAAGAATATGATGAAGAGCATGTTGTGCTGAAAAAGTATTCTGAGCTGTTCACAATCTAGATTGAAAAATCAGCGCTGGTATGCTCCGGCATCTAGAAACCTTGGCGTCCCATGTCCAAGGATCTCGACTAATCATCAATAACAGCACGCTCTTCCTTCGGCATAGGGCAGATCTCGCCGCAGATGGATTAGTTGGCTGATATACTACCTGTTATTATTGCCAAACGGGACGGTCGCCACGAACGCATCAGAGAAACGAAAAAGAAAATTGAGATGCACTTGAACTGTATCGTTCACGATGCTGCTATCAGCAAATGGCAGCAATGAGTCTGTGAACTAAATTGACGCAAGAGTCCAAGCGAAAGAATATACGCGACCGAGGCGCACAGTCGTGATGACCACGTGCAAACAGTATGACATGGTCACGCTGTTGTAGAGCTCACTGGGCCGCATTTTTTCTAAGGCCGACGACAGCTGCTGGGCTGCAGCCCGAGACGTAAATTGGTATGATTCGCACAATCAATCAAAGCTTTCCATGATACTGCTGTCATGAGTTTTCCGTGGCTGGGCACTAGCATGACCGACGTACTTTTGTCTGGTAGTAGAAATACCTTGACTAAGACAAAGGTATCTGTTTTGACAACCAAAAATCATATACATGATATGCTCTTTAATATAATTACGTTGTGAAGTGGCACTGTAACGATGTCGTTAGAAACGGTTTTTATGCTATGAACTTTTCAATTCGGAGTCAAGTGTAATCAAACAGGTTGACGTGGATAGAATAATTCAAAATGTTTGTGCTAGCTTGAAGGAGGTCACGCTCAATCCATCGGTACTGTACTGCAATTGTACAAGCTCCTGGTGATCGTGACGACGGTGATGAATGGAGCAACGTCTAAAAAACATTTATTTTTCTTGTAATAGGTAAAATAAGAAGGACGTTCAAGCGGAAACGTCCCATCCATTTAATTCTAACTGGCACTACAATCACCTGCCAAAGTTAATAAACAGACGCGTTCAGCGGCTGTGCAATCGTCAACCCACACCTGTATTTGGAGTGGCGACCTATCTGCAAGTCTCTAGCATCTGAAGTAAATTATTAGATATCTGCTCCAGTTAGCTGCGAACTAGGCCTTTACCTTATTCCCAATAAAGTTCCGTATTTATGCCTATGGAAAATATAGGCCTGCCAAAAGCTGAGCTTAAGAGATACGCGCGCATAGACGGCTGTACTTTTACATATGCGAACTTTCATAATACGAGGAGGTACCCCCGTGTTTGGCACGAGTGCTCTCAATCCTGCCAACTGCGACTAAATAAGCCGATCAATTTTTTTTACGACGGCATAGGAACTTTTTCGTGCGTTTTGGTTACCCATAAACACTCAACCTAGATTGATTGCCCGTAGTTGACTGATCAAGATCATTTTGTTTTCGAGCACAACGGCTGCACACACCTCCATAGCGATCAGGATATGGAACTCCCACAAGTGCGACATGCGATGTTAAAGCAAAGATTGTCAGGATTGCTCCAATACTAGCACCCTGAAAATATTACAATATACTCTAGAGAAGATTCCGATTAGGGCTCCAGCCCGCGGCGTCTAATACCGTTCATCCCGCAGAGCGTACCTATGGGTGTATAGAATATTTAATCAGTAGCTTAAGGCATTCAAAATTTGCTAGAAACTGTTTACAAGTGTACATTGTAATAGATGTCTTTTGACACAGGCAAGAAATTGTGTCAAACATCGAATTGTTTGGCTCAAAATAAGATAGGGGAGCAAGCTCTGGAGCTTGCCCTTTGATATGAGTAATCCAGTTCGGAGAACTGAATCAAGTTGCGAAGCACTATACAACAGCAGCGGTCACTGAAGAAGGAGTATGATGCTGTTAATGTATGTAGGAACCCAGTATAGTAGACTAG
>JH598563.1:0-57534 GCA_000173235.2 Hyaloperonospora arabidopsidis Emoy2 | reverse complement strand
GTAGTTGAGGGCAAAGTCACGGATAAAGCGGGTCTTGAAACGGGTGGCGGTTCGTCTTGTAAGAGGCCTCTCTTTTTCAGAATACAGTGGATCTGATTAGACAAATAGTTCCCGATGTTCTTAAGCCGCCGGGCCTCGCAAGCGCTGCGGAGAGGCATTGGGTGGGCCCGGATCGAGGCAATCGCGCGTCCGTAGTTCGAGGAAAGATGCGAGGACTCGCGTATACGCTGTTTGAGTACAAGCAGGTCTGCTACCAGCACGTCGTTCCCTTCATGCACGCAGTTTTGTGCACTTCGCGAACTCATGCGCAAGAAAAAAACACTTTTTTGACCTGAAATTGTCCAATTTCGCAACTTGATACTCCCGACCTCCGAATCATCCAGATAGCAAACCTCAAAACACAACTCAGTAGTAGTCCTTTTTTCAGGCATTCTATTCGACAGGTTCTGTTTTCATTAAGCCGTGCAAACTTCGACTCGTCACATCATGTAATTTACCCCAAACCTGCGTGTATTTTACGACGCCACTGTGTGTATACATCAGAAAGCCGCTTGACTTGACCAGACGTCGAGCTTGTGGCGGTAACCGCTCTCCCATCCATCACCTCGCGTCCCTCTCTCTCTCGCCTCTCCCACATGCGACGACACTTTGACGCCGACAAGGAGAACCGCGTCGCAGTTTCCGTCTCCAGTTACTCCCAGGGCGCCCTTCACGCTTCCCGCCAGCTAAAAACCGGGACAGCCGCTTCAATGAAACGACCTCATCAGGATACGGACGGGTCGCGATTTCCGCCAATGAAAACGGGCGTTGAACGAGCTGCGGCATCTCGACGACCTCATGGAGACGCGTCGTCCCTTCATTTGAGCGCGTATACTCAGGGCCCAACTGCAGGTTGCTACAAGGTTGCAGCAACAGGAGCTCCAGCGATGAAGAGGTCCAATTTAGTGAGTGGGGGTTCGAGGACGGAGAGAAATGTTGCACCAAGAGCCTTAGATGCAAGCAGTACTAAACTGGAAAAAAAGATTGGCACGGGTGTGGACGCAGTACCGTCTGCTTCGACTTCATCGTCGTCGCAGTCGAAGAAGACGTGGAAGCTCAGCGACTTTGAGATTGGCAAACCGCTTGGAAAAGGCAAGTTTGGCAACGTCTACTTGGCTCGAGAGAAAAAGTCCAAGTACGTGGTGGCTCTCAAGGTGCTGAACAAGCAGCAGCTGATCAAGTCGAGCATGGAACACCAGCTGCGTCGTGAGATTGAGATCCAGTCGCACTTACGCCACAAATCCATACTGAGGCTATATGGCTACTTTTACGACAGCAAGCGCGTGTATTTGATCATTGAGTACGCGCCCCAGGGAGAGCTCTACAAGAAGCTGCAGAGATCGGGACGCTTTTCGGAAAAACAGTCGGCACTGTACATTCAGGAGATGGCACATGCTCTGATCTACATGCACAGCAAGCACGTGATCCACCGCGATATCAAGCCCGAGAATCTGCTCGTTGGGTTTCATGGTGAGCTCAAGATTGCAGATTTTGGCTGGTCAGTGCACGCGCCGTCTTCACGACGTACGACGCTGTGCGGCACTTTAGACTACCTCCCGCCTGAGATGATTGAGAACAAACCCCACGATGAGAACGTGGACGTGTGGACACTCGGCATCCTCATGTACGAGTTCCTGACAGGTGCGCCTCCGTTCGAGACCGAGAACGCAAAAGAGACGTACCGCCGCATCGCCCACGTAGACCTCAAATTCCCCAGTCACGTATCATCGGATGCTCGAGACCTGTTGTTAAAGATATTGCGCCACGACCCGCGGCAGCGCATGCCGTTAGAGCGTGTGCTGGCGCATCCGTGGATTGTGCAGCACTGCGAATCCACTGTTTAGTGTAGAGAGCGAGAGTAGTGATAGTAGTAGTGAGTATAGCCTAAAAACAATCCTTGCCCATTGTAAGTTCCTTGTCCGTCACAGCACGTAACTGCAGCTGGTTTCCACTCAATCTTCCTTCTTGTGCAGTACCCCATAAGGAGCTTCTTTCTCTGCCTGTTGCTTGGCCTCGTGCATGTCATGGCGATGGACACGAGCGATCTTGTGGCAGCTCTCGGGGAGCTCAAACTGCTTAATAAATCCCTCCGTCTAGTGCAACAACAAGTACATTACCGATCGGTTCTCAATCCGATGCAATAAGTAACAAAAGAAAGAGCGAAAATGACTATAGCAGCAGGTAGTACCTGCTCATCCAGTGCCTGTTTGTGCTTCTCCACAGTGTTTTCAAATGACTCAAAGACTTGGGAGCGCTGCGCGTCGCGCTCAGCAGACTGCAGCATCTCGAGCTTGAGACGCTGGAGATCCTCGAGCTTGGACTGGACCTCTTCATGCGCTGCCCGACTGCGCTGGTACGTCTTGTGGTTTGTCTGCCGGATGATGTACGTCGAGTCCTCGACGATCGAGCGCAGCATGCGCGACGTTTGGCCACCCATGATGTTGTCATGCTGCGTAAAGGATTGGCTAGAAATCAGTGTGGTGTGGTGGACACGAAATACACACACAATAATTGCGTACACAAGTGTATAATACACAAAATACGAAATAATCGAGATGGCAGCGTATTTGCAGGAGATGATGGATCGTAAGTGGCGTAAAGGACTGTATCACGAAGCTATGCGTGACCGTTTGGATCGAGAAGATTGTTGGGTATGTTGTGGTGCTGATGTGGCTACTTTTTTGTGGTATGTAGAGACGATTTCGGTGATTACAAACGATGGCCGCAATATTATTGTACGTTACATACAAAAATAGGGTGGGTTTCGACTTAAGGTATGGACCAAGTGCTGCTCTACTAAGAGCGATGAACGTGTGTACGGCCTCTATCTGTATGAATGCAGGGCGTTCTCAAGGGCTTTGATCAGTGCGTGAACGTGATCTTATCCGATAGTTTCGAGCGTGTGTTCTCGCTCAAGGAACCCGTGGAGGCCGTGGAGCTCGGCCTTTATATTGTGCGCGGCGACAATATGTACGCATTTGGTGCACTAGTAGTTTGTGCTGGATGGATACGTTGACGGCTGATGAACTGATATGGATGATGCTCTTGCTGGTGACTGGGCAGATCGGTGATTGGTGGCGTGCCCGACAGTATTCGCGAGCAAGTGCTCGACGATCAGACGCGCGCAGCGCCTTTGAAGCCGCTGATTCACTAATATTGCACCGTAATTTACTCGACGTTGGCTTGTTAAATGGTTGCAAACCGGCACGCTTTCATTGTGGATCGTAGCTGTGGGTTGTCCAAGTGTCGCCGGGACAGAAGCTGGTTTCCTTGTTTATTGTATCGGGCTACAATCCGGTTACTGGACGCTCATTGTTGATGGTTCGTAGACGACACAGCAGCACTTTACAAGCGGTTACGCTGTGATGCATGGTAGGGCGTGGCAGGGTCAGGACTTTTTTGTGGATACTCTCGTCGAGCAGGTGGTTGGGGTAGGAGTGGTGTTTAGGCATGTTTGAGTACTGAAGCTCTTGTAAAGCAATTGGGTACCCAGCGCAAATAGCCGTGTGAGGTCCACATGGCACCCCGTCCGGCCACGCCTGTGGTAGAGCTTCCAGAATGGTATTCGCACGTGTTGTCACGCGGTTTCATGCAAAACAATAAATTGTAGCTGTTCGCGTGACTCGAAATGTATACCGAGGCATTGCCAAAGCATATAGTAGACATCCCATTTGCTGCTTTTCGCTAGCGATTCCATGCATGTCTGGCACTTTCCTGGCCGGTGATTCATCACTGGGCAGACGTGTGCGAGAAACGCACAAAAAGCTCCGTGACCATTATATTACCGACAACTGTACCAATCTAAGCACTCGTGCCTGAAGCCCGCACGCGATGGGCCATTCACCTCAAGGTATGCCACCAAACGGTAGCCTCTGTTACTTTGACCAATCGCCACTGACATACGACATGACTGACAAGGGCGGATTTCTCATTAACATGGCCAAGATACTAGAAGCTGGTAAAGATTGTACGTGTGTATCGTTTGATTGGGGAGCTAATCCGACAGAGATTTGGTAATGCGCTTATTAAACTTTGTCGGCCCAGTTTGTACGCGTTACACGCCGGATATTACATACACGAGCACATGGATGACGACGGTCTTTAGTCGAGCGCGAAGCAGAGTGCCAGATGGTGACCAATATAATAATGGGCTGACCATTCGTCAACATGAATCATTAATCAGTGGCAAATGCTACTGTTGTTTGAGAGTTGAAGTGCTCGATGACCTCCGGCATGTGCTTACAAGCTAAATGGGTTACGAGAGAGTTTTATTGTATCACATTTGTATCGAATGATGACTGCTTCTATGGTCGAGTCAGACTAGTCCTCAAAGGCCTCCACAACGACTTAGTAAGCAGTCGATAGTTAACCAAAGATCCTCTACGACGGTTTCACGTCACACTTAAAAACCAGTTTGGTATGATGGTGGGGGGGGTCACGAATCAAACTAGCAAGGTAAGGACCATGTCGAGACATCATTGCTTGATCTGCTCACCTAGCAGTCGGAAATGATAATGACAGGAACCTCGACTATATATTCGCTACGTAGAGAGCTTTTGCGCCTTGCCAATTGTGGCACTTCTCACTATACTTGAGCTACGATCAGTCACAGTCTTGTTGGAATAAGCAGGATGGCCCAGGTATTTTAGCTCCCCGTGGTCAACATCATTGCCGGTTTGGTTGCGACGAGTGACGGCGTCACAAGCAATTTAGTGACCGTCCTAACATATATCCTCGGCAAAAAGCCCAACAGGCTCTGTTGGCGTCCTGCAATGGTGTTTGTGTTCCTACAACACTCCGGTCTGTACGATTACGATGAAGTGGCAATTGCATTACTAGGTCAGTACGTATAGCGCTTGAGTGAGACCAAATGCAAGCGCCCCCTGCCACAAATGCTTCACAGGTCCAGCCAACTCGTAGCTTTGTTAACGTTGTCCCGATGACATGTAAACACAATATGGTGGCATATACCTACAACTACCGTGCTAAGCACTGCTGTAATCGCACTTGTAATCATTCTGCACGCAAGTAGCCCGCACTCTCGACCAAAGCGGGGGGGGACTGTACTACCAGTACGTTCGAATGTTCACCACATTAATGCGAGCAATGAAACACACCTACTGCTTTATTGGAGATAGCCATACACCTGTAAATGGAGCGCTTCTAGAGCTAGCATTCGTAAGGATATGGCTGAGCCGTCTAATGGCTCCAGAAAAAGATAAAGCTACGCGTCCTACATCACGTAAGCTCAGAAGTGTCATAAACATACAATGCGAGCAGATCTTGTCGCATATCGAGAAGATGAGACTGCATGACGAGCCCAGGATACCCTCAACCATACATCTAGATATTGCTCTTTGCGGCGTCGCACTAGCGGTAGTCGACTAATCCTACACCAATCGGGTTTAAAATGAGCACTATACTTACACACGTTCCACTTCTCCCTATTCTGCATGTCTTATGGGACTTGCAAGCATGGATCATAGTATCGCACCACGTGCAGCCTATATATAAACAACCCCCTTCATTCCGGCTGCCCAACGTTCCAGGATAGTTCGTTCATGGCGGATCGTTCTGATTGTCAATGAAGCGTTGGCAGGTTGAGGGTGTGTATTGGCGGATCTAAGCGCGTCAGTCATCTCGGGCGTCATGAGACTGGTCACGATCGCTGTCTTTCCTATTTAAAGGACACGCAGGTCCTATCCACTTTCTCCTGGCAGGCCCAAGTCATAGGCACTTAATAGACGACCGTAGACGTTGACGTGTACGGCATGACATCGCCCATAAAGTATGTGAACTTCATGAAGAGAAGTCACTTCGTTACGGTAAAGGCGCAAATATTCCCTATTAGAATCTAGACATGGCCGTGAAGCTCAAGCTCGAACTCGTGTGTTTCTTCTATTGTGACGGCTGTATTGGCCAAGCTCTTCTGTGCTTTGCTACAGATACATTAAGTAACGAACTTGGTTCTGTTGATTAGCAACCGTTTATTGAAATGAAAAGAAAAGCAGAGAGAAAAAGCTAAAAGCAGAGAGAAACGCGCTAGTTTCTACTCCACTTAGGGACGTCGTGGCGTGTCTTAGATTTCGCGTCTTGGAACAACTTGAGGTGAGGACATAGACATCCCGTTCGAACTCCCAGGCGGCGTACTCCTCCGGATTCTCCTTTCGGTTCATCCTGTTGAGAAGTTCCTGCACTTTGCCTAACTTCGTGGTCACGACTTTCGAATCCTCGACGTCTTCGACTTTAGAGAGTCTCTTCACGAGTTCGTCGTCACCATAGTACTTGTTCAGCGTCTTGACCATCGTTCTCATCGGGTCAACCTTGTTGAAGCGGTAAACATATGCTTTCCAACTTGCGAAGGTCGGGTCGTCGAAAAGCGAGGCAAGTCTTGCCGACGGGCTGGTTTGCACATCCTCCTTCGGAAACCGTTCGTTGAGCTTGAGGAGCTCGAATAGGCCGTCAGATTTTAGCATATTCTTCATCCACAACCAAAAGTGCTTGCGTTGCATTCCGGTCGCGAAATCTTGAATGACCTTACTTTTGGCGGTCTTCAGCGCAATGATCGTCTCCGCCACCTTGATGTCGCCGTAAGTTGTCGTCAGACTTTCCATCGAATGCAAACCTTTTCTCTCATAGGTCGGGGCGTATTCGTAGACGATGCGCTTGTAGTCAAGAGGAATGTCCCAGTCTCGTTCGATAAGACGGGGCCAAGCAAGAGGAGATGCTGACTTTATCATGCCCAACGTCGTGGGTGCAACAGACTCTATGAAGTGCTCTGCTAGTGCTGCTGGGATTCCATCTCTCTCTTCGCCATCGCTCGGGTCCGGTTGTAGTCGCCGTCAAACAGGACCGTCTCCATTGTTTATATGGAGGGAGTCGGGTTGGTCGATGTGGAGAACTGCATCGGTTGATGCAAAAGGGAACCCTGAAACTATCAGAACAGCCAAGTGAACACGCATGGCTAGTAGCCGAAAAATTGCACAATGACATTACTGAGAGCGACAGAGCCCGTAATGTGCTATTGTCCGTTGGCGAACTCCGACGGGAGCGGGAACTGTCAAAGATCCGAAGTGCATGAGCGACAACTAGGACTTTGCATGGAGCCTAGTCAAGTGAGTTCCTTAAGGATGAGCGACACATGACATTACGTCGGATTACTCCTTCGGACATGTCCATAGAGTAGACAAAAGTGGATAGGCAAGTGAACCGTACGTGTTGTGGTGCTGCTGTCGACGGTTGCGATGTAAATGTCCGACGTGGGTTCAGAAACGGATCTTTGAAGCTGACCCATTGACGTAGTCCCGTCGTCGGCATGTCCCTTACTTATCCAGTACACAGAGAAGACTTCAGTAAAAAGCATCGTTTCCGTGTCTCGAGCCAGAGCTCTAATAGTTCACATGACACTAGCAATCGCAGTCTGTAAATGCATGCGCGCGGAACTAAGGAGCCACTAAAGTCAACAAAACTTGTGGTTTCCGCCGTGATAAATGTGACTTGACTATGGTGCGCACGAACACGACTGACTTCGTTCATGCCCAGTAGCCAGACACCTTGGTGTCGTTACTTGTGGCTTTTTTCTGTCGGATCTTTGGCCTCTTGTGAATGATCCTAATGCTTCACTTTGTCCGACTTTTTTTGATTCGAATGCACATGAATTCTTTCGAAATCCGATCAGCATGATCCTAATTAGGGCTCCGTCTCGCAACGTCCCATCCCGCGGGATCCCGCATCCTGTCCTGCACGGGACGGGACACAGGATGAGCCGGTCCCATCCCGCGCGTCCTGCACATCCCGCATTCTGTAATTATCTTAGTATATAAAGTCGAGACTCTATTAATTTTTTACGATCATAAAATTCCATGGGAATCAAGTGAGCGTAAAATGAAAGCGTCATCTATTTTATAAGTATTCATCGTCGAATCCAGTATATACTATCATTTTTTGACCTTTCTGCCAAGGCATGTATCCAGGCATTATATGTGCTTGTAAAGTGGATTTGGTTGCCCCTAGCGACGATTCGATGACACCCTTAAACTATTGGGGCCTCGCGACTTCAATCTATGGTAAATGGTTGAGTTTCTGTTATTAGGAAGTAACTCGATTGCTCAAAAGCCTCGCCAAGAGGTTGGACTGTTTCACCAAACTTCAAAGTCGCCAATGAGCAATCGCATCAGCTTAAATTTTTAGCCAAAATCATGCTTCAAGACGTCGCTACTCACTAAATTTCCACTGCATTGATGCATGTGTTAAACCTTAGTAATACCGCTACCACCACGTATAAAAAGAGCCCTTCTTGCATATGTCTGCCATCAGCAGCACCGATTAGGATCGAGTGGATAAGGCATTGAGCTTCTACCCTTGTTGTAGCAGGTAAGCATCGATAACATAGAGAAGAATATTACCGTTTAATTCCTCATTCTTTAGTACCCTCGACGTATATGAAAGCGATAAAGTGTCTACAGATCTGGTCGCTACGAAATATATGTAGTGTAAAATGTTCAATGATCTCGTCCCGCAACATCCTGCGTCCCATCCCGTCCTGCGCAGGATGGGCTGCGGGATAGGCCAATCCCGCCCCATCCTGCGCTGGACAGAGCGCTAATCCTATAGTTGGCTTACGCGACTCAGCGCTACCGCGAGCGACATAGACCATCAATCATAGGGGGATATCTAGAGTCATGAAGATGCCATAAAGTTGCGTTATCTGCAATTTCTATGGAGTGCTTCATTCGTTTGTACAACCAGTCATTACTATGTTAATCTACGGGTGCTCCACAACACATACGTAAGTTAGTCGGAAGCTGCACCTAGGATGCCAGCCAGACACGATTAAATCATAATATGAGCTTCTATGATGTGCTTGACAAAGTTGTTTGCTCTATCGACTGCAGAGTACATTGTTCAGCGCAATGGCTCCATAAGTGATCCCGTTATATCTGTTTCAGAGCATTTGTTGAGTCTTGCAGAATGCTAATGTGATGTCTCCGCCTTCACCCGAGCTTGGGACCATAACGAACAGCAGTAAGTATTTACATGAATCTTGTAGCTGCGCAAAGTACGCCTATGCTAACAGAATATCGAGAAGCTGTAGTTAGACGAGATCGTCGTTTCATCGGTATCGGTGCCATCGTATAAGCACGACTGTCGTGTGCTTTGACGCACACCAGCATCACACACTATTAAAGCGCTGCATAGATTGCTTTGGTCTATGTACGACGAAAATGAGTCCTGAATAGTTAACGCCAGACCACGAACACGATGGTATCGCATCGTGCAACCTGGAACGCATAGCGATATAAATCTTGTCGTAGGAAACCAGCTTATAGTTGAGTGCGGTTCGTGTCAGCGCTTGCTTTGAATCCTATGAGCGTAACGAACACAGGTCATCGCTAATGACCGCTCAACAAATCGTTAACTCTGCGGTAACTTCGCGCTACATTGTACGTGACACGTTTACTTACTAACGAGCTTAAGATACAATGCTCTTCAACATACACGTGGATGCACTATATGGCACAATGTATGCAAGCATTACAGCACATTCATGGGCTGATCTACGGTCGAAGGGGCTTCGCTGTCGTCATAAGCGACCTTGACAAAGATACATTTACCATCCAGCCAAGTGTTATCTATAAGTTGAATTCGAGTGCTTCTGAAGGTTTGCATCTGATTCGTTCATTGTTGTAGGCAATCTAGTCGTCGCAGCAAGCAGAATTCCGACCTCTGACGTTTGGCTGTTACATGATTATCATAGCGTTCAGAGTAAGACTGTTTTGCTCTTTTAAAGTGCGGGAAAAAGCTATATACAACTGTTACAATTCTGTTTCCACGTCATAATTTCGGACGGAAAACGAGCGTGTCTAGTCGTATCACGTTATTAGAAGATAGGGATGGTCCGTTCTTCTGCGGGCAAACTTTCTACATCATACTACACCATTCCTGATACGTGCAGATCGTTGAGTTCAAACATTTTTGTTCGCGCTCCACAGCTCGACGAGGCAGGTTATACAGACAGCGTTGTCAACGTAAAGTTTCGTATAGAGTTTAACGCTGGCATCTTTTAACACTATGAGCACATTGGTGTGCAACCTTTCGGCCGAAAGAAGGCAGTATGAGTGTGGGTTAGTCTACCCAGTGTCACAGACAAGCACTGCTGCTTCAGCACTGCTGATCCACTTGCTTCTGGGTCAAGGTCTTCGCGCCTATTGCGTACGATATGCAGGGATCGAGTATTTACCAAGAGTAGGCGCCTTAGCCGTTGGTGAATGAAGGTGGACAAGCGATTACAGCCTATGGAGAGCTGTTGTACATGGACATCAGTATCAGCTGTTCGCGGTCCTACCTGCATTGGTGTAAAAATCCCTCTTCGTCCATACACACTCTTCTCTTACAGATGCAGTCGATCTAAATTTTACCTATGAAAAACAACATACCCTTCCGGCCATGCAGACGACTGTGAAGTGCTACTTATCTCGGGAATACACAATCTGGATGAACGGCTTCTCAATTCTGGTGATGAATGATCCTTGACATGTAGCCCACCGCAAACGCAGCATGAATCAGGTACGCATTGGTTCATTGGTCGGGAAGTCACCACCATCTTCCGTCAACGGAGTCTTTGGAAGTGACTATTGCCTTTTGCGCACACATACGTAGCGAAGTCATTCACAACCATTGACTCTGTGCGACGCACGCTGCACAATTCGAGCCGAACCCGTGCGCAAATCATATCCCGCTGATTGAGCTTAGCTTCTACGCACAGTGTGATACATTAACCAAGATCAACAAGCGCGCAACTTCGTATCGTGGTGACCTGATCTCCGATTATATTCAATTTAAAGTAGGTGATAGCATCCATCGCTTTTTGACCCGCCATTTTCAATAAGTTAACTCATTGTCCAGACAATGGCGTGCGATGCGATAATTGGGAAGCAATAAAGCCCTCATACGGTACCATTGATAGTTGCTGAGGGACTACTTGGGGAACGCTCGAGACGAGTAATGTGCTTTGACCCACCTTCGTCATCACTCTCGTTCTCGACCCCGTTACGTAAAGACATATTTTGTTTTGCAGCTTGTCATGCAGTCTGATGGCATTACAAATTTGATCCATATAAATGTCCAGTCAGGACGCCAGCACTGAGCAGAAAATGGTGGCGAAGTTGGTCGGAAGAGCTTATTGTTGCCATCGAGCGTCTCACCTTTATGAAGGCAGACGTTAAGGTCCGAGTATCAGACAGACAGCTTAAAAGTCGCCATTATCGGCCACATGTATGGCTGACCAATGAGGCGAACACACTTCTTCAGGTAAACACAAAACTAATGCATCGCCGAGTTAGTCTTGGCAAACCTTTATGTTTTGTGCTACACGTCAACGTTACAGTTGGAGATTCATCGCTGAATACACGACAGTTGGCCATCGAAAAAAACAAAAGCAGCAACAGCAGGGTTCATCTAGGGCGTTACTCACCAGATGACAGCTGCATGACCTACTCAAGATAGAGTTAAGTAAAAATTACAAAGCTTTGCTATAGTGGTCACAGTACGGCAAGAACAGTATCGCACGTCCTATGCAGAATGTGCTCTGGTTGTGACTATGCATAGAGATACATTGAAGTCGAGCACGAGTTCTGTCTGTAACGTTTACCAGAACTAACTGTACCACGTTGAAGTTGAGCTGTTCATGGCACGACAAGTCGCTCGTGCAGAACGCGTATAAATTGTTACAGGTCTGACTACAAATTAATACCAAGCGCCACTCCATCCTTCAGTAAACAATACAATGTCCAAAATGATTACAGCTCGCAGTCTGACCGGCGCTCGCCGTGCGTTCTCTGCCCACACGCGGCCCAACTGGCTGGAGAAGAACTGTGGTGGCGTGCCCATGCACCCGCAAAAGCAGGACTCTGAGGTCAGTGCGATGCTGCGCGGCGGCCACGCGCTCCAGATCGCTAGCTTGAAGCTGTTGAACGCCGAGGTTTTTTGCACTGTCAGATTTAATACGCTAAAAATTAGAACACAATAATTGTAAATTTGGGTCGCGATTGTAGGTAGCGACTTCTCAAGTGATTCAAACATACTCGAGATCTCATGTTGAGAAACTAAAGGTGTGTACAGTTAGTGTTATTGTACTGACAAACATTTGTAATTACTAGAAATGGTGCGTATATCGTAATCGAATTTATTTATTTATGCTGTAGGAGCTGCAAGGAATTGAACACAAGGCAGTCCAACGCATTGAGGAAGGTGTGCGCACCAAAGACTTTCGGTTCCGACCGAGTCTGGTGATTCCTGCTGTGGAGCTTGGCAGTTTGGCTGCAGGTGAGATTCACCGTGTATAATATTATGGAGGTTTTTCATTTATGGTGCCAAGTAATCAATTATAATGATTCCAGGTAGCGTGCTGAGCACGTTGGGGGATACTATCAGCACGTCGTACGTGATGGGAGTGAAGATGGCGGTAAGCGACTTTTACAACGACCAGATCCGCGAGATTTACGCGAGCAAAGCAGAAATGGTCGAACTCAAAGAGGTGAGCACATCTTAATTGATGTATTGTTGTGGTTTCCTTTTTTTCTCATTGCGCTACACTCATATTTGATCTGATGGCGAATTTGGAAGTTGTTCAAGGCCGCGCGTGATGAGGAGCAAGGGTTTGTTGACGCGCATACGTCTGCGAGCTCGGTCCCAAATGAAGCTAGTTCTGACCCTGTCACGACATTCGCGAAGGCTTCTTTGAAGGTGCTGGCTCAAGTTGCAAGGGTTGTGTAAGAATCGCACTTGTGCATGTTGCAATAGGTACTTGCTCCGATTGATCTTGCTCTGTTTCTTCTTAGCTATCAACACTGAAGGTTTCTTGCTAAGAGTGAATGAGGAACGAAATGGTTTCAGCTTGTACAGCTAGCGATGTTATTCATGTGGTATACTTGCATAGCAGCATGTATTGCAGGGTGGCAGGGGACTTCATCCCACAGTGTAAACAGTGGCCCGTCTTTGCTCGTGACGAGGCCCCACACCTGCTAGCTCTGGCGCAAGGTTCGTGTTCGTGTCGGTGATGGCGTTTCTTTTGATCGCGTTGGATTCAATGTTTGCAGGATCCTGATGAGTCTGAAACGGTCTCGTCCATACCAGCCACTTCATGTTCTGGCCTTGGGATCTGTTCTTCATGTGCCAGCGCATGCTAGGATGCAAAAGGGCCCAATTGGTTACTGGAGGCGGCATGTGTTGACCTACATCGGGATGTATTCACAGCACGACTGCGCTTCAATATCGCGGTGCATCTCACCGTCATTAATACGAAGGTCTTACTTTCTATAAAGACCGAAGAAACAGTGGAGAAGACTAAAACTGCTGATGTCCGTGCGACTTGCTTGAACTCTGACTCGCGCCTCTTGACGAGCCATCGCCACTCCAATACTTGCGTTTGACACGGTCCACTGTTCGCGTCGAATAGAGCTCGAAAAAGGTAGAGGCCGTGTTCGCAACACATGAATACCCAGGACCGTCAACATTGCGGGTGTAGATGAAGATGCGGAAGCAGAAGGGAAACGTCTGAGCCGGAGCGGAGCGTGTGGCCTTGCGCTTCTTCTTAAGCATGGGCTGCACCTTCCACACATCGGGCAAGAAGAACCAAGTGCTTCGGATAAATTGCTGCTGGGTGAAAGCAAGGCCGTCTGAAGACCTTGATGATAAGTTGGCGGAGACAGAAGCCTTCATGGACGGGTCGTGAGGTGATTCTGGCAGCAGTACCCGACGCTCTTCCATTTCCACAGCTTGAAAGCATGTGAAACGAAACTGCTCGAAGACTGCAGCGTTCGGGAACGAAGGTGGTACATTCAACTCTTCCAGGAGATTTGTCGACTCTTGTTGGGGCACCCTCTCGAAACGACCAAGCACAAATACTTCGCGAGCGTTGCTACCTCTACACGAACCCCCCATGTCACTGTTACGTTTCATTTGCTGTGTCGACGCCGCTGGCAAGAACTCGGAGGCATTTGTGAATGCGTGACAATATACGGGGCCGCGGCAAACACCCACGCTTGAGTGCTTACGATTGTTCATCTTCATTGAGTAGAAGTCGTGGTGTTCGGGGCACGATGGGAAACACTGCAAGTTTTTCCGTCCATTTTTCCAGTAACAATCATTCAAAGCTGTCAGCAGCTGAACTTTTGCCGACTGGTTTGTAACCAGACCATTTGTCTCTCCAGTAATTGCCTCCGGGACAGCACCTGTAGCAGGTAAGCGGGCGTTTGTGGGCTGGCTGAGTGTCGACGGGCGCTGTAGATGTTTAATCGTCTGTCCGGCTTCCGTGGGGAAAATTGAATCGGATACATTCGATTGCCGGTTTCCATGACCATTTGCATCAACATGCACCCCCAACTTCTTGACTGTGCCTCCTGGCATTGTGCAAGTTGTAGCAGGTGTCGACTGGCGGAAAGCTTGATTTGTCGTCCAATTACCGTTTGAGGGAAACCCCTCCTGGTGACTTTGTGTCGGTCGATGGAGTGGTGAAGCAGTCGTAACGGTCGGAAGCAGTGAATGGCGCTGATACGGTGGTGCATGGGCAAGGTGCGATGGTGGCACGGTGCAGTTGGACGTGGTAGACGTGTCGTCATAATAGGCGTATCCGTTTGTCGCACTTGAGTTTAACGGTGCAGGGAAGAATGGATGGGTATGCTGTTGGTTGTAATGATGGCTATCGTAAGCGTCTGCAGCTGTCCCCGTCCAGGTGTTCATGTCTTCGAAAAGTAGCTCAGAAGGCTCCATACTGTGCGGAAGGCATTGAGTGAAGCCTTGCATTCGAACTAGACACGCAACATCAGGTGAGCTGGACACCACCTCACCAACCATTCTTTCAGATGCACTCGAGTAGTCTGCACCTCCAGAGTGAAAGTTTGGGGTACAAGAGCTCGAGCTAAACGTAGAATTGTTTCCCGCCATTGCGGCACATACCGCTTGCGTACGAGGAGTGAGTCCCCCGAAGGACGGCAAGGGAATTCCATTGCCGGTTCCAGACTCTGTCTTATCGCCCATGAACCAATTGGTACCTGGATACGGCATTGAAATGACGGGCATATCGTGATCTTCATTATCCAGCGTGAGCTTGTTCATTGGCTCGTTGAGGTGATTAAGACCAGAAGAAGAGGATGAAGGTCCCAGTGGCATCCCACCATTCGTGTAGTCTCCTTCCATGTATGTTTCATCGAACGAATTTGCCGGTATCATGTTCCAATCCGCATGATCGAAAGGTCCGCCTCGAGCGATTGCATCACTGGTGACAGGGATGTTTGGCGAGCCACTCAGACCGCCTTGAAGTCCCGATGACACAGCACCCATTGTGTTAACCGCATGAGCTGCCGACGAATAACAATTTGTGTACGCGTTTGAAGCACCAGCGTTTTGAGTGCCAATAAGACGAAAGTCATCACGCTTTAAGCTCGACCACTTGACAGTACTGGGAATTGTGCATTGCAGCTTTGGATCTGCATTTTTGTCTCCATCTCGATTAGCACGACCTCGTGGACTAGACATGTTGTTGTCTAGTGAATGGGCACCGAAAAATTGAAGCTGGAGTGTCGATGATAAAGTCATTTAAGGAGTGCGACAATGTGAAGGTCTATTTTGGTGTGCTGTTTTACGCAAGTGACTTAGGAGCCGCTGCAAAACTTCATGAATGTCTTGGATCGAGCGAGTGAACGGCGCTTAAGGTTCTCTATTTTTCTTCTAATTTGGGCGTATGGACGAATGCCTGTCGTATGAGGCTTGGCCTTGACAGCAGCATTTTTCTGGGCTTGAAACAAGACCGGGGAAGCTGACTACGTTTTCGTAGGGCTGGGCGACGTGGCTAATGACGTGTCCCCTTATCTGGTTCGTCAGGCTTTTGTTCCGTGTGAGCTATGGGACCTGGATCTACTCATACGAGACAGGGCGTCTTTATTGAACAACAACAGCAGAAACTATTACCATTTGGTGATAGTAGGCATTTGCTAAACGGAGAGCAAATGAAGAGCGTGTATAACCTTTTCTGGAGCCAGAACGTTTTACTGAACGCATTGTTGTCGCGCCATTTGCACGGGGTCAGATGACCGAAGCCGTCTGATCCACATCGAAGCTGCATAAAAATCACACCTTACCGCTAGCGTGCGCGTTATCAGTCGGTCGGAAGATCGATCGCTTTTTGGCCCAAGCATTGCGACTCGAGCTATCCTTTGCGGCTGCGACCTGACTCATGGGACTAGGACTTGAAGCTCGACGAGACAAGTAATAATTGGTAGCTTGGGACTTGACGCTAACCAACACTCTCGACCGTCTCGCCCAATATATGTGGAAGTTTCGCCAGCCGTCGTGTATACCCTAACATGACTGGCTTACCTAATCGCAGTCGGTCGCCGACGCCAGAGCCGAGCAAGGACCGATATCAGACAGATTTTGATGTCGAGTATCCTGGTTCAGTGTGATCCAGCTGTAGCTGTTTGAAACTTCTTCTTCGAAACTTATGCGGTAAAGGTTCGGAATTACTGGCATTTGTTGTCTGGTCGCGCTCATTCGTATTGAAGAGGCAACAGCAGCTTGTGAACAACAAGTAGTCGACATCGCATCCCGGTTTGTGTAAAGGCCACAATCAGCTTAGCACGAGAGGGTCCAGTATATGGAAACGAAAAAGTTCATATGTATGGATCCACATCACGAACAGATTGGCTGCTTTGATCATGCTCACCATCATCCCGGAAGGTACCACTAAAGCAAAGACTAATCTTTGTGTGCATGATTGATTACAGGGACGACAAAAAGTCAAGGAAATTGCAACGGAGCTAGGCAGCTATCAACGAGCGACATATCTTGTCGCACTGGACGACCCGCTCAGGTCTCGAACCGGAAACCTTGCGATATCGACCACAGCATTGGAAAGAGACGCCGGCAATGGATAGACGTTTTACGGACAAATGTATCGACAGCGTATCGATTCAGCTGAAAGATATCGACTATGATCAAGTTGATGAGTCACTCGTTCTTGGCATAATTCTGTATCGACATATTTTTAATGGAGACACCCGTTCGATACATGTAGAAACAGCCAGGGCCTTGGTGGCATACTTCGTTAGACGTGTACAGGCACATGAAATGCAATCGCGGCATGTCATCATCCACTTCAACTACAGTAATCACTAATTAAACTAGCGTGGAGGTCTTGGTATTGTTCTTGTCTAAGTGATATGTTACTCCTAGAATAGTTTGTCAACGTCTGAACAGGCATCGTATTGCACTACGGTACGTCTGATGTGGATCGAAAAACGATCACATTTACGTGTAGATATGACTTCTACGGTACTTGTTGTTTTCTGTTGCTTGCACCCTAACGACGTTTGACATTCTCACGCATGTACTCGCCACGCTTAGGTCCGGTCAAAGTGCGAACGTGTTTTCGCAACGAGATGTACTTCATCCATGGGCTCAATCGATATTGACGTTTAAACTAGCTCACGTACCGCACGATGCGTTTGAGAAATTAGTGTTGACTAGGCAATGCGGTGGCCAATGTAATCGAAGTAGAACATCCCACCGGTTTTTGGACTCACCGTTTCGCGTTCGCCCCGCACGACAGTAATAGAAATTATATATCTGCATCTACGATACACGACGAAAATCGTAGTTGCGCTTGATACAGTCCGCGTCGCTCCAGATAGAGCGAGTAGATACGAAAGTCTTTGTAGAGACAAGTGAAGGAGTGATCGGAATGGTGCACTGTTTGGTTTTCCGATGAGGTGGTTCTCGTTGCAAATAGCCGTGCAGTTGCCAATGTTCCTCGTGATGTTTGAGCGGACTTACAACCAGATGCTATAGTGTTGTTTACCGTGAAACACCACAGAAATCCTGGACATTGGTATGCGCTAATGTCTGTTGCATTGGCGCGTATTAATGTGTAGCACAAATCCAAAAGGCGATGAGCCCCGATCAAGAAAACCGCTGTGGTCGTTTGACAGCCGGTTCAAATTGATCTGGCCCACGGAACACAGGCAGATTTTAATCGTTGACTAAGTATTCATTTAACTAAAAAAGGCTTATGTGTTTGGATATCTTCTAAGGATCCAATGATGATGAGAAAGAAGTACCGGCCAAGCCGACCCAGCGACCTATGCGTAAAGCTAATACGTTCACGTGCTGATGTTATGACTTATTACGATCCTGAAAACTGTTGGTTCGATTTGTTTATAAGTAGTGCGATAATTATCACGAAGCCCAACGTGATACGATTCCAAGTCTTTGTAAATACGCTCCTACAGTGCGTCGCTCAGTACTATGACTCACCGCGTTCATGGACAGCATTGTCACAAAGCAGTCTACTTTTTCCGCAATACCCCGGCGTAATCTTGCAAAGACCCTTACGTCTCTCCGATTCTGCATCACCTATGGTACGAGCACATCCTAACGAAGCCTTCGAGTGGCGTATTACAACTCTATACCTTATAGAGTAAGAAAAAGTCTGGATTCTAGCTCACAGCTCACACCATCCGGTCGCTCACTGCTCTCAGCATCTCCTTGCCAGCCGCTGCGGACTGTCTGCTCTCATTAGCCAGTCCACCAGGCACAACAGTTAGCAAATAGATTTCGTCACCACGTAGCGCTTGTGGACAAATAGATCAGAGTATCGATTGCCATTTATGGCATCACCCGTTTAGACCATACCGGTAGATTGTAGTCTCGAGCGAGCGCTTCAAGTCGTCACGATCGTCTGCCTCTACAGTACTTCCAACAGCGCCAGCCCACCACTACACTGTAACGAATCTACTTACAGTAATGGGCTCCCTCACACATCTTTGCACCGTAAAGCACGCACCGCCATCATATGGCAAGGCGAACGTGATGCGCTTGATCGTCGTAACTGTTCCACTCACGAGCCCTACATTTTTTTCTTACTAACTTGACTCTCCAACACATGTTAAAGTACGAGCGAAGTGACAGCTCTATAAAATGAACGTCAGAGATACGATTGAGGGAAGTATATAGGACAGCTGCTCTTCTATTCTACATGCATCAAGATCTTACATTGAAGGTGCCACGAAGCCTCTTTTGCAACAGTTCAGAGTCGCTTGGTCTTGTACTAAATACGATTGCGGTAAAACATAATTACTTAGCTGAGGTCTTTCGCAGCGTCTAGAGGGGGAGGGCGATACATGTTGCGTTCATAGTTGAATGATGCGTCGATAGCTGGTGTTTTGGATGTGTCGTATGCAACGGTACGGAGGTTAAGGGTTGTCCGGATCCTGCTGATGCTATCTCTCACGTATGCCACGGCCCCTTGTCACCACTGCAATGGCCATTCGTTCGACGGGTACTCAGGAAGACGCAGATCAGGTATATCTCCACTGCTGTTCACTTGAGTGCAAAGACTTCTCCGAAGACATCTTTTTTCCCGCACTTTTTTACTGAAAGCACTATTACGCAGGTACTAAAAGGAAATCGTACTGGATATGACAACTGTGTTATAAAGGCACTTGGCCACAAAAGGCACGCATATTTCTTAGTATTGTTGCAGCGTCACGAAAGTGTGGTAAGCATGCATGTTATGAGTAACTACCCACTATATACGTGTTCTGGATGTCCGTTCATTTAAAAATTGTCGTCACTAATTCACCGGCCCACTTAGTATTGTCAAAGCTCAGCACTTGTTTGTAAACCACGGCGACTTATCAGCAATGTCGTGGAGCGTAATTGATAGTAGTCCAGATTGAGCGAATTTGTGGTCTCAATGACAGCGGTTTAGCGCACTGTTTCTCTTTCACGCATTGCAGAAGCTGGCGACACGAATCTTGTAGCACTTGACCTCTGACCACCGGGAAATTCGTTTCACATTGGCAGGTCGATACTGCGAATTCTGTTTTTACTCATTTGTTTTTATCGCGGCTTCGTGCAGCTTCTAGCGTGCGTTTTCTTAACATTAAAAATGCTTAGCTTGTGTTATCATGTGAGCACCTTCGCCTTTTAAAAGACGGAACAGAACGTCGGTGCAGGCAACATATTTTGCTGAAGATGCGGTCAATATAGCAGTCAGACAGGCTAGCCGATGGATCAGGATGAGATGATTCAGGCGGTGGACCATTTACCTGGGCCTAAAGAATTGGTGGAAGGACGCTACGACCGGTACTTTGGATGTCGCACCAAAAAAAAGCAGAACATGCACTCGAATCAGTGGGGTATCTTACGGTGGACAGTCTCGATCAGGGTCATAAATCAATTGCGCTGTCGAAAGTTTTACCACCATTGCTCATATGCTAGCTACCTTTCTGCCATTGGGCTTATTTTCAACAACAAAACTGCCTCGCATAGTACGGTGGAAATACGGATCCATTATTGCTTCGTTTCATAATTTTGACGTTACAGCAAGCTCTGTACAACCAAGTTGGGTTGGCAATGAGCGAGAAAGAATCGATTGTGAGCTCAGCTACCCCTGATGTTGTCCATGCATAGTTGGTCGCTCGTCCTCGAACGACCGTTGCTTCACACCTTCTACGACATCTTGGATGCCTTAACCACTCGTACAAGCGCTGACTGGACAGACATTCCTTTGCCGTCTGAGAAAAGATGGAGAGATGTCGATTATCAGTGAACATACTCAATACAAAAGCTGAGAAAACCACAACAAGACATACGTGTACATGTAGAATGGAGCTGGCGACCTGAGTGTTGCACATCAGATGACATTGTCACCACAACTGCGTGAACTCAGATGCCGTCACAAATACCTAGGTCAGGTCTTGCTTGGTACACTAGCTATTGATCGTCCACAAATGAAATGCAACCAGTACCTAGCGCCTTCTCGTTCACATCACATTACGTGATACCCATTACAATACGTCGACCGCACGTGTGGCGATGAACATAGCAGCGAAGTAACACTCTTGTCGCACGCACCGCTCTAAATTTTAGCCCGGACTTCGCTACAAAAGCCAAGCTCAAGTCGCCCACTTAGTCAAAGATAGTGGTTCTCGTCAGGTCAGATAGGCCGTGAGTAATCAGGTATCGAGCCAGCTTCCCGTCGTCGCACGTACTGTGCCACTGAATTCAAAGTATCTGACTATCTGGTCAAGAAGGACGATCGTCTGGTCGATGGAGTTCCATCCTCATTCAATTTCTTGCGCTCAAAGCACCACAAGGAACAAAACAGTCGGTACTTGACCCGGCACACCGATGTTGATCCACGCAATCACCTTTTCCACCACGTTGATAGCGTCAATAGCTTTTGCTCAAGACGGAACGAGCACTAATAGTCCAGTGCAAGCACCAGTGACCGACACTACCCACGTGCAAGCAAAAATCCGTGCGGGTATGGAAAAAAGTCGAGGTGTGAACCTTGGCGGCTGGTTGGTGGCTGAAAACTGGATGACTGCAGACGCCCCGTTCTGGCAAGAGATTGGTGACCAATACGTCGGTTCCGGTGAGTACACGGCCATCACAAAAGCTGTGAACCCGGACCTTGTCCGATCGAAGTTGCGTGACCACCACGCGAACTTCATTACCGAGTCGGATATCCGGCAGATCGCTGCAGCTGGACTCAATACAGTTCGAGTGCCAGTCGGGTACTGGATCATCGGGTATGACAACCAGGACCCAGCGAACCAGCGGGAGTGGGAAGTGTACCCGAAAGGAACGATCCAGTACCTTGACCGCCTCATTCGTGACTGGGGTATGAAACACAATGTATCGGTGCTCGTGGGCTTGCACGCTGCGAAGGGGTCGCAGAATGGTGCCGAGCATTCCTCACCTACGAGTCACGGTCAGTCGTACTGGAGTCAGTACTCTGAGAACGTCGACAACTCCATTGAGGTGGTCAGGTTTCTTGCGGATCGATACCTCAACGACGAAGCGTTCCTCGGAATCGGTCTTCTGAACGAACCTGGTCCGAGCACGAACGAAAGCGTGCTGTACCAATACTACCAGGACGCGTATCAAGCCGTGCGATCCACAGGAAGTGACTGTGTGCTGAGCATCGCACCGACGCTGCTGAAGCAAAATCCAGACGAGATGATGGGGTTCATGACAACCCCTGAGTTTACTAACGTCTGGGTCGAGTGGCACCCTTACTTTGTATGGGGCTATGAGAACAAGACGGACGAGCACTTGTTGAATGTGTCGCTAAAGACCGTGTACAAAGGGCGTGTGGAAAAGTGGAACGCCCGGCCGGGGCACAACCCGTTGTTCATTGGCGAGTGGAGCTTTTCCACGGCTTCCAACATGCTCCGTCAGAACCCCGACTTTTTCTACACCTTTGCAGAGGAACAGCTCAAGGCGCACGAACTGGCAGAAGGGGGCTATACGTTATGGTCGTGGAAGGCGAGAGGAGTGAATGAGAGCATCGACGTGGAAGCCTGGTCGCTACAGAACCTACTGGCGGACGACCGGATCGGCCAAATGCTGCGCGGCACGGGTCAGTACAAACGCCAAGGCTAGCAGGACGTCGTTGTGGACATGGAAGATTTTTGGTAGGATCTTCTAGCATAGAAGAATGACGAGAGCTGAAACGTGTCGGACATGTCCATGATGTCAGTTATACTGCAACTGCAACTATAACTTTCCAGAGCTACTGCTACATCTAAACACCGTTGACGTGACCTCGGTATACGAACATTCTCGTCCAATCGTAGAAACAACAAAATAGAAATAAAAAAAGGTCTCTCATTTCTAAGTCGTTTGATCGTTATACCCAAATTGCAGCTGTCAAAAGTAACACAACATCACCGACGACCGCGGATCTGTCCTACTTTCAGCCAACCAATCACATCCATTCACGTAGTATCTTCCACATCACCAGTCGACCGGGTGTTTCTACTCATTGCCATACAAACCTCACATCGCCCTCCGTCCTCCCTCCAACCAAGCATATACGCACTCCCGCATACTCGATTTAAGTCAACACACTAAACCGCCCTCAGTCTCCAAATCCCTCCCGTCGTCTACGGCCAGGAATAAAGGGGAATAAATACCGTATTTTTCAAGATGACGCAGCAGTGGCTCCTCGAGACTGTGCGTCGCAGTGTGCGCGCCAGCGTATCGGCGCGTATCGCTACTTCATCTCGCGTCGCCCCTAACCCCGTGGCCGCTCGTTGCGCGCGTGTCTTTTCTTCCACGCCACATCCAAGTGAGACGTTTATGACAGGCACGAATAATGCTTACGTCGAGCAGATGTACTCTCATTGGAAGGAGAACCCAAAAAGGTAGACCGACAAAATATTAATTTTCACAGGTCAACAAAATACTGACGCAACTCTTATTTCTATATTAATTTGGGACACTCTTTTGTGGTTTATTTTGGGTCGTTTTTTTTCGTGTCTCTAGTGTGCACACGTCGTGGGACGTCTACTTTCGTCAAGTCGAGAGCGGCAGTGTGCCGGGGGAAGCATTTATTCCTCCCCCTACCATTCAAAAGGGCGTGACTCCCGTCCAGTCGGTAGGGGGTACTGGATTTTCCTCTTCTCCTTCTTCTTCTTCTAGTGAGAGGAATGACGCTCTGGGGCTGAGCTACCTGATTCGAGCTTACCAAGTGCGTGGCCACGAGGCTGCAAACATGGACCCACTGGAGCTGCAAGAACGTCAAGAGCTGCCGGAGCTGGATATTAAGATGTACGGCTTCACTGAGCAAGACTTGGACCGCGTGATTGACATTCCCAGGAACTTGTACGTTGGTGATTTATAAGAGTCTGTATACTATTGGTATATGCATGCAGTATACACTTTGGACTAAGTGGGTAGAGGACTGATAATTTATTGTTGGGTGTCGGATCGCAGCTCGTCGGGTGTTTCTGGATTCTTGGAAGAACTGACTGATGGCAATAACAGCATGACGCTGGGCCAGATCATTCAGCGTCTCAAGGATACGTACTGCAGTTCGATTGGAGTGGTGAGTGTGCCAATGTGCTGGTACCAAGGAACGTGTTTGATGACAATCGCTCACTTTGTTGTGGTGGTTATAAATCATGGTGTGTTTGTTTGTAGCAATATATGCACATACTGGACCGAGAACAGTGCAACTGGATTCGAGCAAAGATGGAGCATCTTGTGAAGAACGAGGAGACGAAGAAGAAGAAGATGCATATTCTTGAGCGACTGGCTTTTTCAGTGGTCTTCGAGCGCTTCTTGGGCAACAAGTACAATACGACGAAGCGATTTGGTCTGGACGGCGCAGAGAGTCTCATTCCTGGTCTCAAGTTCATGATTGATCGCGGCACAGAGCTGGGCATGGAGCACTTGGTGATCGGCATGCCCCACCGTGGTCGTCTGAATGTGCTGTCAAATGTGATTCGCAAGCCTATCCAGCAGATCTTCAAGGAGTTCCAAGGCACTCACATTGATGTAGATTCTTACAACCAACGGGATGTGGAAGACTGGTCGAACTCAGGTGATGTCAAGTACCACCTGGGCACATCGTATGATCGCACGTACCCAGATGGTCGTAAAGTGCATCTTTCGCTGGTGGCCAACCCGTCTCACCTAGAAGCAGTTGACCCTGTTGTAGTTGGCAAAGTTCGTGCCAAACAGTTCTACCTCGGCAACGATGCAGAAGCTGAGAAGAAAGTCATGCCGTTATTACTGCACGGCGATGCTGCCTTTAGCGGTCAGGGCGTTGTGTACGAAACCATGCATCTATCTGGTCTTGACAACTACGACACGGGCGGTACCGTACACGTGGTGGTGAACAACCAGATTGGTTTTACGACGGACCCGAAGAACTCGCGCTCATCTCAGTACTGCACAGATCTGGGCAAGGCTATGGATGTGCCTATCCTGCACGTGAATGGTGACGATCCAGTGTCGGTGGTGAAGGTGTTTGAGTTCGCGGCGGAGTGGCGTCAACAGTGGCGTTCGGATGTGATCATCAATCTGACGTGCTACCGTCGCTTTGGACACAACGAAGTGGACAATCCGTTCTTCACTCAGCCGCTCATGTACAAGAAGGTTGGCCAGATGAAGTCAGTACTGGACAAGTTTGTTGACCAGCAAGTAGCTGCTGGTACTGCTTCCAAGGAGGAGTGCAACGCCGTTGTGTCCAAGGTCTGGAACTTTTTCCAGAGGACGTTTGAAGAGACGGAGAAGTGGGAAGACACGAAGAAAAGTGACTGGCTTGCGAACCGTTGGGAGTCGTTCAAGAGCCCTAACCAGCAATCGCGTATTCGTCCCACTGGTGTGCACATGAATGTGCTTAAGCACGTTGGAGAAAAGATTAGCACGTTTACCCCAGGTTTCAAGGTCAATCGCCAGCTGGATCGCATCATGGCAGCGAAAAAGAGCGCAATCGAGTCGGGTGAAGGCATTGACTGGGGAACGGCTGAGGCCCTTGCTTGGGGCACGTTGTTGCTAGAGGGCAACCACGTGCGTATCAGTGGACAGGATGTTGAGCGTGGTACGTTTAGCCACCGACACGCTGTACTGCACGACCAGGAGACCAACGAGGAGTATGTGCCGCTGAACCATGTGGCCACAAATACGCTACCTTCGGCCCCGCTGGATTACAAGACCCCTGGGAATGAAACGGTCCCGGACACGCAGGCCGAGTTCGTAGCAACTAACAGCTCCTTGTCAGAATACGGCGTGTTGGGCTTTGAGCTCGGCTACTCGCTGGAGAATCCCAATGCCCTGGTGATGTGGGAGGCCCAGTTCGGCGACTTTGCCAATGGTGCGCAAATCATGATTGACCAGTTCCTGAGTGCTGGTGAAGACAAGTGGATGCGCCAGTCCGGCCTTGTGATGCTGTTGCCTCACGGCTATGAGGGTCAGGGCGCTGAGCATTCATCGTGTCGCGTTGAGCGCTACCTGCAAAGCACGGACGACGACCCGAACGTGGTCCCGCTTATGGATGAGGAGAACCGCATGCAGATCCAACACACCAACTGGCAGGTGGTGTATTGCTCCACTCCTGCACAGTACTTCCACGTATTGCGCCGTCAGATTCACCGCGACTTCCGTAAACCACTTATTTCGGTGCAGCCGAAGCACCTGCTACGTCTGCGTCAAGCTTCGTCAAAGCTGGAGGATATGGCTGAGGGTACACAGTTCCAGCGCCTTATCCCCGAAGTGACACCGGAGAAGCTGGTCGAGGACGAACAGGTGAAGCGCGTGATCTTCTGCTCGGGCAAGATCTACTACGAGCTGGCCCAGGTGCGTGACGAGAAGGATGTCAAGGACGTGGCGATTGTGCGTGTAGAGCAGATTGCTCCATTCCCTTTCGACAAAGTGGCGGAGCAGGCCGCTCGGTACCCGAACGCCGACATCAAGTGGGTTCAGGAGGAGCCGTTGAACATGGGATTCTGGACGTACGTGTCGCCACGCATTGAGACGGCGCTGACGCAGCTGAACAGCGACTCGCGCAGGCCTACTTTCATCGGTCGTGCCCCTGCTGCGGCACCGGCGACCGGCTACAATGCGGTGCATCAGATCGAGCAGAACCGCATTATCAAGAAGGCGTTGAATCTGTAAGCGCTCATGCGTTTATGGAGCAGAGGAGTTCAAGGAGCTGCCAGAACGTCATGGGCTCCCGAAATCAGCAGCCGAAGCGAGTCTCTGTTCTGGCCGAAGGTCTAGATGCGTTTCGGCACATTTACCGCTTGCTGTCTATTGTACTTGTTGGATATGCTGGTACGAGAACGAGGTGAAGATAGGTGAGGCAACAACGATATCCATAGCCGTAAGGGTGTAATTGACACACTTGCAATAATCTGGATGTTCGATTGCAGGACGAAGTTGTCACTACGCAGGCCATGTCCTGAACGTAAAAACTACTTCAGACGATTGGAGTATAACCAGGCGAGCAAAAAGCGCACTTAACGAGACCTTGTAGCTCTGAGAATAGGAATATAAAGAAAAAACAGAAATCAAACTACCTCAATTGAATTCGATCTCGTCCAAACCCAAATGGGTGTGAGGGATACCGCTCTAAGCGCCACGCAAGACGCGCTGCTGCACTCTCTCGAGCGCCAAGTGCACCTCAAGACGCAGGCGTTAACCCACGCGTCGCTCTTGCACTCACACCATCATCCTTCAGACGCATGCGACACCGTCCAAGCGTTTCTCGCCCATCGCTCGAGCTTAAATTCTCGTTTTCAACCCCAAAAGGCGTCTGTTCCCCAATTAAACCCAGTCTTTCATCGTCTTTTTTCGACCATTAACACTTGTGTTTCTCAATGGAATGCTCTATACACCCACGCTCGTGCCTCCCAAGCACTCGTGAATGACATGGAGACGAGCCACGTCCAAGTGGCTGCCAAGACCCAAGCGCTGTATGCGAGTTTCGAAGACATTTTGCAACAAGTTGAAGCACTGGACGCTCGGGTTGCAGCCATTGCTGCTCTTATGCCGCACTTTACTGCAATTGAAGCAGTGGCACACGTGCTGGGCTTTGGTGTGAAGTTTGCAGCGCCCAGCAGCTCAATCCGTCCAGTTGGACGAGACACCACATCGGCTTTTATAGCCGAGAACAAGCGTGCGGACTTGACGGAGAAAGCTGTACAAGTGTTCCAGCATCGACGGGGCATTGACCCGACGACGCTGGACTTTGCCCGAGCTTTGGAGCAAATTGACGAGTCTGTGACGTACTTAAGAGACCACGTACGGATCAAAGGCTGTTGTTGTTCTTGGAAAGCTATGGTGAAAGCCTTTACCTTATGTTTTGGTGTTGTTTGTTGTTGTTGTTGCTATTTTGCTTTGCTGCTGACGTGGCAAGATGGAGTTCAGAGACTCGGCGTGCTACATTGATGAATATCGGACACTTGCGGCCGGTGGAATACAATGCCTGAAAGATTATGCACTGAGTAGCCTTGATGCTGCAAAAGATGCAGTGTATGAGGCGCTGCAGAAGCAGGCAATGGACGTGCAACACGGCAGTGCCGCTGCGACTTTGTCCGTCCAACAGCTTGATCAGTCGTCAGCGCACTACGTGTACTTTCAGCTAGTGGCGCCCGCGCTAGCTGCAGTCGCAATGCAACTCGAGCGTTTGAATGCTCAAATGACTCCGGAAAGGGTCCAGAATTTGCGTGTACTGGGAGAAGTGGCTGATGTGTATGCCACACGGCGTCTACAGTTGCTTTCACCCGTGCTGGCTGCATGGTTGAGTGCTGTGTCTGGAACGTCAGACATTGTCAATGTGCTCCGCGCAAGTTGCGCTCAATTGCTTAACGTCTGCGAGGCTGAATGTCGACTGTTTCAGAATCTTTTTGGCCGCGATCCGAGCGACGAACTCTTCGCTCATGCTGCTGCCAATGCTTCTGTCGACGATACAAAGGAAGAAGACGAAGACGAGAGCGCATTCCAGTACGTAGTACATCTGTTTGTACTTGTTTGCACAGGCAAACAAGGTTGCTGACTGTGCAACTAAATGTGGCTTGTAGACGACTCGTTTTCCAGTTGAGCAGTTTGCTGTACAATACTGTACGACCTCAACTTCTAGCTCAAAAGGATCTAGAAGTGCTGTGTGAGGTCATCCAGGTCCTCAAAAGCGAGGTGATTGAAGCAGCTATTACTCCGCGCGTAGCGGTCGTGGGGTATGCCGAGCCCGTGATGCACCGTATGATCCAAGATGCACAGGAGCGGCTCATTCTTTGCATGCAGAAGTATATCCGCGACGACATTGAAGGCTTTATGCCCACCGCTGCTGACCTTGACTACCCAGCAAAGTTAGAAGCTGCAGAGCAGGCTAGTGCACCACTGTATGCTACGTGGTACCCGTCGCTTGAACACACGCTATTGTGCTTGTCAAAGGGATACCATTACGTTAAGGTCCGTTTATTATGCTACACTTGCTTCTAGTCGTTGTGACTCTAACTTGATGTACTGCTTTCGAACCCGATAGCTGGAGATTTTCGAGGAGTTGGCCCAGGATGCTATTCAGATCTGCACTGCATCTTTGAAAATGGCTTCCGCTGATATTACCGCGGCTCAGGGTGGTCTGCATGGCTCCCTCTTTCTTGTCAAGCACCTGCTCACACTGCGCGAACAGATCACTCCGTTCGAGATTCAGTTTTCGCAAACAAGCAAAGCTCTGGATTTTACCACCAGCGCAGATGCCATGAATGAGCTATTGGTGGACGCGTCGACGCTTTTCCGGTTTTCTGGACCAAATGGTATCGTGGATCTTTTCACACGTGGCATTCCCCAAATCCAAGAGACTACGGCTGATGTCAAAAAGGATCTGGAGCAGGAGCTAAAGAAGAGCTGTACAGCTTTCATCGAGACTGTGCTGCAGCAGTTAGCTGCTCCCCTGCTTGCGGTGATGAAGCAGGTTGCTCATGCCCAGCAATCGCAGAAGGCCACTGCGCTAGATTTCCGTCAATACGCCTTCACTGCACCGGTCGAGGTTACAA
The DNA here is from genome assembly GCA_000173235.2 of Hyaloperonospora arabidopsidis Emoy2. Lineage (NCBI taxonomy): Eukaryota > Oomycota > Peronosporomycetes > Peronosporales > Peronosporaceae > Hyaloperonospora > Hyaloperonospora arabidopsidis. The sequence continues at coordinate 28,147 of JH598563.1, read as the reverse complement.
AGGTGCTTGGGAGTGTCGACAATCAGTTGCGCAATACCCTGCCCGGAGTTCTGCAAACCATCCGTCTTTACCTTCGCAACTCATCCACTGAGACGATCCTCTTCAAGCCTGTGCAGGTAAGGAAGCCTAAGCAGACTGGCTTAGCATGCATCACATCAGTATATTGTTGTCATAACAGTTTTTTGATTGTGTTCTTGCAGCGCAACCTTCTTGACGCCGTCGGAAATCTCAAGCAGCTCATGGAGCAGGCATACACAAGTGAAGAGCTGGAGCCGTGTGAAAAAGTGTTTGAAGCCGTACTGCAACGGCTGCGTGCACTTTGAGGTCCTTCCCTTTGACCTTATGCCACGTTGTAAGCAATTGTATCTCGTAAGGTCATGACTACATTTTGGATGTCAGGAGGCGTGAGGACAGAGCAAACACTTGGCACAGTTGAAGTAAAGAAGGTAACACTCGTATGTGAAAGATAAGCAACCTCCTACGGTCTTCACTAAGAGAATTAGACATTGCTACAAGAAAAGCTAGTTTTCCCGACAGCTAGCCAAGCTTCGTAGATGCGACGACCGAGACTCCTGATCAACAACATTGTCACCTTGTCTGCCGTTCCGCAAGCGAAACGCAAGGTCCTGGGCTGAGCTCATGATGCATTGCTGGGTTTCTGGATGATCTCAAGCGAGAACTTCGACACGATCAGTTTGGCATCTCCCTGGAAGGGCTCCGTGCCAGTCTCGGCTTTGACCAAGTACTGGTCGTCGAGAAGTTTTGGGTTCGGGAGTTTCTCAACAAAGTCCTGCAAGTTTCCGCTGAACCGATTGATACTCCCCGTCGCGAGGTACGTAAGCACCGTGACATTCCCATTCATTCCCTCGTACAAGTTGAAGTTAACACCCGCCACGGTCACGTTCGCCTTGACGGGCACCATGGGATCGTAGCTACGGGCCAAAGGCGCGGCACCGCCAAAAGTGGCCAACCACACCATCAACTCGTACGTGAACTCCCCTTCTGGATGGGGGCTCAACAACATGTCGTACGCGACGTTGGTGATGAGGGTGTCGTCGACGGACTCGTACTTGTACTCAATCACCGTCGGCATACTCGCCACTTGGGACATCTTCACGGGCGTGAACGTGAGTGCTGCATTGGCGAACGACTTAACCTGGTACCGACTGCCAGCCCACTTGAAGTCCGTCGTCCAGGCTATGGACTCGTCCGAAATACGGGTGACTTCCGTGCACTGGGTACCGTTTGAGTCATCGGCTTGACCCCACAGGTTGTTGTAGACCGTATAGGGGGGAACGACCTTCAGGTCGTATTGTCCGCAAAAGCGTTGAGCTGCCGTCAACGACGACGTTGCCACGAGGGCGAGAGGAATGGCGGGGACCAGGATCTTCATCGGAAGTGCAGTGGGCGATAAACTGATCGATGCGTGAGGTGCGAAGCAAAAGCTGGAATGAATCAATGGAGACCTTCACTTTTTCCAGGTAGTTGGATTACCGGCTTCTCAAGACCTTTTGTTGGTTCCTGAAACACGTCCACGTCAGTCGTTTGGTGGAGACCAATTAGTTTGCAAAGAGAACCGGCTTCAACACTGCCAGCCAGGCGTAGGACTCTCACATCAGGATTAGAAGTTGATGATGCACTCTTCATGCTGAAGTCTGGAAGATGCAGAAGTTACAAAGTGACTGCGATTCCTTGACATTGCGTGTGTGAAGTCCCTACTTGCCGTCCAATATGTTGCTAAACGATGACCTGATTATGAAAACCACGAGGAATTCAGGACGCGTGCAAGCACGGAAGAGCTCTTTAGAACTGCGAGGACCTCTTTAGAACTGACACTGGATAGTAGTTGATCTATATCCCCATAACTAACATCCATAAACGACGACGTGAACATCGAAGCATCTGTTAAGTGGCTTGTAAGCAGAGTAAACATCACACCAGTATGTGCAAACAAGACGAGTATTCGGACTCGGGTGTGGTTCTACTATGGATATTGATGTCTCGTCCGCCGCAACGATGATGCGATACCTGGACCAGATTCAATTTATGCCGCAATCACGACCTTGACAATTGGACACAAATCTTTTGTAGCCTTTCTTGCTTGCAGATCGTGCATGGGTTGTGTGTGACTCCGTTGCATCTTCAATGATCACTCGTCATTGAGTTGTCGAGGCTTAAAGTAGGCAATGACGGATAAGTCGTTGTCGCTTATCGTGCAACTACAATGTCCAGCACTAGCTCCTGTGAAATTCTAGAGGATGAGATCGCGAAGAGACAATCCCTGCTTGATTCGACGAGGGTTGAAGCCCAGGAAACTCTAAGTACACCCAGGCGCAGTGTTCAAAACACCCATGTTCTATTTAGGCTATCCATTTGTCTTATTTTTCTGTGCTAGCCAGTGTTACAAAGGCAGTCCTTGATTTTGCTCTTTTCTCCTTTATTGGAGTTTGTCTGGACCGTACCCAACGAAAATCTGCACCGTACCCAAATCCCGTGATCACTGGTATAAGTGATTTTGAATGCAACTAGCGTGATTTACGTTTCTTTTCTTTATTTTCGACCTTATACACGACACAACATCAGATAGTGTACTGGTCAATTTTCTTGATAGATTTTCGGCATTATAGCATAAGATAGCGAATTAAACATGGCAAATGCTAAACGGCTGGGTTCATTTTTTATTCGGCTAGGTCATTTTTTAGGAAATGGGTAAAATAGTCATCGTTTAAAATGCATAATTATTAAATATCGTCAAATCACCATTTTTTTCAAAAATTGACTTTTGGTGACCATCTCGCCAAAAGGGGTTTCTCGTGATAGCGCTCGCGTTTCAGCTATGATGTACAATTTGTTAAAATGTGCATTTCTGTAGTGTTGGATAGTCGCTTCACACTAGTTACGAACATGTTTGGAGAGGAACGCCAAAGCAGCAGAAATAACGGCTACCGACTTAGAGCCTGTTGGTTAATCAGCTTCTGTCAGCTTTGGCTGCAGAATTTAGCTAGGACAGACATAAGCGACAGGAGGCAAGACAGATGACTCAGGCGCAACAAACAATGGCAGAATTCTTCTACCACAGCACTGTTAACCTCGTCTCTTTGGCTGGCGATATGGCTATCGAACAAGATTACCTTCTGTTTGGGGAAGTGTTGGTGCTCTAGTTGGTGCGCTCACTTCCGAAACTAGTGGGAGCTCTACGCGAGATCAAAAACACCAAAAATTGCATATTTCTGACTCATGTACGATCACTAACCTCCGCGTCCAGTTTATGTGCGAGTTTGCTGCTTGCAGAGACATTTTTTCTACGGCAATTCAAACGGTGTTAAAATGTCTTGGTGATAGCGATTGTTGTAGGAGAGTTACGTAAGAGCGTGCCACTAACATTGTTTCTAGGCGAGGTATACTGCCCCACCAAAAGCGTTCCAATCGCGGGGTAAGTCATGTTGGTGGAAATATTGACTATAGCTATGATGGTGTCAAAAAGCGACATCTTTCTCAGTATTGAACGCTAACAGCAGAAGGAAGGACTGGAGTGGGGTATTAGTTGTTTTGGAGCGATGTCGTCATTATATGCTTTGAGCGGGCACGTGAGTAAATAGTGAAAGTAAATTGAGTAAGTGGGATCTACTGTTGACGACATTAGACGTACTTCTGAGTTACTTCTGAGAAATTTTCAAAATGACCCAGCCGTTTAGCATTTGCCTTAAACATTCTTTCAGTCAATTGTCTCTATATCATCACACGATCCAAAACTGAAACGATCGATCGTTTAGCAAAAAAACCAATCTTGCGCCGTGCTACTGCATCGTCGTTATATTTTGCCTTTGCTACACCTCACTCTAGGTCACGAACCATTCAAACTGGTGGAAACGTACGTACTTCGGGACAACAAGCAATGAACGTGCGAGTACTCCCGCAGCAATAAACGCACGATTACACAGCTGAGGCCTCCCGTCTTCTTCATTAACATTTGCAGTGCCCATATCTTCATTCCTAGGGGCATTACAGCAACGCCTCAGAGCGCCATAGCGTAATTGCCAACTGTCTCTTCTGGAGAGAGGCCAAGAGCCAGTCCAGACCTTCATACAGCCGGTCACCCATCGTGGCACGATACACCTGGATAAACCACTGGTGGTGGCACAGACCGTGTAGACCTAGCTTGTCCGTCATTTCGGCGCGCTCATGGCGTTCGGTAGATCCTGCTTGTTTAAAAGCACCAGCAGTACTGAGTCCCGCATCTCTTCGTTATGCAGCATGCCGTGCAGTGTTTACTTGTTTAGCATGCGGAGCAGCTTGTCCTCGTTCACCATCCACACGATCGCGATGGCTCTGTGTGTTCTTGTAGTAGTTGTGCCACAGCGGACGGATCTTGGCCTGTTCATCGACTTATTACACCTTATGGCTAATGTTCTTGTACTCCACCGTCACCACGTTAAATGCTACCACCGAGTAAGAGCCACATATTCAGTTGGACTACTGTCCTCCATCAGATACACAAAACAGAGTAATAAGAACCAGGGCAAGCATCTCTATCCTGTATATCTTTACGTAATGCAACTATCGACATCTCTTCACGTACCGCTAGTTGATATGGTCGTGACCACTTCTCTCTCCTAGAGCTTGTACTATGTAGTGGTCAACCGGCAGCGTCAAGACCGACCTTTTAGGATGGTCATCTCCTCTTGACGAAGTGGCGCTTTAATACGCGCGAGAAAGCTATACCCATGATTGCTGACTTGTCTTCTTGATGGCTTCACATCGAGGGCGGCCATCTTTTGCCACCAGAATCCTCAAAGTAAGCTGTGCGAGCGAAGATACAAAACCCTCTTATTCGCTAGGGATCCACCCACTTAAAACCTGCAAGATCTGTTACTATACCCTTCGCGAATGGTTCGAATATTATTATTTTACAATCGATATATTCCTTAAATTAGTCGGCAAGGGATTTGGGTACGGTGCATATTTCAGTTGGGCATGTTCCAGACAAACCCCCTTTATTGCTGCATCCTCTTCATTGTGATGCTCCTTCCAGTCTTCCCCTCAGGTGGTGCAACTTACGATGCTGAGCCTTCCGTCGCTTCAGCGTCGATCAAATAGCTACTTTTGAAGTTAATGTCGGACGTTACGTCGTACTATGAAATGATGGACGATCCTGACGCTCTCAGACCCTCCGCTAGATCACTTGCTCCACAATCGGGTTCTGTACTTCTTTTTGGTGTTTTCATATATACCTAATTCAAGCCTCAGTTCCACCCGAACCGACCGAATTTTTTACGTACTGGACCAAATCCACGGCTATCAGAATCGATCGGTTTTGTGTTCCTCTGCAGTGGACGGCGTCGGTGCAATGGGTGGAGGTTACCGAGCCTGCCGTCGCGTCCAACCATCAACGGGTTTCTCTCATTTTAGCGCAGGGTGCGTTGAACGATTCGACCACTCGATCGGTGCGTCCTATCCAGTACCCAATTTCCTCCTAGCATCCGGAGTGGGTCCGGCAGGCGCTACTGTCGGAACTTATCGATCGAAATGTGGGGAGAGCCCCATCTACGCGTACATGGGATGAGCAGGTTATCCGATGTGTTGCTGCAATCACAACGGTGCACAAGCGTTCGAAACAAGAAGCAAACGATATGCGTCTAAGGTTCAGAGGCAGACACGGGCGGGTCTCACGAGTCGACAGCAGCTCATTCACGCCAATCAAGTTACTCTCCGTGAGGAGTGTCTGATTCATGAGGGCCGTTGACTGGAGCGTACAACCGATCGTCTGCGCTGGGATTTTAAGCGAGTTTCCGACTGGGAGCGGGACCAAACGGTAACCGATCTTCACCAACTCCATGGGGAGGCCTTTAGCCGCCATGCCACCATAGCTGATAATTTTGCGACGGAGTGGCAGCCGGTCTTGGACCGGAATCACAACACAACCTCACCGTCGCTTATGCGCCAGGCGTTCGAGGAGTTCGTCACGATTACGGCGGCTCGTAAACTGACGTCAGTGCATAATGATAGCTTACTTCAGCCTGTGAGCTTGGCTGAAATGGTTACGGCGATCACAGGATCGGCACAAGGCGGCGGGACCTGACGGGCTCAATAACGACTCCTACAAGGACACTCAAGCGATCTTGGCTCCGGCGATGGTCATCATTGGGAACGAATTGCTGCAAGGAAGGGACCCTCCGCCATCATTTGTGGAGGGCCTCATCATATTACTTCGCAAAAAAGGGGACTCGGTGGACGCTATGGATTACCGACCAATCTCACTCCTGCAAACAGGGTACAAATAATTGCTAAGCTTATAGCAACACGATTGCAATGGCTTCTGCCTACAGTGATTGGGGACAATCAACAGGGATTTGTTCAGGGACGACAGATGATGAAAACAGTCATGATGATGTTGGCCGTAGTGTCTACGGCGTGGGCCGAACCAGACTTGATCGCAGCCCAGAGTCGGGTCATTTTGCTGCTGGATTTTTGGAAGTCGTACGACACGGTGGCAAGGGATTTCCTCTTTCAGGTGCTGGAATCGTTTGGCTTCGCTACTCCATTTATTAAGATGATGCGGAAGTTACATGAGTCTACCGCGGCTAAATTTTTAGTCAATGGCTCCCTTTCTCAGCCGCTGGAGATTACGACGGGAATTCGGCTGGGCTGCCCTCTAGCGCCATTATTGTTCATCCTGGCGGCGGAGGTCCTGTCGTTGGCGGTCACACAGGATCGCGAGCTCCAGGGGATCGAGGTTCCTGGTACACACGGGGAACGACACCTTTTTTCCGCGTTTGTCGATGAATCCACAGTATTTCTTCAAGAAGCCAACAGTCTTCCACGCGTCCTCGATACAATCGCGGCGTTCGGGGATCAATGTGCAACCGAAAAAAAGCCAGATCATCTTTTTGAATACGTCAGTGTCTCTGCCCGAATATGAAAGGATCCCGGTGTTGCCTCATGGTGAAACAACCCGTTACCTCGGTCATTAAGTGGGTACTGGGGCACTCACTGACGTAAATTGGGCGATCCGGATTCGAAACGTGCGGCGGCGTCTCGATACGGCTACTCGGGTTGCGACTAGTCTCTCTCTCAGGGTACTACTTCTAAATGTCATCATGCTCCCTGGCATACTATTCACGGCGGCGGTCTTCGATATTTCGCACTGGGCGTAAAAAGAGCTCAGAAATCTTCACAAACAATCTTTGTGGAAACATGCGACTGCAACGGAACGCAGTCGGCATAAAGTCAACCCGGGCATTTTGTACACACCGCGAGCGGCCGGTGGAGTCGGCTTGGTGTCGATAGGGGTGGCTGTTAAAACGAAACAGATGAAACACGGCCTTCTTTGGCTTACACAGCGGGTCGACCAATACGTCCCGGCGTGAAAATTTTGTACGTTTCAGGCGGCTCATAATCACACCGCTTGACCCTCTTCATGCCCGCAGTCCACGGAGAAAGATATGTGGTGCGTCGTTCCGGGCTGAGATCTGTGCTTGTCTTCGGCTGTCGGACGTTGAACAGGAGGCACTCGGGATCGGCATCGTAGACATATTTCTCGGCTCATCTCGCAGACCGCGTGCTGGCGAGACGGGGACAGGCTGACGATTTGGCTAGCGGCACCGTTGCCTGCCGTAACTTGGGAGATATCGGCCGTGTCCAGACGGTATTGGCCCACGTATTGGTGGAAAGAGAACCCATGGCTATGCGATGGCACATGCCGTCGGTTCACGCACACGAAGTACGACCGAAATTGGCCGTGCTCACTTCAAGACCTTGCCATTAAGCGAACCGGTCCGACCACATACGTTTGTCGCATTCCCTTAGCTGAGGGGGCGGGCAAGCACCACACTGACCGCAAACTCGGCCGGTGGGGGTTAGCGATTCTGTTGGGGAGTCCTCCGTTGGATATTGCCCAGATATGTGAGGTTCTCCCCACGGTCGCTTTACGCAATCCCCCGGTCCTCCGGCAAGCTTACACCAGGGAGTTGGTAGCAGCTGGTGCGGTCCGTGGGGTGGCGGATACGGCGCCGGATATACTATCAAGGGGCGTCATGCTGAAGCAAGCGTCCAACGGGATTAATTGGACAGTCGACGACTCCCATATCGCTTCGCCGGAGTATTGGCCCGATGTAGCCGCCCTCCAGCGCGCTCAACACGCTCATGGCCTAGTCATCGAGGCTCATCCCTCGATCCACAGCTTTCCGTGGGATGCACCGCCAAACATAGCAAATCGACATGTTCTTAGGCACCTTAAGCGCCAGCCGTACTGCAAGGCCAAAGTGGAGCTCGGCACGGCGTTGAGTGGTCTACTACAGAAGTTACAAACATGCGCGGACCGGGGCGATTGGCACTCAGCGGCTCTTAACCAGACCCCGAAACAACTGTGGAGTCACCACAATTCGATAACGGAGTATCAAGTATGGGTCTATTATCGTCTGGTACTCGAACAGCTCAATCTATTCTTCCCGGGTCGGGAACTCAACAACAGCTGCAGGCTGCTGTCCTTCTGTGGAAGTCACAAGGAGACGCTCGACCATATTTTCTGGACATATCCGGTGGCCCAAGGCTGCTGGCAGGCGGTCCTGACCCGTGGCTTGGGTCCGATGTCCGGCCGGATGACGTGAGCCATTATGCTGGGCACTGCATGGCACGACAACCACCGCCATTATCTCGGCCAATGATGCAGCGGCTGCGCGTCGCCTTTGGTGATATAGTGGAGGCGTATATTGTTCAGTTGACGCGCATTTGGTGGATCTTGTGCTCCGTCTGTATCTCTACTCTATGGATACAGCGCAATCGGGTTGTTCACGAGCAGCTTCAACTTTCACTCCAGGAGAGTGTCCGAGAGGTTTGCGCTAATGGCCTTCGGCAACTACGAGCGTTATCGGCGCGAGAGCGCCGAAAGCTACATTCAAGGGTGCAAGGCATCCGTCTATGGCAGTGCATCAAGATACTCGACGCCAGCGTTGCGCCTTCCAGAGCATCACATCCTGTGGTGATCCACGTACAACCAACGGACCATTCGACACCGGCGTTGCTGATCTGGCTTAGGACATTCCAGAGGTCTTGTACACGCTAATACCGCTTCAATAGACTGTCTGTTCCTCTCTCTTAATTCAAGCCTCAGCGGCAACACAAAAGCACCACCCCACGGGAATTGCTAGACAGCTGTAGCGTTTCACCAAACAGCCTGTCGGCCAGCCCACTTTTACATTAAGTAATACCCACTCCGCGGCTGCGTGCACACTGGGCCGGATATAATGCTAATTGGAAGCCAAACTTTGCGAGTCTCACGCCTCGGAGTCCCTCCATGATGGTGTCATACTACTCTAAAGAATCATTTACGGTGTTTCCCGACGCTTTACTCCAATTTCGATAGCATGGTGGCGCTAACGCTGCACCCCTCGGACAAAAGAGCTAAATAATGTAGAATTGGACAAATGATTTTTGAGAGATATGAGTACGTAGTAAATATGCACAGGCTCTGCCAATAACTTGACTATCCTCCAGGGCTGGTCACGTCGCGGCAGCTGTCAAGATGACCACGAGTCCTCGTTCCTGGGATAACGAAATAAAGGATAGACTCTCATTGAATCCGCACAAACACAATACACGAACAAATACACATAAAATGCGTTACCACGTGGGTGCTCAGATTCAAAGACTGTTTCGCTTCGAATATCTTTAGCGGAAGTCACTCTTGAGCTCTTGTGGTGCCCTACAGGGTTGCTCCAATTCATCATACTGCGCGAGCCGTCCCTGACCAGTGTGCACCGGGTAAAGTTAACGATCATCCACCTGTCGACCTGTTTCTGCTGTAGCGCCGCGTCTGTGGGTTTAACACATTCGATTAGGTTCAATCTGTAACGGGGTGAGTCCGTTACATGGTATTTTACACAAAGTAAATACCAAGTATGAATATCATGTTCAATAAAGACATCATATTCTCACAATATTATCTTAATCGGTAATATTGTGATGCAGAAGCCATACACTGTTCATTGGTTGATATAGGACAATGATTTCAAACAATAAAGCCGAGCCACGACAAAAGTACGCAATGAGTGGTGAGCAGATAGTTACAATATATGTTTCTATTAAGGTATAGTTAAATGAAGACTAAATAGGATTTATTGACAAGAGATGAACTGTACTAAATACAGTTCTACTTCTACCCTTATCTTGTATTAAAATCTTACTCTGCACGATACGTGTACGTAAGATTCTGAGGCACCTGATTACCCTGTGTTCAGAGTGAATAGCTTGTACTGTGACAGTACAAGCGATACGTGCGCCGTTACACCTGGTAGCACTTTGTGGTCCGTCCAAGGACTACGAACATTTTAAATGATGAAGGGGAAGACTTCCACTTCACGCATGAGAGCTACTCCCATTCGAGTCAAATCAAATGAATGCCGTCGCTAGAGTTCGACAATAGGGCAAGAAGCCGTTGGCGCAATGCCGTCCGCTCTAGGCCCAGACGGACAACACGCCACCATCGCCAATCTTATCCATAATGAACTTGACGCTGAACGAAAAAGGCAACCTTGCTTTACCAACAAGGTTCTCAACAAACAGAGCTGTTGAGAGAACAGAGTGCTCAAAAGTTCGAACTGATGAAACAGCAGCAGGCTGCTGCTACCGGACCTACACACACACGTCGAGCCAAATCACTGAAGATTGACATCTCCAATTACAAGAGAGATGGAGAAGACTCTCTGTTGAGATGGTTTGTTCTTATTGAAGACGCCATAAGGGCTCTTCACATCTTCGATGAGCAAATGCGACCCGAATTTGCTCAATCGAACTTGGCAGGACGGGCGAAGACTTGGGCCTCAAGCTTGACGACCCATACGTATTTGGGTCGTTAGAGGTCTTCAAATTCCGGCTCAGATTAAACTTCAAACCGCCGCAAGCTAAGCTCAGGGCTCCTCTGAACTCCGGAAACTCAAGCAAGGCAAACGTAATGTATGAGTGTAACATTCAGTACATACGTCACCTTACGAGTTGTATCTCAGCAATTCCGCTGAATGAACAAACGTTGGTTACGTTGTTTATGCAAGGTCCCACGGACGGCCCAGTCAAGACCTACCTTTCCTACTGAAATTTGATAACCTGGAATAGGCAATCCAGGTAGCGAAACAGGAGGAATTCAGCGTAACAAGTTCACGTGAATTCAAATTCCAATCGTCCCCCGAGGCGACAGGAAAATGGAGGCCCAGAACCGATGGACCTCAGTTACGCTGAGAGTGAAAGCTCTCGCATTAAAAAGTATGAGAAATCACCAAGATGCAATATATGTCAAAAGACAGGGCATTATGCATACGAATGCAGTGAACCGAACGCGGTACCACGTACCGCAGGAAACAGCAACCGCTAAGCAGCCAAGAGGGGTCCAACCGTGGGTCCGAAGCTGTTGCGAAAGCGAAATACCATGATGGACAGCCAAAAAAACGGTTCGAATCAATAGGTGTAGATCTCCCTACTGATCCAGCAACGTCAAGTAAACTTGCCGGCCTCTTGACGAGAATTGCTCCCAACACGCAATCATTGTGCATTACTGAATCTGATATTGACATTTCCCTCATCACCTTGGATTTCGAAGTGACGATGGGACATATCACTACGAGCCTTAGTCGATTATGGGGCGTCAAACAACTTCATCCCATATTCGAAAATCCTTAATTTGGTCCGAGTAACCTAGACAATTACATCGAATTGCCTTCTGTACGCATGAGATAATGCACGACTACCCCCTCGCGTGACGCTTGGGATATGTATGATGACGGGCTCTTTAATAATCTCTCGCTAGATGACAGCAAGCTTAAATTTATTGAGCGCGAGACCCCTCCAACGAGGATGACGGTACGCCTTGGGACAGGCGCATCCGTGACAGTGATGAAACGTGTAGTGGGGATTACCTATAAACTGGAAGAAGTCCAATACGATGATGACTTCATCATATTGGACTTGGACAACAAATTTGATGTTATCCTTGGTTTACCGTGGCTCAGAATGTACGAGCCACAAGTCAGCTGACATCGATAAACAGTCAATATGCCTGCCGCTTGTTCACCAGACTCCCATCTGATGAACGTCTAGGAGCAGCGTCCACCACCACGTGGATGTACTACGAGTGAGTGCGATAGCTTCAGGTGTGGTTTGGTCGTTCCTACGACTGCTCAAGATCGCAATGTGACTAATCATCACATTGTGGTGCAAGTTCCCGGCGACTGAATAGCACCGCAGGAAGCGCCGAAGGCCCACCCCTCGAATAAGTCGAGAGGACAGGGGCACGGGTGTCCTCTTAGTGGATACTACCCATACAATAACCAATCAATTGCCAATAATTGTCAATACGAAGATGAGTTAGCCCGAGAGGCTAGAGTTGAGGGAATAGGTCCCCAACTGACTGTCGAAAAAAGTTCCCATGAGAAAATAGAGACATTGAATGTCCTGGTGAATGACGGATCAAGCACGTGATCTGATCGCGCCTCCGAGGTCGACTTGGGAGAGACCTCAGTTTCCAACGCTGAACCAAAAAAGGTTTTGGTGTGATCTGTGTAGTGGAAAAGGCAAGCAGATATGCGTATCGTCGCAGAAGATGGGTACGTCATTGATATCCGATCGGCAATGATCTTTGCCGAGGATAAAAGAGTCCTCAGTAGCTCATCAATGGACGATAGTGTCCTTGATGAGACGACTTGAATTGAGCTATGCACATCCCAATCATGGGAATCACTCAAGGCAAATCCTCTCTTTGATGATCTTATAGATTTCACGGATGTATTACCAGAAGAAGTGCCGTGCGGGTTACCTAAGGACAAAGGTACTCGTCACGAAATCGACCTGAAAATGGATTCGAAGTACTGTGTCATGAAGTAGTGACCACTGCCTCGTGAACAAGTACTAGCGATAGGCAACTTCTTAGCAGATCGCTTAGCAGCGGGCCATGTGAGGGTGTCAACCTCCCCACAAAGCTCTACGACCTTCTCTGTGCAAAAATCCATAGGAGGATGGCGGATAATGCATTCATTCAACAAGTTGAATGCTGCGACGGTACCGGCTCAGACGCCTACACCGAGAAAAGATGTCATCATAGATAGTATGGCAAAGAGTACCATCTTTTTATCAATGGAACTGATGGATGGCTTCTATTAGATCGTGATGAGCGAAAGGGGCATCCCATTTACTGCGGTGAGAACCCCAAGCGGTATGCTCTGGGATTAGTTAGTAATACCACAAGGGCTAATCAATTCCGCTGCTACTTTTAACAGATGCGTTACTAATCTGTTGAGACCGGTGCGAGATTTGGCACCGCGTTACTTCGATGATGTATTCGTCCATAGCCGTGCTATGGGCGGAAAGACAGACGTGGAAGTTCAAAGAACGCACGTTGTTCAAATTCTTACACTTATGCGCAAGCATAAGCTGTACGCCAACCTCAAGAAGTGCATATTCGCTGCGAGCGAAACACCACTTCTTGGGTGCATCGTGGGTAAACACGGCGAACGCCCTGATCCGGAAAAGATCAAGGCGACCACCGACTGGCCGGTGCCTATCGATGTAAAAGAACTTTCTAAGTTCCTTGGCTTCGCGACTTATTTGCACAAGTATTCGCACAATTTCGCCGAAATGACTGGTCGTCTCTCTCACGAGTTGAAAAGAACTAGAAGTGGGTACGGAGTGCCGAATGTTAGCCCTCCTTCGAATATATCAAGAGAAGCTTGATTCAGTCGCCAGTTCTGGCAACTGCCGACCAAGATAGGCCATTTCGTGTGGTCTGTGATATCAGATGTTTTATAATTGGCTGCGCATTTGTGCATTACAATGCAGACGGTGCAGAACGCGTCATCTTTTATCAGTCGCGTCAGCTGCAATCAGCTGAGCGTGATTACTCCGTCCATGAAAAGGAACTACTTGCCATGAAGTACGCATGGGCGAAGTTCAGGGTCCATCTGTTAGATGATAGACCCTCTATCAGCTGTACAGACCATTTATCTTTACGTACGGCCCTAAATAGTCCACACCTCTAGCAATGATTGTCGAGGTGGCTGTCCTTCTTCGCGGAGTATAACTTCTCCGTAGAGTATAATCCAAGACGGCTTAATGTCGTCGCTGACGCACTCTCGCGCCGGCCCGATTTCGAACCGCCCGCGCAACCCGACACTGGTATATTTACAGTTGCGGTATTGGCCTCAAGTGGTCCATCGTCAACCTCACTGGAAGACATACGGATGGCATATGATTTCGAGGTTGTGAGTCTGATGAATCGTCTCTCACAACCTTCCAAAAAATCCTTAACCAGCCGTCGGCAGTGCATCGACCCTAAACGGATAGATATACAGTTTGCAACGGCTTGTTGCTATTTTTTAGCTGTTGCCGGTGACACGCCTCGTTTCGTCGTACATAATCATGGTGATCTAAGGTTGCGGATCATGTATAAATACCACGTCACACCTGTTGGTGGGCATCGTGGTCGAGAGAAGGCGTATCTCACGGTGTGAGCCGCGACTTTTACTGGCCTCGCCAGTATCAGAGTGTGTTAAAGAACGTTCGGGATTTCAAGGTCTGTCATCAGGTGATGTGCAGGTCTTTCCTTCGTGCCCCGGTGCAGCCTCTTCCCGTCCCCGCAGAGTGCTGGGATTACATATCAATGGACTTCATCTTCGGGTTCCTCACCGATACGCACAAGAACACTGGTATTCTTGTGTTCGTTGACAGATTCCGGAAGATGGTACACCTGGTCGCTGTTCCTGAATCGATCAACTCATCAAGTTGTTCTCGTGTCTTTATCAACACGATCTTCCGCTTCATGGGCTGACTCGTGAGCTCGTGTCCGATCGGGAACCGCGTCCACAGCTGAGTTCTGGCGATCCGTGTTCAATACAATTAGAACACGATTAAAGATGTCCACATCTGACCACCCTGAAACGGATGGTAAGACAGAACGCGCCAAACGTGTTCTCGAGGAGATACTTCGAGGGTACATACATTCTTCTACGAATTAGAGCGAATTCTAGCCAATGATAGAATTCGCCATCAACAACTCGGTACACGTGTTGACTACACATACGCCGTTCTTCGTGACTGGCGCACACCATCCACTTCTACCCACCTTATTATAGTGTGACTCTAGTTGAAGGGGTGATTCTATAGAGAGAACACCGAACCGGCTCTCACTCATCTCGTACTAATCGTGAGGTCACTACGTACGACGCCAATATCGATCACATCGACTTCGGTGAAGAATAAGAAAGTAAGAACGATACTAAGCAACTCAGCATCACAGACATATTCTGAACACGCACACGTTAAAGCGAAATATGATCTTGCGACAGTACACTTTAAGGGTACTATAGCCAAAAACATCGAATTAGCATCTGAATTCATACTGGCTCGCGAAACGGTTGTCCGTTTCGTACAAGACTCTGCCGCAGAGGCGGTGGATCGACAAAAACGAAACACTGACAAGAAGGAAGGGCACATGTTCTTTTGTTTTATGAAGGCGACTTATTCCTACTATCTACGGTAAACCTACCTTGACACATAGTGCCTAACATGGGTAGTAACTTATTGCTACCCAAGTTCACCGATCCATTTCGCGTGTTGCGCCGCCTAGGTAACGCATATACGATTTAAATTCCACTTAAGATGCGCACGCATACTACATTCTACGTTGGTCGCCTTAGGCCGTACTATCAGTACAGGGCTTCTTCCGGTGAAGAAAGCTCTTGCGTTAAGCATTTCCAGTAGATGCTTGTTATTGCGGTGCTGACTCTCAGTCTGTGTCTGAAGCTTGGATATCTCCCCGCGACGCCGAGATATATCATGACGAGCTTCCCTTAGCTCTTCGCGATGGGAACGTTGTCTCCACTCTTTTTCAATCTTCGCAAAAGCAGACTCAGATCGATCCTTCTCCCGCTCCTGGCGGGGAAAGTTTACAACATCAACTAGATCCAGACGTCTGTTCCTCTAGTGTTCTAGGTCCTCGCGCAACTCACATATTACGCGTTCAAATTGACTCACATCATCAGTTTGATGCTGCGAGTCAGTAAGAGGGCGTGTTTCCTCCTCCGCCTCCTACATTGATTGACGCGCGCGGTGGCCGACACTTCCTCGTGAAATGCCTGTTGAATCACCGCGATGTGAAAGAACGTCGGACGAGTTATCTCGTCTGGTGGCGCGGCTATCAGCTTTGGCGGATAGTTTGGAGACTCACTCACAACTGATTCTGGATTTGTTGGTCCTTGTCAAGCAGTTTGAAAAGGCAAATCCGTTGCCGAAGAAGTCCCATCGGAGAACGAACGCCCAGCTTGTTTGTAGAGGGATTGCAAATTAGCTATTCCCTCGTACATCTCAGACGAGACACGATCCCTTCACCAGGGGTCGGTCTTAGAGTAAGCTTCCTTTGGAGCTCGTGCCAAGTTGTTCACACAACATTGGCACTGATCACCCCAGGAGGCATGGTAACCCGGCCTCTCTTGAAAACCGATAGTGTTTGTAATGTGCACTGGTAGAAGTTAGCTTATCAAACCTGTTGCGAGATAGGGTCTGCTCGTCAAGCCAGGCATCATGACCAATCTCCTCAACATTGTGGATGAACGCGTTCTATGCCTCGATCAGCGAGGTTCCATCACATTTATGGTTCCCGCTCAACCATCGATGTTTAAGAACACATCAACAAAGAAATCGTGTTCAGTGCGAAATCTACTCCCACTGAAATCAAGGCCATGAAGTCTTGATGGATCGAATAGTCCTATTCGATTTGATCTCTTACCGTTCCCAATATGAGATCCAACACTCGCTGAAGAGGTAGCCACGCTATTTTCTTAGGAGCAACGCGCAAGATGCCGCGATCTTTGGCTTCTTGCATGGTGTAACTATAAATACTGACACCATGACCATCACGATCGTCTTGATCATCAAGCATCACTGCATCACCGTCAACATCATTGCTGTGGCCTAAGCCGCCACCTCGACCACTCTCGAGCGAACGACCCCATATTGGAGATGGATCGTCCGACTCGTCGGACGATCCGAAGATGTCACGACGCTCAGCGAGGCTAATAGCGCTTCGTGAGACCGACTTAGACGTCTCGGACTTAACCACTTCTGTCTCACTCTCAGCTTTAGCAGGCTACTTCGAGTCGGTGTCGTCATCCGACCCGCCGGGATTTATGAGATCAAGCTCATAATCTCTGATGTCACGCGATGCATCACCGCGTGGGCCTACAATAGTAACTGCCGTAGGATGGGTGGCGGAAGCAGAAGATTGCTTGGCATCTGATTCTTGGGGTGTCTTTGCCTCTCCAGTGGCTGGAGAATCGAGTCATATAGCGTCATTTCCAGCGGCTTGGGTCGAGCACCGCATGGAATTGTTAACCATGCTAAGATAGTATTGAATGGATGGAATGTACCAACAAGTGCTTCCCTGTCCCAGGATCACTAAACGAAGTCACTCAATCATCGATCAGTTACTAATGTGGCTGATGGCTGAGCATTATCACTTTATTATCTTAGTAGGTAATACTGTTATACAGAATCCACACAATGTTCTTTTGTTGTTATAGGGTTATAAGTATCAACCAATAAAGCTGAACCATGACAGAAGAACGCAATTGAGTCGTGAGCAGATAGTTACAATACATGTTTGGATTCAGGCATAGTTAAAAAGACTAAATATGATTATTAACAGGCAATTAACTAAATACAGTTCTTCATTACCACTCACTACCTTGTATTGAACCTCTATACGAAACATGTACGTAATATTACGAGGTACCTGCTTACCCGGTGTTCATCAGAGTAAATAGCTTGTACTATGACAGTGACGAGCAATCGATGCCCCGTTACACTTCGTGCACTGGTGCCATGAGAGTCTTAATCATACAGCCACTAACAGACTTTACAAGACCATGTGTCCGATCCTGTACTGGACAAGCATAGAAAATATGATTGCGAGATTTTTCAATTCGTGTTTGGTCTGCAATTGTGCTAATGGCCTTCTACCACCCCGAACTCTGAAAAGCGCGAATCCGTTTAATGTGGTCCATATCGGTCACATTGGGCCTTGCGACAACGGAATCTACAAAATCACCATGGTGGGCCAGGAAGCACGGTGGCTTGGAGTTTTACCCAAACAGTTGCCCCTCACCACTTTCTAGAGCTTAGAGCGGGAGTGGATATGTAGATACCATCGTCCACATGAAGTCAGGCACGATCAAGGAACACAATTTACTGGTGACGAATTTTAGGAACAATTGAGCAGTTATAGAATCAGAGCAACGACAACTACATTAAAGAACCCCCAAGACAACGCTATCTGTGAAAGGATCCACATAGAAATCGTTAATATAAAGTGCTGGTATGAGGGTGTCGAGTGGAAAAAGGCTATCCACGACGTCTCATTTTCTGCTCGTGCCAGTCACCATAGCATTTACATGCATCTCCAGGTGAAGTCCTATTTGGACAATATAGGATCACCAGGTATCCAAACGAAGCAAATTAGAGATATCTCCCGCAATGCTGCTTTGACGCAATCCTGTCAGACAACGATCGTGAGGGTAGCAAGCAATTGGAGCACTTTACAAACCCGTTGACCACTTCATGCTCTGTGTTCCTAAGCTTTTGTGGTCGCCAGTGGCCCTTTGCTATCCGGACCATACACACGAACAGAACGATGACGATCGACAAGGGTGCATCGACTGACCAAGTCTGCATTCGACGTATCTTTCTGTTCTAACGCCGAGTGCATCATTGGGGGAGTATAATATTTCGGATGATGGCAGTTGCCGAGAAGACCGTTTGAAGTTCTATGAAGCCGCTTGAAATTCAATGGAATTCTATAAACCCGTTTACAGTATTATGAAGCCGTTGGTAGTTCTATGACGCCGTTAAAAATTCCATGCAGTAGTTAGTTCAAGCACGGGGTACGGGATCTTTAAAAGAGATAAAAATTGCTACTCGAAAAGGCGCGAGCATGACTATCACATATTTATGCTCCTTTTGCTTAAATACGACGGCTGCAAGAATTTCTGCTTGCTCCCTCCCTTCGTTTTCGTCCCGGTGGATAAGAAGCTACTCTTTGTTAGCGTATCTTACTGTTTAATAATAAATATCCTCTTAAATGATCGCAATGCCGGAATTGCGATACATCACACAAGCAATCTTGACCCAGTTAAAGAATCCGAGATGCCTTTCTGTCGCCCGAAGAAGATGATCTTCCATAGATAATCTTCATACGTCCTTGAGTACACTCGGATTCTCCTTTTACTTGTTTCTGTATGAGAGGATTAGTATCCTGGTCTTGGCGCATTTTAATCGTGCATGCTGTCGACTTGAATTCGACAAGTTCTTGCAAATCCCTCACGAGTTTTTGTGCTCCTCGTCAACTTACGTCATTACCTACTCAATCTTTGTATATTTTTTTCATTTTGAGCAGAATTTGCCAAATTAAACTCTCTTGTACTTCGCTTTACTTCTTGCACAGCTTGGGTGATGCGGTCGCTCACGAAATATTCATTTTGTTTGTCTCGCTCGTCTTGTCCCTATTTGCTGAAGTTGTCCGTGTAAAATGTGCCTGTTTCACCCTTATCCCTTACCTTATCTTCTCTACACTGACGCGTTGTTGATTTGTGAGGTTCACCTCGCTGGTTTCCGTTAGACCCTAACCGCCATTAGAGCTGAATTTGGGCATTGCTTTGTCGTTGCTATTGTTTCTATATTGCTGAGCGATCAGTAGCAAGAGTCTGGGTTCGAAGAAGTAGATGCTGAACAAGGCTGGCCAGTCGAATTTATACGCTGGGATCTCTTTCATCGATAGAATGCGGTTAATCGTGGTTTT
This sequence comes from Hyaloperonospora arabidopsidis Emoy2, assembly GCA_000173235.2. Lineage (NCBI taxonomy): Eukaryota > Oomycota > Peronosporomycetes > Peronosporales > Peronosporaceae > Hyaloperonospora > Hyaloperonospora arabidopsidis. The sequence goes on along the minus strand of JH598563.1, from coordinate 8,319 downwards.
CGACTATTGCAGTTTTATGTCTTTAACATCATTAAATGATCCTGCTGCTTCCGGAGCGGCAAGCTGCGCCCGATCAAAAACCATCGTGTATTAATTTTAAAGCAAACGCTTCGATACACAAGTACTTGTATATTTCATGATTGACTGAGCTTTGTAAATATGAATGGAGTGAAGCAAAATGACTGTTTAATCCCAGGAAACTATATTACATACCAATTAGATTTGTGGAGAACGAGCAAGAGCGTAGTGAGCTCTCGTGCTCCCCTGCAAAACTCAATAGGAGTAAAGAGATCCAATACCTCTAGAGCAGTGGTCCCGGGGTTGTGGTTCTCCCCTCTTTTTGCAGGAGCTGTGCTCTCATTTTGCTCGTGGAGGGCTTGAGTTTGTTTACGAACGATAGCCATCATATTAATTCATTCTCGTTTTTAGCAAAATTTCCACAAGAATTTTTAACACGACTCGCAGAGCCGATAGCCCCTCTGCCAGCCAAGGGCTTTTCATTTTGACTTAATCTGGAGCAGCAGATAAAAAGGAGTTGTACAGCTTTCATCGAGACTGCTCTGAAGCAGTTGGCTACCCCTCTGCTTGGGGTGATGAAGCAGGTTGCTCATGTCCAGCAATCGCAGAAGGCCACTGAGCTGGATTTCCGTCAATACGCCTTCACTGCGCCGGTCGAGGTTACAAAGGTGCTTGGGAGTGTCGACAATCAGTTGCGCAATACCCTGCCCGGAGTTCTGCAGACCATCCGTCTTTACCTTCGCAACTCATCCACTGAGACGATCCTCTTCAAGCCTGTGCAGGTAAGGAAGCCTAAGCAGACTGGCTTAGCATGTATCACATCAGTATATTGTTGTCATAACAGTTTTTTTATTGTATTCTTGTAGCGCAACCTTCTTGACGCCGTCGGAAATCTCAACCAGCTCATGGAACATGTAACAGGGTGATCATGTAACATGTAATTAGTATCCAATACTTGTTAGCTAGAATATTATCATAGAAGTTGATAATGTTCATAAATATTACCACGTAGGGTAATATTCAGAAAGCACCCATCTATTGGCTGATATGGACCATCATATCAGCCAACGCTAGCGGTCCGATCGATGATGGACGCGTGCAATGAGTGGTGAGCAAGACTTCAGTATACGTTGTTGTAGATAGATATAATTAAGTTAGGACTAAACACAGGATACTGATTAGGACGTAATTAAATTTAATACAGTTTTACTTTCGACCTCTGTCAGACAAGTGATGGATAGCTAGTCTTCCTCTGCACGTATCGTGTACGTGAAGTGACGCGCGGCACTACTGATACTGTGTCAGTGTAGGTTAACTTGTACTGTGTCAATACAAGTTACCAGTGCCCCGTGACACCTGGTAGCACTTTGTAGTCCGTCCAAGGACCACAACCCCTGCATCCAACATGAACATGAACATATTGGATGATGATGGTGACTTTCACACCACGCGTGAATGCTACTCCTATTTGAGTGACATCGATTGGAGTGCGGCCAAACGACTGGGTTCGACCGCTGGCGAACATGCCGTCCGTGCCATGTTGTCCGCACTGAACAGAAATAAGCAGCCTGCCGCTGTCGCCAAGTTCATACAACATGAACTTGACCATTCACGGGAGAAAGTAACTATTTACCACCAAGGTTATCAAGAGGCAGAGCTGTTGGGAGAACAGGGTGCTCAAGAGTTTGAACTGTTGAGACAACAGCAGGCGCAAACTGCCGTTCCCGATGCGACATACGCACGTCGGGGAGATCAGTCTTCAGCATTTCGCGTCAAGTACAGAGGAGTCGAGGAAGACTACCTGTTGAGTTGGTTCGTCGAGTTAGACGACGTCTATAAGAGCTTGTCATATCGTTGGTGGGCAAATGCAAGTCGCATTCGCTCAGTTGAACTTGGCACGACGTGCCACAACTTGGGCACTAGGTCTCAAGTTGCACGACATATAAGTGTTTGGGTCGTTGGAGGTCTTCAAGACCCTGCTTAGACAAACGTTTGAACAGCCGCGGGCTGAGTTCAGGGCTCGAGCAGAGCTCCTGATACTTGAACAAGGTAAGCGTGGTGTGCACGCTTACGCCCAACACATACGAATTCCTTGCGAGTTGTATTAAGGCCAACCCGGTCCATGAACACACGTTCATTACGGTGTTCATTCAGGGCCTTGAGGATGGTCCCGTCAAGACTCACCTGTTCTGCTTGGAACTGGATACACTGGAAGACGAGATATCAGTTGCGGAAAAGGAAGACTTTATCTTGAGACATGCTCATGCTATCTCGGGTTTATATCGTCCTCCAAGACGTCAAGAATTTGGAGGTCCAGAACCTATGGACCTCGGTTATGTTGAGAGCGAAATACCTCTCTCTTCAAACAACAAGCGGTTGCAGAAGTGCAACCGCTATCAGAAACAGGGACACTTCTCCTACGAGTGTAGTGACCGACGCCCAGTGTCTCGAAACTGAGCGAACTGATCGACCGTTCGCCAAGAAGGGCAACAGAAGCAGGTCCAACGATGTGGCGAAATCGCAACAAAGGAGTCGATCGTAAAAACCGTTCTCGGTCAGTACGGGTGGAGTGCCCTACTGATCCAGAAACCTCAAGAGAATTTGCATATCACTTGTTGAACGTTTCTCCGGACTCAAAATCATTGTGTGCCTATGCACTTGGTGATGAGGTACCCCTCATCATCTAGAATTTGGAAGGGACTGAAGATTTGTCACGTCGTGCCGTAGTTGACTATAGGGCGTTAAATAACTTTGTTCGTCGCCAGTCGCTAAATGGTAGTAGGCTCAAGTTCGTTGAGCGCGAAACCCTCCAAAGAGGATGGTGGTGCGCCTAGCAATCGGCGCATCGATAACATTGATGAAACGTGTATTGGGACTTCACTACACGCTGAAAGATTTGCAGTAGATGATGATTTCATCGTACTATATTTGGATGACAAATTTGATGTCGTCCTAGGGTTACCATGGCGCAGAATTAACGAGCCAAGGGTCAGATGGCAGCATCGAACCGTGAAAATGCCTGCCACTTGTTCATCAGATTGCCATCTGATGAACGTCTTGGAGCGTCCACAAGCGTGTGGATGTACTGCTAGTGATTGTGATGGCCTCACTTGTGGTACGGTCGTTAGTACGACTGCACAAGATTGCAGTGTGACAACCAATCACACTCTGGAGGAAGCTGCCGGCGGCTGTGAGGATGCACAGGCAGCGCCGAAGGTCCACCACTCGAACAAGTCGAGTGGATCGGGACATGGGTGTACGCCTAGCGGGTGACATCCAAGGAAGAATAAACCGGTTGCCCACTCAGGGCATTTCGATGATCCTAGGTCGACTGGAAAGTCGACCGTAGAGGACCTGGATGTGGTAGCGCAACCACAGCTAGAAGACGTCGAGGGAATAAGTCCCCACGTACTTGAAGAAGAAACTCCTCAAGCAGGTATTGGTGAGGTAAAGATACATCATCAGCCTGAGGAAATGAGTTCCCAGAAGCCTGTCGAAATAGGTTCTCAGGAAGAAACCGAGACATTGAATGTCTTGGTTAATGACGGATCAAGCTTAGGCGCTTTTACACTTGATATGATCGCGCCTCCGAAGTTGAATTTGGAGATACCTCAGTTTCCAACGCCAGAACGGTTCTTGCGAGATCTACTTAGTGGCAAAGTCAAGCAGATCTGTGTACTCGTCGCAGAGGACGAGTACGTGACCGACATTCGGTTGGCAGTAGTTTTGCTGAGAACGAACGGGTTCTCAGTAGCTCATCGATGGAAGAAAGTGTCCTCGATGAGAAGAATCGGATTGAACGACACACGTTTTAATCTTGGGAGTCGCTTCAGGAAAATCCTTTATATACAATTTTTATCAAATACAAGGATGTGTTCTCTGAATCCGTACCATGCGAGTTGCCTAAGGACAAAGGCAATCGACATGAAACCGAGCTTAAACCGGGCTTGAAGTACTGTGTCATGAAGTAGTGACCACTGCCTCGTGAACAAGTACTAGCGATAGGCAACTTCTTAGCAGATCGCTTAGCAGCGGGCCATGTGAGGGTGTCAACCTCCCCACAAAGCTCTACGACCTTCTCTGTGCAAAAATCCATAGGAGGATGGCGGATAATGCATTCATTCAACAAGTTGAATGCTGCGACGGTACCGGCTCAGACGCCTACACCGAGAAAAGATGTCATCATAGATAGTATGGCAAAGAGTACCATCTTTTTATCAATGGAACTGATGGATGGCTTCTATTAGATCGTGATGAGCGAAAGGGGCATCCCATTTACTGCGGTGAGAACCCCAAGCGGTATGCTCTGGGATTAGTTAGTAATACCACAAGGGCTAATCAATTCCGCTGCTACTTTTAACAGATGCGTTACTAATCTGTTGAGACCGGTGCGAGATTTGGCACCGCGTTACTTCGATGATGTATTCGTCCATAGCCGTGCTATGGGCGGAAAGACAGACGTGGAAGTTCAAAGAACGCACGTTGTTCAAATTCTTACACTTATGCGCAAGCATAAGCTGTACGCCAACCTCAAGAAGTGCATATTCGCTGCGAGCGAAACACCACTTCTTGGGTGCATCGTGGGTAAACACGGTGTACGCCCTGATCCGGAAAAGATTAAGGCGATCACCGACTGGCCTGTGCCAGTCCATGTTAAGGGAATCAGAAGGTTCCTTGGACTAGCGGCATACTTGGCCAAGTACTCGCGCATCTACGCCGAGATGACCGTTCATCTTCCTTGTCTCTTGAAAAGGAACGAGAAATGGTCATGGAACGCTGATTGTCAGCTTTCCTTTGTGGTATCAGCAAAGCTTGATGCAATCGCCTATCTTGGCGATTGCAAATCAGGACAGACCATTCCATGTGGTCTGTAATGCCAGTGATTTGTTTTTCGCGATCAGCTGCGCGCCAATGCAGTATGACGTAGACGGCGCGGAGCGCGTCGTCGGTTATCAGTCGCGCCAGATGCAAGCAGCTGAGCGTAATTACTCAGTGCATGACAAGGCACTACTTGCCATGAAGTATGCAATGGCTAAGTTTCGCATCTATCTCCTAGGAGATAGACCGTTCGTAGTCTATACGGACCGTACGTCATTACGCATGGCTGTAAACAGTCCACACCTCTACCAAAGAATGGAGAGGTGGCTGTCCTTCATCGCGGCGTATAACTTTTCTGTGGAATATAAACCAGGACGACTTAATGTCGTCGCTGATGCGTTATCACGCCGACCCGATTTCGAGTCGGCTGCGCAATCCAACAGTGGGATTGATCCCACTGTTGCAACACTAGTGGCTAGTATTACTTCGTCAACACTGGCTGACGACATAAGGAAAGCCTACGCAGAAGAAAAGGCTTTTCTGCGACTAATGGATCATCTGGTGAATCCATCTCTTTAGTCTTTCAGAGATTTATCGGCCTTGTATCGATCATCCGCTAATCGATACACAACACGCAACGGGTTTCTGTATTACACAGCCGTTGCCGGCGACGCACCTCGTGTCGTCATTCCCACTCATAATGATTTGCGCTCACGCATCATGTATGAGTGCCACGATGCACCAACTAGTGGACATCGTGGGCGTGAGAAGACTTATCTCACGGTAAGCCGCGACTTTTATTGGTCTCACCAGTATCAGTTTGTGCGCAAGTACGTTCGTGTTTGCGAAGTGTGTCAACGGGTAAAGCCTAGTCCTTCATCCCAAGCGCCACTAGAGCCTTTACCAATCCTGGTAGAGTGCTGGCAGTCCGTTTCAATGGATTTTGTCTTCGGATTCCCCGAAGACCCACACAATAATGATGGTATTCTTGTGTTCATTGATCGATTCGCAAGATGGTACACCTTGCTGAATTTCAGGTGTCGATTACAGCACAGGGTTGTGCTCGTGTCTTTATTGACACTATCTTTCGACTCCATGGTCTACCCTGTGAACTAGTCTCTGACAGAGTTCCACGGTTCACGGCGAAGTTTTGACAATCCGTGTTCCGAGCGATCGGAACACGTCTGACTATGTCTACTTCCGACCATCAAGAGACTGATGGTCAGATGGAACGCTTCAACCGCGTCCTCGAAGAAATTCTCCGCGGGTACGTCCAATCTTTCACATATTGGAGCAAAGTTTTGCCGATGGTTGAGTTTGCCATCAACAACTCCGTGCATGCGTTCACAACGCATACACCGTTCTTCGTGAATGGCTTGCGCCATCTACTCCTAACCCCTAGTAGAATGTGACTCTGGTTCAAGGGGGGGACAACTTCGCTCGAGCAAAAACCGTTCTGGCTCTTGCTCATCACGTGTCGAGGTACTCGACGACGCGAACGTTGCCGAAGTCAATCGAATCGACATCGAAGACGATAATTCCATCAATAGTGATGACACTAGTGCTGACTCAGATGAGGATGACAATGCCGGTATGTTCAGCATCGCCAATGATTACACCAGAGAGGATGAGAACACCCCGCCGGAGAAGAGAATGATCTCTTAGCAGTGCGCACTATGCGCACTGCAACAAACAAAGGCAATTTATCAGGAGTATTTTTACTGGCACTAGAAGCAGTGTCGGTTTCGTAGAGGACTCCATCGCTAACGCGGTAGACCGAAAAAAGCGTAGCGCTGATAAACATAGAAGAGAAAACATTCTTCTTTTAATGTTGAATACTTAGTCCTACTGTCTACGGTAAATATATCTAAACATCGGCCCGTTTCGTGTACAACATCGCAAAGGCAATGCGTACACGATCGATTTGTCTCGTAGGGTGCGTACGCATCCTATGATTTGTGTCGGTCTTCTCCGCCCGTACCATCAGCACGAGATTTCTTCCTCTGGCGAATACAGCCGCCACGCTCAAGAATACTCAGGAGATTCTTTTTCTCCCGAGTCATCTTCGCAATCTGACTCTGAAATGACGCCATCTGGCGAAGAGCTTCCGCCACATGGTCACAAATGGCTTGAACTCCGCTTGTTCTTCAATTGGGAACAGGCGAACGTCGACCGGTCATCCGACTGATGGAGGCGGTACCGCTGTACGGACGCCTCCAAAGCGAGCCGAACCTGTCTCTCTTGATCGTACCAATTGCGCAATTTGCGGAGGTTTCGACCGAGACGATCAGCATCCGATTCCACTTCCGATATACGGGTCGGAAATGATCTTCCCACCTCCACCACAGCCGCTGGTGGACTCGCACGGCGGTCAACGCTTTCACGTGGAGCGTATCTTGAACCGCCGAGACGTGAAGGGGCAGCAAACGAACTTTCTCGTTCGCTGGCGCGGCTATCCACCATCGCACGACAGTTGGGAGCCTCGGTCCCAGCTGATGATTGATGTTGAGAATCTTGTCCATCAGTACGACGATACTCATCCGATGGATCAGAAGGATTAAACGTAAAAGACGTGGTCATGGCGCTTGTAAAGCGATTGCAGATTAGCAATCGCGTCGCGCATCTCAGACGAGATGTGCGCCGTACCCCAGGGCAAAGAAAGAGAATACATCTCCCTGTGGGCGCGCTCTGTGTTGTTAAACAACACGAACATGGGTCGCTCTACACGAGGCATGGAGTTCCCATATTCTCACGTGCATCTGCAGCAACTGTGCTGCAGGTAGAAATAAAGAAGCAGCAGACGACGTGTCGTCTACCGCATGAGGCTGCGAATCGTCGCAAGCAGCCGCATAAATACGAGCGGCTGCTTTCTCGGCGACCTTAGCCGCGCTTTGCATAGGACTATTTGCCATGCGTGGTAATCTCATAAATGAGTGGACATGGCCAGCAAGTGCGTTCTTTACCTGATGTGGTCTAACGGTGACCACATCAACCTAATATTTTTTGATGTACTATCGTTTGAGGGGGGGGTGTAACGAGGTAATCCTGTTACATATAAAATTAACATCTAGTACTATTTAATTAGAATATTATCATAGGAGTTGATATGTTCATAAATATTACCACGTAGGGTAATATTCAGAAGCACCCATCTATTGGCTGATATGGACCATCATATCAGTCAACGCTAGCGGTCCGATCGATGATGGACGCGTGCAATGAGTGGTGAGCAAGACTTCAGTATACGTTGTTGTAGATAGATATAATTAAGTTAGGACTAAACACAGGATACTAATTAGGACGTAATTAGACTTAATACAGTTTTACTTTCGACCTCTGTCAGACAAGTGATGGATAGCTAGTCTTCCTCTGCACGTACCGTGTACGTGAAGTGACGCTCCGCACTATTGACACTGTGTCAGTGTAGATTAACTTGTACTGCGTCAGTACAAGTTACATCTCCCTATGGGCGCGCTCCGTGTT
>JH598554.1:264111-285782 GCA_000173235.2 Hyaloperonospora arabidopsidis Emoy2 | reverse complement strand
TGTAGTGCTCGAATGTAGCCGTAGTGTCCGAGCGTATGTGGGAAAGTATGCCACACGTCAAAACTGTTTATGCTTGCAGTGGCGATAGGGATCACTGAAACAACATGCGGTGAAGCTCGGTAGCTTCTAGTGGTGGTACTGCTTGCAGGCGCCAACGCCAAATTGATTAAGACCGCTGGAGCCCGAATTGAGCCTATCAAAACGCTAAAAAGCAGTACAATACCCCGCTAATGAGGCCAGTAATTTAGTGAAAGATCTACGAGTGTCAGGGTCGCCCATCATGTCAATATACGACGTAGCGTCCTCCTTTTAGCTTCATGAGATCTGGGACCGACGCCGGAGCAACGGAAGGCTCAGCATCGTAAGTTACACCACCTGAAAGGAAGGCTGCAGGCGCATCATAATGAATAGGGTACAGCAACATAGACGATAAGAGCAGAGTCGCAAACTGTCTTTGTAACATTTGCTGGCATCGAAAATATACGATAGATGGATAGCCTAAAAATAGAGCCGTGGCGTATCGAGAACTATGCTTTTTTTATTTGAAGTTTCCCAAGTTCAATCGCATCAAAACCAGGTGCTGAGAGCTGTCTCCTTGAGACGAGTAACATGAACAGAACGTGCCGTCTATCTAGCCGGTGTTCAATCGTACCCCAGCAGTAGATGGCACAAATTTGAAAGTGCAAAGTCCTGATATGATGTGCGATTACTACCACAGTGGATGATAATAGTCTGTCATCGCACAGCTCCTTGTCGTTAGCCTTTTTTAGTGCGTAGGCGCCTAGAATCGAAGCGTATAGTACTAAGCCATACAAGCCGCTAGAAACATGTACGTGGGCTTTGCACAAGGAATTGCATTGCAAAACCGTGTGCTGCCATCCCATCTGCCTTTCTTCTGTTAAGAACGTCCATTGTCTTGCCAAGCTTTTACATCTCATAACATGTGCTTTAGACTCGGTTCGAGCAAGAGAGACATGTATAGCCCCGGCTATCTTTCGTGCCTTCGCGATGCCCAGTTACGATGACATTACTATGCTCGTGGTGCTTTTCTATGAAGCTACAAAGTCGTGCAGTTGAATTGGTGGATGACGTGGAGCCCTCAGCAAGAAGCAAAGCATTGCTGTCTGTGAAGCGCTGACTTTCGCATTCGGGTTTTAGGAGCACTTTACAATTCGCTCGTTGTCACGTTCACAGCTCCAAACACAACCTGCAATTGAGCGCTAGCGATGCGTCTCCATGCAATTGAGCTCTGGGCTGCACTCACTCTGGTATCCATCGAGGGTGACTCAGCAGCTACCGCCTCGGAGCTACCAGCAGCTAAATCTCGACCTCCACCCCCTTCGTCAGCATATAACTCGATCGACTTCCAGTCCGAAATAACATCGAGAAAAGCAGAAAGCCCTGCTGCGATCAGCGAAGAGAGGGGAACCGACCGTGTGTCTTTTGCTGCGTCTTGGATAAGGCAAGCCGCCGAGGTGGAAGACACAGCATGGACGACAAGAGCAGTCGACAAGTTGCAGCTCGAAGACAATATCTCGGCTGCCGTGCTAAAGCTGAAGAGCCCCACGCCGCTGAACAAGGTGCTCCGAATTGGGAACGAAAAGAAACCAGGCGTGCCGTTGAATGAAGACTCGACGGAACGTTACGCCCTTCAGAACGCGGTTGATGATCTCGTGCATGCGAGTCAGTCTACCTCAGAGAAAGAGAAGAGGATTGCCGACATGTGGTGGAAACAACTATGCGCGTTGTTTGTGAGGTATGACCAACCTATTGCCGGCGTTGCTGAACTACTCAATGTCGACGGTCTCAAAGGTCTCACTGAAAAGCTAGAGATGCTGAAATATTACATCGGGGTCAGCCCGACGTCCGGCCCTAACACTTTTCTTGAAACTATGACGGCAAACTTGGGCAGCGAGAAGGACTTGGTGTCGTTTATAGGGCGGGCTAAGTTGAACGACGACGTAGAGCGTAGGGCAACAGAACTGGAGGGGCTGCAAATTGCAAAATGGCAAGCCGAAAACAAGGATCCCGTAGAGTTGCTAAACTCCATGCAAATGGACAAAAGCATGGATGCTCTGATTAGCCCAGCGCTGTACACGGTAATGAAGTACATCGCTGAGCACAACTTGGAGCATCCGGACAAGAAATTCTCTGTGCTCACGCCGGTCAGAGAGCGTTTAGGAGACACACATGTAATGGGGGCCCTTGTCGCTGCAAGGTCTAATGGGCAAAGCAAAGTGACAGAGGGATTCGCCAACGAGCTTCTTTCAGAGATGAAGAAGCTCTGGAAAGGCGAAGGCAAGTCGAAAAGAGAATTCTTAGCGGCTTCAGGGTTGCTTGATGGTCAAGAGCGTAAAAAAAAAAAAAAAAAAAAAAAAAATTGGGCTAAACACAGGGCTAAACACGAATTGAAGAGGAACTAAGAGTCCAAGACGTTCTTAGTTTCGCTTACGGCTTCACGGGTAATTCTTTGAGTTAACACATACATTCACGCTTGGCACAGCCTTCTGTACACTCTAGCTCGCCATCGTGCGCTGCCGCTAAATGTAATACAATGGGAATTTTCTTTCTTTGAGCTGCCTGATCACTTCCCGGTGACATTTTTTTTGGTAGGTGAGGTATATTGAGGTACGATTACCGACCTAGAACCGATTACTGGCAGCCTACAGAATAGGTTGCCTTAGCTTGAGTTACAAACTTGTTATGCCCGACGCGGCCAGGTTCGTCCATTGGGACAGGCAGGAATGGTATCCCGGGAAGCGCAAGTCAGCGGGTTACGGGCTGTACCGTGTTCTCCTCCACGAAGCGTAAATTCGTACCAGAAGGTGACGTCCCGATGGAGACCGTCATGTACCGAGCAGCAGAGGCTACTCGAGTCGAGGTTAAACCCGTAAGTCGATTCCCCAGTGTCCATGGTAAACCGTCGCCGCTGTGGTTGCCATTTGATTGTACCCGCGACAGTGGTGAGCCCAACTAACAACATCAACGTCGGATGAGATTGAATTTGCCTCTCGATATAGTGCCGAGAGCTGGGGCTTTTTTTTCGGGGATCGGCGCATCCGAAGCTGGGTGATCACCGTTTCATCTGCACCGACGATATGCAAAGGGGCCAATCCGCCTCTTTTGCGCGCCGGAGGCCATTCCCGGTGACATATTCGTTCTGCGCAACATTGTAACATACGTCCGTACTTGTGCGCACGACAGTTTGGTCAGATCATTGCATCACATTAATTGTATTTGGCAGCTTTTACTTTCTATTGCATCGCTAGCGAATCGAATGCAAGCTGACGAAGTGTTTGGATGCGTTGAAAGCCTTCTGTCGAGCTGATTGTACCGTAGCAACGTCACAGCCACGTCCATGTATTCTGAAATGTCGTGCGAATATTAGGAAGTCGGTCCTCATCGCCAGCTCTTCAGCTTCTACGGCCAGATTGTGTTGTCTTTCCAACTGATTCAACTTGAGTCAAAATCCGAGGACAAATTAAGACGCAACTCGATACAAAACGTATTTGCACAACAAATCTTAAATAATCGTGATCCCGAAGGGTAAAGCTATTAGTGACTGTGCGCAAGATGAATGCCAACCTTTTAGATAGGGGAGCAAGCTCTGGAGCTCGCCCTTTGATATAAGTAATCCAGTTCGGAGAACTGAATCAAAACAGAATCAAACCGTGCGCAAGGTGAATGCCGAACATTTTAAATCGTACTTATCTGTGTGTCTGTGTGTGTTTGTAGATAACGCTTAGAAACCATATACGTTGTACTAAGTGCGATTTAGTTGTCACCTCCTGTGTATGCGAATGACGCCAGGTGTACCTTACACATATGTAGGCTGTCGCCTCCTTTGCATGTGTCTGCAAATAACATTGATTATGCCTTAGATACTAAGTGCGATATTGGCATTTCCCCCTCTTCATTCATAATACGTATTATTGCGAGCCCAAAAGGTGTTAGTGACTGAGCACAAGGTACGTGAATATACAGAACTTGATTCAGTTCTATGGACTGAATTACTAATATGAAAGGGCGAGCTCCAGAGATTGCTCCCCTATCTTACATATATTCAGATACATAAATTCAAAAAACCTACTAGTACAAAATTATTGTTTACAGACACCACTTGAAATCTTAAATCTACGTCCATTTTGGTTTTGGGCAATCCGTTACTAGGCTATCCTATGCACACTTTTCGTAGTTTTTCTTACCACAGCTTTGCCAAAGTTATATCGTCTTTAATATTGACTAACGAGGTCTTATGACATCAATTTAGATCCTCCGCGGGAATACGATGTAGGAGATAATCACTTGGACCGTAACGCGGCATTGCAGCGTTTAGTTCAGTTCTCATAATGCATACAGTAATGCGGCAAAACATGTCAAGCTTTATGGACGATCATATGTTCAATTTAAAATGCATTGTGTTCGGTAAAAAGCTTGAGTTGTTACATCACGACTTAGTCCAATCCACTACTTACTAGTGCATTTGTCATTTTGTATCCGCCGACAATCTTTTTATCAGTAAAATTGCGGTGATGAGCTCGTTACGCCCATACTTGGTTCCAATTAGGAGAAATTCTACAGCCCTCGTAAACGATCACGAGCTCTGGTACCTACTCACTTTATCTCTATTACGAAAAGCGACTAACTAAGTGATGTATTAATTGAACACGAGAAGCATGGACTCGACTATTGTTACAGCTCAGTTTGACCATTACGGAGCCGCACCCGGTTCATTCGGTCTCCTGGACAACAGTATGCATACATTCACGGACATATATCCATGTACACCCTGGTTAAGGTAGGCCGGATCTACTTGACTTCTTGGTCAGCGTCTCGTACATTTTTAAAGGGTTTCGAATCAATCTGTAGAAAACTAGTAGTGTTGTCCCTCACCAGCAAATGCAGTCATAAAAGACGCCCTGCGGCGATTTTAATGATGGTACACGTCAAATGATAAACGAATTGATTGGTGTTGATGATGACCAGTTAGAGATAGGACACAACTTTAAATGAAGGAGCATAAGTTAATACCTAAAATAATGCGGGTCTACGATAGCGCATATGTCAGAGAAAGACTTTACTTTCTAAGCCTCTGTTTATGTGAGCCAAAGATTATGACTCAGCAGGTCACCAGTTCTGATACACAAAAGAGTTGTAGACTCACAGAGTGAACTGTCTTACTGTATAGACTATGGTAGAAGCAATAACAGCAAAGTGATTGAGAATTACTACTGTATCCTTCTCCTCTCAAAACGTAAGATGTTCCCTACTTATTTGAAACCAACGAGTACATAAATGTCGATATTTCCAAGCTAATTGCTAGCTGACAAGTCAGCACTGAGAGGTCTACGTATTGAAAAAAAACCAAGGATGAAATAAAGATTTTTTTGTTCGTTTGCCACTGCAGGAGGATGTGAAATTGTCGCGAAGAGTTCGTACAAACAACTAATGGATGTAAAGCAAAAAGTGCATTAATAGTGCGATCGCGTAGAATTTTACCGGAATTCCTCAATTTGGAGGAAGGAAGTATAAAAAGAAAACCCGGAATCCTGCATTAACTATTGTTAAAAATTGTCACCACGGAACGTCAAGATAAATTTTCACTTTTCTGATCAATTGATGTGTAACTATTTCCTCATACTTTTGCACATATTTCATTTGAAGATAGTCAATGGATTTTATGGTCGTGCTAGCGAAACACAACCATGAATCTTCCGGGCTCTCCGAGAACCAAGAGTCAATAGTGAAAAGTTTACGTGAATCTGGAGTGAAATTCAGTGAGATACCGACTCACCCACGGTCCATTAAAAATGCTATCGAAATGAAAAACGAAAACTGTACAGATTTGGCCGCAGATTGCAATACAATAAGATCGATGGGAGTAAACCAATAGATGCGATCATGAAGACTAATGAGGGGGCAATTTAGAAATCTACATATCCTTTAATGATAACAGGAAAGTTACTCATTCTTTTTAGCTCATCCAAATTCTATCGAGCTGTTGCGCACACAATTCACGATGTGTAACTTTTAAACGTTACCTATAAGACAAACAATGTCGATTTCTTCTAATTTATTTGGTCGGATTTTTATACAATGTGTATAAGTCGTTCTCCGCTGGCTTTGTATCCATGTATACGGAACATAAGTCGTCCTACAAAAATCGCTATTAAAATTTGTAGTGTCTATGTTATGGGGACTCATTTTTTACATGTTTTTGTAGTTAATCGTGAGTTTGCTGTAATCAACGCATTATAAACAAGTTTCTCATAGCGCTATGATACATTTTGCGTTGCATATTAAGATATATATCATGACAAAAGCGAACCTCTAGTTGGAAGATGAGAGGAACGAGTTTAAGAAGGTTTGAAACTCGGTAAGTAACGTAAAGGTACTTTTAAAAAGTCTGAGAGGAGCACAGCAGTGTAGGAGACTAAGTTGCTTATTGTAGTAGGAGTTAAAAGTGACAATGAATAAATTTTGAGCCTCGCAAGTCGAGGCAACCTGCGTACGTATGCAACTTCCTCTAGTTTCCTCTGTGGTAGTTATAAAGTTCAAGTGAAACGACCAGCTATGTCTACTGTCCATATCGTTGCATGTTCCTCGTTCGTTATGTGATCATCCGTGAGATGCATCAGGATTATTAACGAACAAGGGGTCACTTTTGCTTCCACATAACGGAACAATGAAGACGGAAATCAATGTTCCAACAGCAAGTACATTGCACGTACTTACCTGAATATACAAGGCATGCATCTTATTTTGATGAATTAGCATTTTTAGGTTATGTTTGCTAAAACTAAAAACTGACTTCAATGTCAAGCGGATTTATCTTTTAGAGTATTAACAAAAACCCTGGAAACCCTCCAATATCTGGAGATCGTGTAGGTTGAACCCCACAAAACGAAATTTGTGA
This sequence comes from Hyaloperonospora arabidopsidis Emoy2, assembly GCA_000173235.2. Taxonomy (NCBI): domain Eukaryota; phylum Oomycota; class Peronosporomycetes; order Peronosporales; family Peronosporaceae; genus Hyaloperonospora; species Hyaloperonospora arabidopsidis. The sequence continues at coordinate 278,866 of JH598554.1, read as the reverse complement.
AGGCATAGACTAAGAGGATCTGCCATGTTAGAAATACTACCACCTTCTGTAGAGAGGGTACACACAGTCGATTGAAGTGATTTTACTAAACAGTATAAACTACTCTTTCGGATGTTATGACAGGATTTAACGATCCATAGAAAGTGGTCTGATCGGGTATCGATCGAGTTTGGCAACCAACAACGACAGATTCCAATTTCGCCAATGCTACGTTGACAGGTATGATTTCACAGTTGTAAACTGATCGGTATCACACTATGCGCTGAACAAGGTGTACGATACGGTTCGTATTATTTAGGTATGACATGATGCTCGAAGTTCATTTGCACTGCTTCACGCTTTAAATTAAACGGAAAAGGTTAAACGCAAGGGTCGATGGCGGGTGATTGTATCGGTGATTTCGTTTGGCCAATCATTATATGAAATTGTAGTCAGAATCCGTTATACCTAATATAATATTGATAGAGCCTCCTTTTTTGATATACCAACCCTTTTTCAATTTTTATAGCATTTGCGGCAATAGCGATTGCTGGAAAGCGGTAAGCTGCGACAGCCGAGACAATGGAGGAGACCCAGAGAGCAGCGATTAATGAGCACAAGCAGTAATATTCTTTTTTTATGTGGCTCAGTTGACGGGGTGATATCTTGAGGAGCCACACCACTTGTATGGGGGGTACATTTACATGCCATATAGCATTCACGTGTTTCTTTTCGCTTCTCAATTCATTAGAATATCTGTGATAGTCCACCACCATCGAAGAATCTTCTGAATATGCCTATTTGACATATTTTGACGTTGTTTCCTTGAAGTCGGCTGAATTAACGGTATTGTCATCGTCGTTGTGGTCGTTGTGTCGTCGTCATGGCAAGTGACGTTTTTGCTGGCGACGTTGTTGCTGGCCGCATCATTCTCAAACCGTTACGTATCGAAAAGGGTTGTAAGCAAATTTTGACAATTCGTTTCAATTGTGCCACAGAGACTCCATATAGTGATGTTGACTTCGCCATTTATGCAACAAGAAGGCATGATATTTATATGGAATTAATATGTACGCATGAAACAAATACATTGTGCCTTTTAAAGAAGATTACTGCGTCAAAATATTCACTGTATATACGCTTTATCGACGTATGCTTAATTCATGTGGTCGCTCATCTTTTGTGTTGCCGCTCGTTGCCTGGCGACAAATCCCATTAGATTAAATACGATATACAATAGAACATGGATAGGTATATCCAATTTAGAATGAATTCATCCAAATAAGATTTGGTATAACAGATTCAAATTATAATGTCGCACGATGATGGCCAATAAAAATTACCGTGTGTGTGGCCTATTACCGACCGTTGCGTTGAGTTTTTCTTAATCAACAAACCCTGTTTAATCCCCCCTTCACTACGTCTTGATAAAATTATACGATATTAATAACTGCTAAACACTCATTGCATGTATCTGCCGTAGCTCAATCATATTGGTTGTATCAATCAACGAGCATAATGTTTCTAATTGTAACGGATCCATTCTGATTTAATTATCTTTGATAATATTCAGAAAGAGACTTATCTTATGTAAATATCCTGGAACGGGCTCACCCCGTTTTATCTTTGCTTAGAACGTGATCTCAGGCTTTACTTAAATGAACACATTGGTAATAAATCTACGTACGAGATGAACCCAACTAAAACCAAACAAAGTCACGAGCCCTAAACTAATTCTAACGGTCCCGGCACAAAGATTTTATTTTAGGGCACTGCCATGAAAGGAAAAAGAAATTCGTATCGGTCGCTGGTGGGAAATCGTAATGGTGATTAGTATGGCTTATCTAACTCTTATCTAATCTGTACTATTGAATTCGTATTACTGCAATGCCGATTACCGGAATAAAAACCGCTACGATAGAAATTTATACATATATATAAATTGTGGCTTTTTAGACGTGGTAAAGTTTTGTAAAGGATCACAGAGCACCTTTTTAGTGTACATGTGCATCCGAAACAATTATGCTGCTTCTCCGTATCTGGTTCAAAAATGCATGAGAAATTTGCCGTCGCTGAAGACTCGTCCAAGCGTAAGCCTCTCTTGACATTTGCGGTATAAGTAGTAATTGCATTAATAGCGTTGGTATCCTTTTGTCGTTGTCATCGTAAATGGCGTTTTCGCTCACAGCGTTTTAATTAGCCGCGGCACTGGAGGAACTTGCTGCACTTAAACGTGTCCTTCGCATTTCATGACCAGATCACGCAAATTCTCTGTCTGGAACGCATGTACAACGATGCTAATGTCGCCGTTGTTGGTAAAATAAAAAAGCACAAGATGGATGTGTGGCATGCATACGTACTCTTAAAATAAGTGCAGTGTTCTCGTCTAGCACCTTACCACGCCGACAGAGCCAAAATGAACATGTGAGAGCACAGTGATTGAACATGCGTACTTTAGGCCTTATCTAATTACGTATAGTCACTGTGATCTCTCTGGGCTACTTTCACATTGTAGCCAATCGCCTGTCGGTGGTCGCTGCCACAGCAAGTTCGAATAACAGATGGGAAGCGTTATTCAGCCACCATAATTTCGTTAATCATCCACTACCCACCAATAATTAATATGACTTTATATTCATTTAAAAAGTTCCATTTAATTGGATATAAATAAGGCGGGGGTTTTAAGCTCAATCATTTATTTATTATCACACCTATGTCCGTTTTTTAGTGCCATCTAAAATTAATTTCTTAGCTTGTTTAGTCATTGGTTACTCCAATGGAAAGTTTTGAGCCACCTCCCAAAATTGAGTACGATTCCTTTTGAGGAAGCACAGGCAGAAATTGAATCCCATTCACGACAACAATGCTATGTCGTTGTTGTCAAACGCACAAAAAGGGTAGGCAATAGAAAAATATGGTGCCGTGAAATGGTATTTTTAGCCTCCTCCCAGTTAAACCCCCAGCGATTCGAAAATGACCTCCCCAACGTGCTTCTTCTAGCTGTAGGACTGGGTATTTTTTCAGGACCAGTATCAGATGTCAAGTAAATAGTCAATGGCTACACAAGTCACATGTGGAGACCACAATAATGATCCCTTTGCTCACTAGTATGCTCATTTTTCAAGGCCGCGCGTTATCGGAGGAAAGTCGTCAATCGGTCTTTATTATGGGTCGTTCTGGTCTAACAGCGGGTCTTATTGTTTCTCTACTACGCCAAAAAACAACAATGGCCAGACTACAAGGCATTTACGCAATGAAGACCGCATCAGCTCGCAGGACGATCTCAGCTGGTAGCTTTATTGAACGGTCCATCTCCCAGTGAACATTTTTCTAAGTTTAACGGTGTGTAGCAGATTACACACCTGCTTATTTTTCTTCATCAGTGACGGAAATTGTAACTAAGTACAGTTCTGGGAGCGTCTGCCTCATTGATGCAATCTACACGACCAACAAATACGAAATCTCTCTACTTCATATTGTCATTTCCACAGCGACGAACATCACTTTCACCTTCTCATACTGCTTTATGAAAAGCGAAACTTGGCAGACTACTTATGGGCAATGCGTCATATCCAATATATTTTCTGAGAATATGGATTTATAGTACAGCACTCAAGTTTGTTACAGATCGGTAGCTATCTCTAATAAGTGCTCTTAACGAGAAATTTCTAGATGCATCATGCTTGCTTTGCCGTTGGCATATATTTTAAAACATTATTTTTAAGCAAACACTCGTTTCAAACATCGAAATCCTGGGAAGAACTATTTAAGCTTGGAACCGGCTTATTGCTGCCAAAACATTGCACATTTTTAGACCCCTTTTTCCATTATGTATGCCAATTTCTCGACATCTCCTATGAGCTAAATTGATACAATTTGGCTGGTGTACTTTGTTATCGTTTCCCTTTGCAATAAGTGTCATTACGGGAATATCTACATCCCGGGTTGAGAGTGCCCGCGCTGTTCTAAAGAAATGGATTCGTGTGTCTACACGCTCTTTATACTGTATAATAATACTATTGAGACGTCTAAGTTTAAATTTATTAACAATTTGTTTAATTTAGGTGATCTAATTTTGGTAATTCGTCAGTTCGCCATTCCTGCGAAGTTCAGCTTCCTACATTGTGCAGCAAAATGCTAAGCAGAGGGCTATCCTCAATATGCACCTTGGTTCTATATTTTGACATGTGATGGGATAGATTTCGGTAGCAGGTCCGCGTGCAGCCTACCGGCAATAATTGTAGCGGCATAGTAATGTTAAAGAATGTCAAGATATATCGCATATGTTGCTAAAAGTTTGTCGACTAACATGCACAATAATCCACTAACACAACTCGTTAAAACTATCCGGGTAGGCTTATTAACATCCACAATGGGCTATACTTGCGCACATGCTTTCCGGCATCAAGTGATACCACTCTATGTCAATGATTTTGACTAGCAGTGGTGGCTTGTACAGCCTATTCCTATCCATGAGGACAAAGTGGCAATGCGAATGAAATTGGAACGGCGTTTAAGAGGATGGCAGTTAAGTACGTGAATATCCCTTGTATCGTAAGCGTTCAATGCGAGTATGTATTGGAGACCCCAGACACTAATGCTCGAGATCCTGTGCAACCAAGCGCACGTGGTAGGTCATCAAGTTCACCGCAGCGACTTCCTTCGATGTTTGAGCATGTAGAAGCTGCTTCGTATTTTTTGTGGAGTGCCAAAGATGATGGATCTACCTTAAGACAGGCTACAAAGCTCATGAATGTCATCCACAAAAACAGCATCGACGTCAACAAGGATAACAGCAGGTTTGGAATCAAGTTTTTTATTTGTATAACGTCGATATTATTGCTACATTGAGAAAAACTTGTTCGTATCGTAGTGCGGTAAGTCTTGCTATTGACCCACCAACAAAATTGATCTAAAGAATTCATATTGGCTGGTAGATAAAGTAAATTGCGCGATGGAAATAGTTGATGTCTTCGTCGATACGTAGAGATTTATGTAGATTATAAAAGCCTGTATCACTCTGCGCGATCTCTCGATGAATCCATGCTCAACTCACAAACTCATAGTAATCGATACCAAAATCTTCACCTTTATTAAAAATGTCTCTATACACATTTACGCGCAATAATTATGCAAAACACCATCACATGCTTCACCGTTCTAATTTGATCATACACTTCATAACTTTACGTTTGACACTACCACAAATAACAATACATTCCTTGTGTTTCATATTTCATCGTACAACACGCGCGTTACCAGGAAGAAATCACACCGCTTAGCAATATAAGCTCTCCACGTCTCGTATATGTTACAGAACTAACATCTTGTACACCTTTAAAATCACCACACATTTATTTCGCAGTTTTGCTATCTTGATGATTCCTTGCCTACATATAACTCCTTTTTCCGAATTGCTACCTACATCGTGGAGATCTTCATGCCAAAAACGCTTATTTACATGTCCGTTATTGTGATGCCCATACGCATGAATTCACGTCAGCCGTCCCTTTCGTCTTGTTTGGAATTTAAAAAGCTTGTCCAACAGTAGAGTAACCAGCACACGTTTGAGCGTCAGTGTAATGGTTCCTAGCCATCTTGTAACACCTTCTTACTTAATCTAAGGCTATATAATAGTTTATCTTCTATAAGTTTTCCTTTTCCAGTTCGCGATGATGGTAGGCATTTTAAGTAGAACATATGCAGGATGTTATACTCAAATATACCCAGCAGTACCGAAAGCAACCGTTAGAAATGTTGAGTACCATTAGAAGTAAACGACAAATCCGAATACAAGTCCAATCATATTTATTATAACAGCTTCGAAAAACAACAACAAAGTATGCACCTGTTGGACACCCGTCACCATCACATAAAACAGTATGAATCGCATTCGACTACTTGATTCTTCAAATCATGACGGTCACGATTTGGGCGGGTGGACTTCGGTATCTTTGTCTCGTGTCCCGCCAATCACGAATAACAGGTTCGCCTACCCACTTGCTGACCCATCCATCTTCATTATTCACCTTGCGACACCATGTTCTTAACATAACAAGCACATATAGCACGATCTCTTTGATCGCAATCAAAGACCACTTGTCTACCTTCGTGGGTTGCGTATCGTGAAGGAATACATATCGCCCATTTATATTGGCTTTACGTTCCCGCTCAGAACGAGAAGCGAGATCATCCCGCTTTCCTTGGTCTAGAAGAAACTGGCCGTAACATTTTTGATTGTCTGTTAGGCATAGCATAAACAACGATATTACATTTATGTACTGTCGCCACCGCTTTATATCAAACCCAATTTGTACGTCTTCTTTAACAGCACCCAATTCGATATCTTGCGAAAAGTCATTTCAATGGCTTTATAACGCTGCATTTTTGCATAACCAATCAAACCCATGTTTTTCAAACGAATGTAAAATCATATTAATTTTTGTTGGGTGGTGGCTGAGTAACGAAAGGGAGGTGGATAAGTAACGTTTCTCAAATTAGAATTAAGGTGATAATGTAATGGGGCGCACCGGTCGCTTGTACTGTTACAGTACAAGCTACTTACACTGAACACAGAGTAAGGTGGTGCCACGAGGCTTCACGTATACACGCGTCGTGCAAAGGAAGGTTTCAACACGAGAAAAGGGGTAAAAGTAGAACTTTACTTAGTATAGTTAATCTCCTGTTAATAAATCCTATTTAGTCTTCGTCTAATTGCATTAAAATACAAACATGTATTGTAATTATCTGGTCACCACTCATTGCGTTCGTCTGATGTGGCTTGGCTTTATTGGTTGATATCATTGATTAATATATTAATAAATGAGAAGCTTATAACTTCTGCAACACAATATTGCTTGTTGAGCCAATATTGTGAGAATATTCTGTTTGTCTTCACAATATAATCATGCTTGATGTTTACCTTGAGTAAACTATCATGTAACGGATGCACCCCGTTACATCACCCCCCCCTTAACCATCAGTCACATTAGTAACTGATTGATAAATGAGTTACTCTCATGAGTGTCGCTGGGAAAGGGAAGCACTTGTTGGTCAATCCGAACCGTTACTTCGTTCTATCGCATGGTTAACAAGTCCATGCGGTGTGCAGCCAAAGCTGCTGGGAACGCAGCTATGCGATTACGATCCGCTGCGGTGGATGAGGCAAAGGCCTTGATCGAATCAGGTGACAACATGCCTGCTGCTTTTTCTGGTGTAAGCTCACGCGGTGATGCACTGCGTGGCCTTGAAGATTACGACCTCGAGCATATATACTTTGGCGAGTCGGATGGCGACACCGACTCGACGAAAGCTGCCGCGAAGACGGACCCAAAAGTGAAGATGACAGAGCCTAACAAGTTGGTCTCGCGTAGCGTCATGAGCCTCGCTGAACGTCGTGACATCTTCGGATTGTCCGATGATTTGGACGCTCCGTCTCCAAGGCGGAGTCGTTCACTTGAGAGTAATCAAGGCGGTGGCAAGAACCAGTCGGACTACGATGATGGTGACGCAGTAATGCGTCACAATCAAGACGACCGTGCTAGAATAAAAACGTGGAGTCGGTACTTCTATTGACACCATGCAGGAGGCCAGAGATCGCGACGTTTTGCGCGATGCTCCAGAGAAGAAGGCGTGGCTACCTCCTCAAGGAGTGTTGGATCGCCTGCACGACACGATAAGCGATCGTTATCAATTAAGGCTTTCCGATTCATCAAGGCTTTATGGCCTTGACGCTAGTGCGAGTGACGTTCGTACAGAGCATGATTTCTGCATCGATGTAATTCTTCAACATCGATGGTACAGCGGGAACCATAAGCGCGATGGTGACTTGCTGATTCAGGCGTGGAACGGGTTCATTTACAACGTTGGGAAGAATGGACGCGAAGCCTGGCTTGAAAAGCTGACCCTGTCTCACAATCGGTTTGAGAAGCGGACTTCTATCGGTGCACGTTACAAAATGCATCGGTTATCGAGGGAGTCCAGATTATCATGCCTCTCCTGGGGTGATGCGTGCCAATGTTGTATGAACAACTTGGCACGATCTACAAAAGAAGCTTACTCAATGAACGACCCCTGGTGGAGGGCTCGTATCTCATCGGAAATGTACGAGGGAATAGCTAATTTGCAATCCCTCTACAAATGCACTGGGCGTTCGTTCTCCGATGGGCCTTCTTCGGCATCGGATGTGCTTTGTCATACTGCTAGACAAGGCCCAAAAATTCCACCATCAGTTGCGAGCAAGGTTCCCAACTATCCGTCGAGGGCGGATAGCCGTGCGACCGGACGAGATAGCTCGTCCGACGTCCATTCACATCGCGGTGGTTCAACAGTCGTTCCATGAGGAAGCGTTGACCACCGCGCGTATCAACCAATGGATGCGATGGAGGACGAACCACAACCTCCGATTGATCCGCAGTACCGATCTAATGATGTGAGCCAGCTTGACCGCGTAACGTGGGAGTTGCGCGAGGACCTCGAACACGAGAGAGGCAGGCGACTGGATTTGCTTGGCAATTTGAACCGTCTGAGCTCACATCAGGAGAAGGATAAAGCAGAGTATGCCTTTTCCCAGCTTGGGAATGAGCGGGAAAAGGGTTCTCTCCACGACGAGCTGGTGGAAGCTCGTCAGTATATCTCTCGGTTTCGAAGGGAATATCAGAACTTCAGACGCAGGTTTAGAGCCAGCTTCGTGAGCACAAGTATCTGTTGGAGATGCTTGAGCGCAAGGGCTGTCTCTACCGGAAGAAGCCCCGTACTGATAGTACGGTCTAAGGCGACCGACGTAAAACGTAGGGTGAGTGCGCATCTTACGTGGCAGTTCAATCATATATACGTTGCCTAGGCGGCGCAGCACACGAAATGGACCGATGAACTCGGGTAGTAATTCGTTACTACCCACTTTAGTCACTATGTGTAGAGGTAGGTTTACCGTAGATAGTAGGAATAAGTCACCTTTATTGAATAAAAGAGCATTTTCCCTTCCATTCTTGTCAGCGTTTCGTTTTTGTCGATCTACCGCCACTGCTATAGTCTTGTACGAAACCGTTTCGCGAGCCAGTATGAATTCATCTGCTGACTCGCTGTCTTCATCTACAGTGCTATTGTAGCGTACTTTAGCAAGATCACTTGTCGCCTCTGTGAGTGTGCTATGGACCGACTAGTCGTGATGATGATTAGATCAGTATCGTGGTGCGTAAGAGCATCCTCGCTCTTACGTTTGACTTCTTAACCAATGCCGATGTGATCGACATCGGTGTCAAACTTGGTGACCGCATTGTCAACACGTGATGGGTGAGAGCTGGATTGACGGTCGCTCGAATGCGTCCCCCCCCCCTTAAACGAGAGTCACACTCTAAAAAGGTGGGACGACGCGGATGGCGTAAGCCATTCACGAAGAACGGCATGTGCGTCGTCGACGCATAGACTGAATTGTTAATTGCAAACTCCACCATCGACAATAAGTCGGTCCAATTCGTAGAAGAATGGACGTATCCTCGAAGGATCTCCTCGAGGACACAATTAGCGCGTTCGGTCTGACCATCTGTTTCTGAATGGTCAGACGTGATAATTTTAAACGCATTCCGAGTGTTTTAAACACGGAACGCCAGAACGCTGCAGTGTACCGTGGGTCTCGATCGGACACGAGTTCACGAGGCAACCCGTGAAGGCGAAAGACCGTGTCGATAAAGACACGGGTGCATACTGATGCGTTGATTGATTCAGGTACATCAACCAGATGTACCATCTTGCTGAATCTGTCAACGAAAGAAGAATCCCAGTATTCTTGTGAGAGTCTGTACATTGAGACAGCTTCCCAGCACTCAGTCGGCACGGGCAGAGGCTGCAACGGGACTCGAAGGGAAGGACTAGACTTCACCCATTGAAAGACCTCACAGGCCCCAAAAAATGTACCGGCGCACGAACTGATACTGGCAGGGCCAGTAAAAGTCGCCGCTCACTGTGAGATAAGTTTTCTCACGACCACGATGTCTACCAACAGGTACGTCGTGGTACTCATACATGATACGCAATCGCAAATCACCATGACCTGGTACGACGACACGAGGCGTGTTGCCGGTAACAGCCGAATTTTGGAGTAATCCGTTGCGAACTGTATATCTATCCGTAGAGGATCGATTTACGGACGACAACTGTTTGAGGCTCTTTTCGGACGGGTGCGAGAGATGATGCATCAATCGCACCATTCCCGGATCAAACGTCTTTCGCATGTCTTCGAATAAGGTTGACGACGAGACACTCAAAGTCAATACCGCGACAGTGGTCGGAACAATGTCGGTTAGCGCAGCCGGCACAAAATCGGGCCGGCGCGAGAGTGCGTCAGCGACGACGTTAAGTCTTCCTGGCTTATACTCGACGGAGAAGTTGCAATCCGCAAAGAATGACATCCACCTTGCCATCCGCTGCGAGAGGTGTGGACTGTTACAGCCGTGCATAAAAGACGCATGGTCCGTATAAACGATGAAGGGTCTATCGCCTTGCAGATAGACTATGAACTTATCCAGCGTACTTCATGGCTAGGCGTTCCTTGTCATGGACGGGGAGTTGAGCTCAGCTGATAGCAGCTGGCGTTACTGATAACAGACGACACATTCCGCATCTTCTGCTTCGTACTGCATTAATGCACAGCCGATTGAAAAGTCACAGGCATCACAGACCACGTGGAATGGTATGTCTTGATCTACAATTACTAAAACTAGCGATCGTATCAAGCTTTTCTTGATACCTTCGAAAGAGCGCTGGCAGTCGGCACTCCATACCTACTTCTTGTTCTTTTTTTCACAGAACGAGACAGATGAACAGTCATCTCGGCGTAATTCCATGAATATTTATGCGAATACACCGCTAGGCCAAGAAACTTCCGAAGTCTCTTGACATCGGTAAGCACCGGCCAGTAGGTGATCGCCTTGATCTTTTCCGGAACGGGACGGACGCCATGCTTACCCACGATGCAACCAAGAATTGGTATTTCTCTAGCAGCAAATATATATTTCCCTCGGTTGGCCTACAACTTATGCTCGCGCATTAGTGTAAATGCTGTCCGGAAGTGGATTCGGTGCACTTTCACATCCCTCTGTCCATCCATAGCCCGGTTATGGACGAGCACATCATCGAAGTAAATGGGCGCGAACTCTCTTACGGATCTTACTAGATTCGTTACACATCTGTTGAATGTGGCAGGGGCATTACTTAGCCCTTGTGGCCCTACTAACCACTCCCAAAGCATACCGCTTGGGGTGCTCACTGCAGTATAGGGAATGTCCCTTAGCGCATAAGGATCTGATAGAACCCGCCCATCAGATCCATGGAAGAAAATATGGTACTCTTAGCCATACCATATATGATGACATATTTACTTGGTATTGGTGTTTGAGCCGGTACCGTGGTAGCATTCAACTTGTTGAAGGCGTGTACTATCCGCCACCCTCCTGTGGCTTTTCAAACATAGAAGGTCGGAGAGCTATGTGAAAAGGCGGACTCCCTCACATGTCTGGCTGCTAAGCGATCTGCAAAGAATTTGTCAATCGCTAGTACTTGTTCACGAGGCAGTGGCCATTGCTTCGTGACACAGTACTTCGAACCCGGTTTCAGGTCGATTTCGTGGCGAGTAACTTTGTCCTTAGGTAACTCGCACGGTACTGCTTCTAGGAATGCATCCCTGAATTCCATCAATTATCGTAGAGAGGATTTGTTTTGAGCAATTCCTACAATTGGGATGTGTATCTCTCAATCAGAGTCTTCTGATCAAGGAAACTCTCGTCCATTGATGAGCTACTGAAAACTCTATCATCCTCTACAAAGACCATTGCCGATCGGATATCATTGACGTACTCATCCTCCGCGACGAGTACGCAAATCTGCTTGACTTTGCCACTACGCAGATCAGGCAATAACCTCTTTTGGTTCAGCGGGGGTAACTGTGTGATCTCCGAAGTCAATTTCGGAGGCGCGATCAGATGAAGCATATGGTTACCTATGCTTGATCCGTCATTCACCAGGGCATTCAATGTCTCTTTTATCTCATGGGAACTCATTTCCATTGTCTATCGGGGACTTATTCCATGAACACCAGCCTCTTGGGCTATGTCATCTTCGTATTGACCATCGTTGGAATTGGTTGGTCATGATCTGGGTGTTTTCCACTAAGAAGACAACCATGCCGCGGTCCGCTCGACTTATTGGAGAGGTGGGCCTTCGGCGCTTCGTGCATTGTTATGCAGTATCCAGGATCTTGCTCCGCAATATGATGGTTAGTCATATTTTTATCTTGTGAAGTCGTACAAACGACCGAACCACACGTGAGGCCATCGCACTCACTCGTAGTACATCCACATGTTAGTGGACGCTCCAAGACGTTCATCAGATGGCCGTTTGGTGAACAAGCGGCGGGCATATCGACACTTCGTCGGTGCCAGCTGACTTGTGGCTTGTACCTTCTAAGCCACGGTAAACCAAGAATAACATCAAATTTGTCATTCAAGTCTAATACGGTGAAGTCATCGTCATATTGGACTTCTTTCAGTGTCTAGGAATTTCCTACTACACGTTGTATCACTGTTACGGATGCGCCTGTGGAGAGATCTCTCGCTCGATGTATTTGAGCTTGCTATTGTCTAGCGATTGGCGTCGTAAGAAGTTTTTTGACGCCCCACAATCGACTAGGGCTCGTAGTGACATGTCTTTTGCCACTTCGAATTTCAAGGTAATGAGGGAAACCTCATTACCAGGTGCAGTAACACACAATGATTGAGTGTTGGGGGCAATTCTCGTCAAGAGGCCTGCAAATTCAGTTGATGTTGATCGATCAATAGGGTGCTCTGCACCTACTGACCCTGACCACTTTTGGGTCGTCCATTAAGGTGTTGCGTTCTTGCAACATCGTCCGACTCACGCCTCGGACCCTTCTTGGCCACTTGACGGTTACTCTTTCCTGCGGTACGTGGTACCGCGTTCGGGGCACTGCATTCATATACATAATGCTCTATCCTTTGAAATCTTTTACATGTCTGCAATTGATTATAGCTGGTTACGCGAGAGGTTTCACTCTCAGCGTAACAGAGGTCTATTGGTTCTGGGCCTCCACTTTCCTGTCTCCTCGGATGACGATAAGAACTCGAACTAACGTGATCTTGTTTCACGCTGAAATATTCTTGTTCCACAACCTGGATTGCCTCTTCCAGGATATCGAATTCCAGTCGGAAGAGGTATTTTATGAATGGACAGTCCGTGAGATCCTGCATGAACAACGTAATCAGCGGTTGTTCATTTGGCGGATTTGCTGTAATGCGACTCGTACGATGTCGTATGTACTGAATGTATGATTATACATCACGTTTGTCTTGTTTCAGTTTCAGGAGCTCAGAGCGATCCTTAAACTCTTCCCGCGGAGGTTTGAATGTTTGCCTAAGTAGGGAAGTGAAGACGTCTAACGACCCAAAGACAAATGGGTCGTGTAGCTTGAGGCCCAAGGCCCAAGTCTTCGCACGTCCTGCCAAGTTCAATTGAGCAAATGCGACCTGCATTCGCTCATCGACAATGTGGAGAACCCTTATGGTGTCGTCTAATGCGACAAACTATCTCAACAGAGAGTCTTCCTCAGTTTCTTTATATTTGGAGATGTCAATCTTCAGCAATTCGGGTCGACGTGTGTGTGTCGACCCGGTGGCAGCAGCCTGATACTGTCTCAACAGTTCGAAATGTTGAGCACTCTGTTCGCTCAGCAGGTCCGTCTGTTATGATCCTTGTTGGTAAAGTAAGGCTACCGTTTCTCGTTCAGCGATAACTTCATCCAGAACACACTTGGCGATGGTGGCGTGTTGTCATTCTGGACCCAGAGCAGACAGCATTGCGCCGACGGCTTCTTGCCCTTGCGAACTCAATCGTTCGACGGCATCCCATTCGATCTGACTCAAATGGGAGTAGATCTTGTGCGTTGGATGGAAGTCTTCCGCTTCATCATCCAGCATGTATATAGTCGTTGGATGGACTACAAAGTGCTACCACGTGTAACGGGGCACTGGTCGCATGTACTGTTACAGTACAAGCTACTTACACTGAACACAGAGTAAGGTGGTGCCACGAGGCTTCACGTATACACGCGTCGTGCAAAGGAAGGTTTCAACACGAGAAAAGGGGTAAAAGTAGAACTTTACTTAGTATAGTTAATCTCCTGTTAATAAATCCTATTTAGTCTTCGTCTAATTGCATTAAAATACAAACATGTATTGTAATTATCTGGTCACCACTCATTGCGTTCGTCTGATGTGGCTTGGCTTTATTGGTTGATATCATTGATTAATATATTAATAAATGAGAAGCTTATAACTTCTGCAACACAATATTGCTTGTTAAGCCAATATTGTGAGAATATTCTGTTTGTCTTCACAATATAATCATGCTTGATGTTTACCTTGAGTAAACTATCATGGAACGGAGGCACCTTGTTATATCTTATACCCTATCCTACGAATTTTAATTGTCTATAAATTTTATTATGATATTACCACCCTTATTATTATATTACCAGTAATGGGGTGCCTCCGTTCCATGATATTTTACTCAAGGTAAACCTCAAGCTTGATCATATTGTGAAGAGAAAAGGAATATTCTCACGATATTGGCTTAACTAGCATATTGTGTTGCACACGTTATAATCTTCTCCTGACTTCGCACATTTACCTCAGATATCCGATAATAGAGCCAAACCTTATCAGACGAGCGCAGTGACGGGTGGCCAGATAATTACACTACCTGTCTG
>JH598554.1:253658-264101 GCA_000173235.2 Hyaloperonospora arabidopsidis Emoy2 | reverse complement strand
GACATTTATCCAGGGTCGTTTTTATCTACTTTTTTCGATGGGGGATCGCGAGGAAACCCAGGGCCCGGTGGTTCTGGGTCTGTCATTGTTAAGATGCATCCCAGGTCTCACACGGCATGCGTTATCTGGATTGCGAGCATGGACTACGGTCGAGCATCAACTACGAACAACTATGCAGAATATTAAGGTCTGTTGCATGGTTTAGGCCAGGCGAAGGCGAACAATTACACCCCCTACATGTCCTTGGAGATAGAGCCCTCATACTTTCCCAACTCCGATCCCATCACTCACCACGAAAAGCTCACTTGGCTTTGCTCTTCCGGAAGTCACGAGATTTAGCCGATGATATTGAGGTCGTTAGCTGGGGGCATCACTACCGCACTTTTAACAAGATGGCTGATCGACTTGCCAATTTTGCGATGGATTCCTGTACTTCGGTTCAAGTGCACCTTCCGTCGGATCGCCAAGTCGTCAAGGAGGTTGCAACATTCCTCACTGGCTCGAGAATTCTTACAACGAGCTTTCCGATCCCCGGAGTCCCACAGCCCGCGAAGGATAAAGCCATCTCAAGACTACAACTCGCACAGCGTACTGCAGCTGTCCGAGGGCAAACACTTACTTAAGATATACACCTAATTGTCTGCGCGGTACCTAGTTGCTAGCAGACCGGATATGGCGGGTCGTACGCGTACCTGAATATACCTCACCTTCTCACTCACTCAAAGTGTACCCCACTTCCATAATAGTAATACACCCTTCCATGATCGATATGGTGTCTTGCTTGTGCCATTGAAGTCAATCCAGAAATTCCACCGCGCGGTTCAGCCAATACGGATGCCCGGCATGGCTTAGGACACATTCTTAGTGATTGTCTGAGCTTAGTTGAAATACTTGACGGATCTCTAACCGCTAGGATAAGTGCTTACTTACACCGCCAAGTAAAGGACAAATTCTGAATTACTGCTCAAGCCGTGGCTGTTCGGACGATGTTCGCGACACTATAATTTTTTTTGATGTGACCGCTGAGCTTCAAACCAGGAGAATCTGAGCACAACAAGCGTTCACAACTTTACTTCGTCCAAAGGGTTGGGAATAGGACTACTATCAATGACCACTACTCAGTAGCACGTCACTGGCACTGACCGCGCAGCACGAAACCATATTGTTTCTTGCCTCATTATTTGTCCCACAAGTGTGACAAATCCCGGTTGTTGTACAATCATTTTCACGCGGGACATAGGAGACAACAGGGTCTAGCCACCCGTTTTTGATTCATTCATTTTATTCAAGGTAATGCGTCTGCTTATGCGACACCCGGCTCCAACTATCGAATCTTTCCTAATTTTACCAATAGGGCATTCCAGACGTCTTGTACACCTTAAAAATGTTAAATAGACTGTCGGATTCTCTCTCTCTAATATTTTTAAATGTGCAAGCGACGTATCATTTGTGACCCATATCAACGACAGTGGCAAATGACTTAATCCACCTGCTCCAATTGATCAATTCGACGTAAATGAGAGCATTACGACATTAGTGAGAGTAATAAACTCCCACGTCCATCTCGCGATCAGGCCATTTCATTATTAAGCAAAAATGATCCCCACGTTAATATCGACAGATCCGCCTTGTAATGTACAATCCCTGATAGCTTTAGCGGGAAATGCTGACATCGAAAGCATGCTGCCTACATGACCGTTTTCTTCGATTGCGCAGAAAGTAGACAAAGTAAATGGTCTTCCCATTGTAAAACATCCGCGAATATAAATAGGTTGTAAAGCGCCGAGTTTTCAACACTGGAAAGATTGCACAGGCAGTTTGGACGTCATCACCTATTCTCGGCTTGCCGCGATAAAACCTGAATATCTTGCCAATTAAAAAGCACAAATTAAAACAGTGCTAATGGTGAAGTGAATTAAAATACACACTATCATTTTGCCTGAATACAGTAACAGAGTGTTTCCTTTTGCTCAGCACATCCTACACAGTGCCGGCTGTCCATTAGTCCGAATTCTTGTATGGCCAATACTGGTTAGGCGAACGACCGCTTTGTCAAGTTAGAGTGCTAGTAACAGTAATTAGGATCGAAATCAACACGTTCACCCGCCATCTTCCATTTATCTGTCAACAGTGCAGCGCACTAAGTCGACTGCGTTCATGCAGCATGGGTATGGTGTAGCACAGCTCCTTAAGTCAGAGGAAGACTTAGCGCTCAAAGAGCGGTTTTAGTTCTAAAGAACTAAACTCTATGAGTCAACAAGCATAACGCTTAAGGTCCCTGTTCCAGGGGACCGAACGGTTCAGTGAATCTACAGCGCTTTAGTGCTCAAGAGTAGCTATCTCAGGGAGATGTTGCTACCTCTTAACGATCAACGATCAGAGACGCCTCACAAGGCACGTGTCTTAAAAAAGATCAAAAGGGGAACTGAACTCTATTTACGTTTAACTCTAAGGAATGTCTTAATCCTAATATCACCTAATCTAGGCACTCATGTCCTAAATCAAGAACTTTCGAGCTCTTTCCTATCTCGTGGCTGCCAACCGTCAGCCCCTATAAGCCGATATGATATTCTATATCTCTTTCAGTGAGATACCATCCCGTGCGTCTAAGACACAGGTACCGAGTACCCTTCGATGTGTAACCCCGTTACATCCTCCCCCACCAGACTGCCGATTACCCAAACGGCAATCGAACGTTGTTCTTCAACGAGTTCAGTGCGCTTGCGGTTAACCTCAAGGTAACGCAAAGCTTCAGCACAATGTCTTCATCGCCTAACGAGTCAAAGGCTCTTTGTGCATACCTCGGGATGGAGGAATCCGTGGACTATGGTAGCAATACCAGTATCGCGGGCGATGCAAGGACAATGTCCGATACACCCATGTCTGAGGTACGTCCTCCGACTACATTAAGTCCGTTCGCTGAACGTGATGAGGTAATCGTTACCAACCCGCTCGATGAGCAACAGCAGTTGGCTGTTCAACGAGAAGAAAGCGCTAGGCGCCATGCGCAAATGGTCACGACCCTTAGGAACCAGCGTGACTATGTGTTCAATCCACCCAGTGTGGAAGAACGTCTACGTCAGACGACAGGCCAATCGTTGGCAACGTGGACCATTGGTCCTGTAGCTGCGTCTACCGAGGAAGGGGCAAGTGGCCAGGCACTTCGTGAGAGGTACCTGGAGCCATCTCTGACAACGCAAAGTCAGTACGTACGCCTTGAGTTGCAAGCACGTGGTGCACCGGTTCCACCGATTAAGGGCGTACCCATTCTCTTGTCCGCAGGCGAAACCAAGGAAGAAGAAGACAACGAACTTATTCGCTGGATGCACCGCACTCGTCGCCTCAGCAGTATGTACGCTATGAGAGCTAGTGTCAGTGTGGCCGATGTGCGGCTCAAACGCAAGCTTCGGTATGATTATTCCAAGCTTAAGGCCAGAGGCCAATTACGCAATTGCACTCGCTATTCTTCGGCTACTACGGTAGCCGCGGGTGCTGGTCAGACTGTGACCAACAACCCACCAATCCCACCACTAGTGGTGGGAAACGGCCTCAGTCTCAATATGACCCTGGCCACGATGTTCAAAAAAATCCACGGCGTATGGGCAGCTTGCCAAAGGGGAATCTCATATTCCCATGAGTTCTCCGACTCTGGATACCGTCGCCACTTTACCAGGTATTGTTATTGGCCATGGCGACGACGTCGTTTCAGGAGTATCTCCACGTGGAACTGGCGGTTCCCTTTCTCATCGAACAGCGTCGGTGGGGGTCGGTGTACCGAAGGAGGATCATGAGGAGGTACTTCTCGAGCGGAATGGTCTCCGTGAGACATTGGGTAAGACCCATAGTGCGCTCGACGCGACGCAAGCTCACGTTCAGGTGTTGGAGTCGGGTCACACCCGGATGGAGACCCAGCTTGACCTCCTGATTCGGATGCAGCAACCGGTGGCAAGGCCAACTTGCGCGGCGCAAACGCCTCCAAGTTTACGTGGGACGGATCCCGATCTTAAGCAAACCCACGTAAAACACGGGATGTGTGCGCAATTTGCGTGCAAGATTGAGCGTATACGCAAGTTCCGTCTTAGCAACGACCGTGAATGGTCCAGTGAAGCGCGGACCCAACTTTGTCTTTAAGACAGCAGACACTACCTTTGTAGGTAGGTATTTAGCATTGAGCAATACTTGGTCTCCGACCTTATAACGTTCAATACAACCTCTTTTTTTAGCATCTGCTAGTTGTTTTTGTTGGTCTTGGATTTCAGCCATTGCGTCACGCACATGTCGTAAGACATTCAATCGCGTTGCGAGAAAATCGCCTACCTGTTTTTGAACAGTAGCAGGGCTGATATCAGCAAGCCGATCGGCAACCTCTCCCCCACCAAGCCCTGAACCACATAGTGGTAGCCTTAAAGGAACGCGAGGGTGGGTGAGACCGTTTACGTAGAACGGAGTATAGCCTGTAGAGGCATGAACAACGTCGTTCAACGCAAACTCAACAACAGGGAGCATGGAGCTCCAACGCTTAGGCGTATCAGCACAAACACTGCGCAAGATGTCATGAATGACGCGATTTACACGCTCAGTTTGACCATCGGTCTGCGGATGATCCGCTGTGTACATATCCAAACGGGTGTCGAGCACCTTGAAGATGGACCTTCAAAACTTTCCAGTGAAGCGGAAATCTCTATCAGAGACAATTGCCACTGGAAAACCATGTTGTCGAAACACACGCTAAACCCTAAACCCTTTGTCATGAACTGGATAGTTCTTTTCAGCAGCTTTGAGCTGTCGAGATTCGAATGCAATGACGCGTTCGCGTCCACCGACATCTGTTTGTAACAGAGCACTGCCTATGGCAAAGTCAGATGCGTCACAGACGACACTGAAAGGCCGATCAGGATCAGGCAAAGCCATTATTGGCGCATGAAGGAGGCTTTCCTTAACTGCTTGAAAAGTATCATGTTCGGTGTTACCCCAACGCCAATCCGCATCATTCTTAAGAAGACTGGATAATGGCCGAGCCATATCTGCGTAACTCTCACTATACTTATGCAAGTAATTGGCAAGGCCAAGCCACTTACGTAGATCTTTTTGGTTGTTTGGAACCGGCCAATCGACTATGGCCCTTATCTTAGCGGGGTCCGCTCGAAGGCCTCGCTTCCCAATGAAGCACCCCAGAAAGGAAATCTCTTCTGCACCGAAGATGCACTTCGATGCATTTGCATACAATTTATTCGTGCGCATGCACTCGAGCACCGCTCTTAATGATCAATGTGATTATCCACATCAGATCGACCGTTCGTTTCACGACTATGGACAAAGATGTCATCAAAGTACGTTTGTGCATAGCCTTGGTGAGTCTGAATAGCTGAGTCACCAGACGATTAAAAGTAGCCGGGGCATTTGACAGCTCTTGTGGCATAACGAGCCACTCCCAGAGCATACCGCTCGGGGTACTAACCGCTGTTAGCGGAATATCGCTTGCTCGCATGAGCAGCAGATAATAACCATCGACTAAGTCGAGCGCACTGTACAATGTACATCTTACCATACTGTTCTGAAGAACATCCTTTCTGGGGATCGGTGTCTGAGCCGGGATAGTGGCATCATTAAGCTTATTATAAGCGTGCACAATACGCCATTTACCATTAGGCTTTTTGACACAAAAGTAGGTGTAATGGGGAGACTTAATCTCCCGCACCGTTCCCGCCGCGTGCTTAGCACGAAAGAAATCGTCAACGAAGTCACACTGTTCCTTAGATAAAGGCCACTGCCGTGTTACGCAGTATTTAGTTCCTGGAACTAGGTCAATTTCATGACGTAGACCTCTATCGGGAGGTAAGATAGATGGTGGATTGTGACACACCACATCTTGAAATTCCTATACCAAAGGATAGAAGGGATCCAAAGGATCGTTAAGGATCGAAGATCCACTCCGGGTACTGAGTGCCGCCTTGGTACCCTCTAGGACCGACTCATCCATTAATGAGGACGAGTTCAACTCAACATCGAGTCTAATGACCACTAATTCGGATAAATATCCTGCCTTCAAGGCAGGAGATTTCAAGGCCTGGCTAAACTCGCCATCAGACATTTCGTCTAGCTCACAAAGAGCATCCAAAGATGGAAGGGTTTCCGGACTAACATTGCCCTCAACCTGGCCAGTCACTCCGTTGACAAGTGTGTATAGTGTATCATTATTGTCGCTATGTGACTGCTCGGACGCCTGGCGCTTAATAGTTGTCACCTGGCGTCCAGGTCGTCTCTTCGATGAGACCTTACACCCCTCTGGGGTAGGGACAATAGTGTCCCCGTGGTTACTACTAGAAGTAGTGCGCTCTATACGAGAGCTGATGTCTTGATCGACATCCGGTGAAGTGTTACGTAACTCGAACACTTCACCCAGTGGATTTAAAAGTGCCACTCCACTTACATTATACGGGCCTAGCCCTGACCTTAATGGCGTTTCTCCAACAATGTCATTACCGACACTAAGTGTGGTGCCTTCACGGCCGACCGCACTCGGTAAATTTTCACGTGTCACCACACACACATCAAAGAAATCACATCCCTGATAACTCGGCCCTAGGCCAACCATGCTTTCAGCATGCAGTGACTCGTTATCACAACGAGTAACATTCAAAGGAGTGCGTGCCGTATCACTAATACTCAACGAACTACGCTAGGACTTCATGTTTTCAACATTGGAGTTAGTTGACTCAGACATTCCATAATGTCCAGCACATTGACATCTTCTGTCAAAGGCTCGCGCCAATGGTGCTTTTATTGCCTAGCAAAGGTGGGTTCATGACTCTTCAAAGCTTCGCTAGGAACATTGCGCGTAGCGCCTAAGGTCTTCGACCTCTAATCAATCCATGGCTCATGGCGTTCAATTAATACCTAGGATGAAATCATATCTCGAGTCCAACCAAGGAAAAGACAGCGCTCAATGCTATCAAAGTCCAAAAACTTTATACCTAAGTTCAACGGAACTTTAGGTACAGTGACACGACTTCCAGTCGCTAAACGAACCGTGATGGCATCACCCTCATGCGATGTAAGCGCTTCAGCATAATGCTGACTTCTCTCAAGGGAACGACGTCGAGCATAATTTCAAGACGCCCCAGAATCGATTAAAATTGACCAAGACTTTTCAAAGCCTTTAACTTTCGCCTCAGCGACCAACAAGCCAGACTTGTATCCACGCTCCATGCCAGTAGGAATGGAACTCTTTGGGGCTAAGCCCTGTCAACTTTACCTCCTAAAGGTGTTACAGAACCTAGTTCTTCTCCAGTAGGGCGCCCCGCGCCTACAGGGTGTTGGCATTTCCCCGTGCCATGCCAGACTTCTGGCTCGGGGTAGAGTGTTGGCTCGTAGCCTGGCGCTGTCTACGGAAAGGGCAACCAGGCCGCAAGTGTTTAGTGCTTCCGCATGTATAACGCCGTCTTACAACACGTTGCTGCTAAGCAACTTGAAGTCCAACTTCACCTTCATCTTCAGCATAGCTGAGATCCATCGGTTCCGGCCTATTAACGGCCGGAGTACTCGTGGAGTTTGCTCTCGAAGAGCTAGGGTTGTACCCATTCCAGCCAAGTCTGTCCGACTTGAAGTTATGCTCAGCATTGAGAGCAATTCTCACAGCCTCTTCGATTGTAGAGGGGTGAACCCGAAAGATTCTGGTTCTGGCAATGCCAGTACGGAGACCCTCCATGAATATAGTCACAAGGACTGCCTCAGGCAGAGGTTCAGACTGCATAGCAGCCATGAGAGTTCTCAGCTCTTGGACATAGTCCGTTAACCATTCTTACCCTGACGGGTTGATAAAAAGCGTGAACGCACGCCGTAAGCCTGGTTAGATGGTGAAAACACCTGTACCAATTGTGACTTAAGCGACTCGCATATGGGAAACGCTAAGTCGACCGACGTGCTACACGTCAAGGCCCATTCTCTAGCTCTTCCATTCAGCTTTGGGATAGCCAGCGAGACCTGTTGATGGTCAAGCTTGATCAGGCCTGATCTCATGTCCATCTCGATCTCACGGATCTAGAGGATGAGGTTTTCACCCTCCTTTCCTGAGTAGTTTTCAACTTCCAATCTAAGTGGACGAAGCCTAGCCTCTTTGTCTGGAATAGACACATAGCGTGTAGGCATAGCCGACGCCATTAGACTTGGACCTGCCCTAGAAGGGACGCTTCATACTGCAAGAAGCCCTCAACACGTGCAGTCAGCACCTCCGGGCTTTGCGATACAAGGAATTCCACATACTCTGGACCCAAAGATGCGGTCAGCTTATCAAGCGCGACCTTTTGGGCCTCCGAGAGGGGAGTGGGATTTTTCATCCTCACAGAGGATCAGTCTTTAAATACTCAGGCGTAGATTGACTACAAGTGCTACCAAGTGTAGCGGAGCTGCACAGCTCCTTAAGTCAGAGGAAGACTTAGTGCTCAAAGAGCGGTTTTAGTTCTAAAGAACTAAACTCTATGAGTCAACAAGCATAACGCTTGAGGTCCCTGTTCCAGGGGACCGAACGATTCAGTGAATCTACAGCGCTTTAGTGCTCAAGAGTAGCTATCTCAGGGAGATGTTGCTACCTCTTAACGATCAACGATCAGAGACGCCTCACAAGGCACGTGTCTTAAAAAAGATCAAAAGGGGAACTGAACTCTATTTACGTTTAACTCTAAGGAATGTCTTAATCCTAATATCACCTAATCTAGGCACTCATGTCCTAAATCAAGAACTTTCGAGCTCTTTCCTATCTCGTGGCTGCCAACCGTCAGCCCCTATAAGCCGATATGATATTCTATATCTCTTTCAGTGAGATACCATCCCGTGCGTCTAAGACACAGGTACCGAGTACCCTTCGATGTGTAACCCCGTTACATATGGGTACTCAATCATTGCTTCGTCAGAACCGAGATATAATCTACTGGGTAAAAGTACGACTTACAGCAAATGGAGAGAAGTACAAGCTCCAAAGGATGGTAGATAGCATTGTCATATCGTTTAAAGATAAATACATCCTTTTACCTAGCCTCGCTCTTGGCAAGGATTCATGTTAACAAGCAAGTAAACCTAATTGCTCATATGTATCTTCGAAGAATCAAGCTTGCACAATCGTACGTTTCCGTAATGCAGCTTCAGCTAAATGGACCTGGAGGACCTTGGCATCGATATCGCTCTCTTCTCGCGTTTTTTTTGCACTGGGCCGCCGGTAGCGTGGTCTTGTTGATACAATGTGGTGATGATCAGTACGACCTTCGCTCAAGGATAGCGTCGAAGTGCGTGCTTGTCGATCCCTATCACGGGCTCGAACAAACACCTACCCTTGAAGTTCGACGGTCTTGCAAGGCCATGGACTGGTCGGGAGCGTGTCTGTATCTCGAAGCCCGTATTTCGCACAATACAGCTGAGAGGAAGGTGCTTAGTCCCACGGAAATTGCTGCAGGGGATGCTACCGTCGAACTCCTGGCTATCGTCGTACTGCTGACGTTATTACGGACCTTTATTATCTACCGAACAACCCGGCCAATTGTAGGTCTGAGCACCTCCTTGACGGATGTAAATGTGAACGGAACAGGAGCCTGGCCGTTTGCTTAGCCACGACTGACCATTAAGCATTAGGACTAATGGATAGCCGGTACGGTTTAGGATTTGTCATACAGAAAAAGCCGAAAGTTCTGGTGTATTCAGGCTTAAATGTTAGTGAAACTTAAGTCACCTTAATGGTGTTTTAAAAAATTTCTCAGAGCCAGCTTCGCATACTTTCACCCGTTTCTGTTCTTCAATGCATTTTCCAAGCCGCCAATTCGACAATACCAGCGCACTCTGTTGATTGGAATACGCCCGCTTTTAAGCGCATCATCTCCAGATACTTACCCAGCTTGTAGGCTGATAAGAGCAACCTGCAATGTCTACGACTCCAAGAAATGGATGTTAATCGAAATATATTGTCTACGTCTTCAAGGAAAAAAATGCCATTCGAATAACATGTAGCGTACAATCTTCGACAGGATTGCTTTCGATGTATCGGCGCTTCCAACAATCGTGGCTATG
The DNA here is from genome assembly GCA_000173235.2 of Hyaloperonospora arabidopsidis Emoy2. Classification (NCBI taxonomy): domain Eukaryota; phylum Oomycota; class Peronosporomycetes; order Peronosporales; family Peronosporaceae; genus Hyaloperonospora; species Hyaloperonospora arabidopsidis. The sequence continues at coordinate 254,048 of JH598554.1, read as the reverse complement.
ACATACGCACTCACTCTCGCTCATAGAGCGCCTATATCTACTTGCACTGAGGCCCGACAAAGCATGAACTAACTTGGGCAAGTTTCACTACGTTAAAAGGCAACCGCCCTGACAAAATCACAAGACGCGTCCACAATTGAGTTCCAACCCGCTCACATTTCCAGTCGACTTGGGTATCGCTACGTATTCAAGCCCATTTTTAAGAGCTCGAGTCAAATTCAGCTGTCTACGTCCGTGTGGGTTGCAGTTCGGAGTGCGGACGTGTATGTTGTACCCAAAGAGACGCCATGTGTATCATCAGCCATTACACGTTGGTTTTGATGTTGAAGCCGTGTCTACGAACTATAAGCTGTTTGGAACATGCTTGCTCTGGACTTTGTGAGGATCCGT
>JH598554.1:174047-209736 GCA_000173235.2 Hyaloperonospora arabidopsidis Emoy2 | reverse complement strand
AGGAGGATCATGAGGAGGTACTTCTCGAGCGGAATGGTCTCCGTGAGACATTGGGTAAGACCCATAGTGCGCTCGACGCGACGCAAGCTCACGTTCAGGTGTTGGAGTCGGGTCACACCCGGATGGAGACCCAGCTTGACCTCCTGATTCGGATGCAGCAACCGGTGGCAAGGCCAACTTGCGCGGCGCAAACGCCTCCAAGTTTACGTGGGACGGATCCCGATCTTAAGCAAACCCACGTAAAACACGGGATGTGTGCGCAATTTGCGTGCAAGATTGAGCGTATACGCAAGTTCCGTCTTAGCAACGACCGTGAATGGTCCAGTGAAGCGCGGACCCAACTTTGTCTTTAAGACAGCAGACACTACCTTTGTAGGTAGGTATTTAGCATTGAGTAATACTTGGTCTCCGACCTTATAACGTTCAATACAACCTCTCTTTTTAGCATCTGCTAGTTGTTTTTGTTGGTCTTGGATTTCAGCCATTGCGTCATGCACATATCGTAAGACATTCAATCGTGTTGCGAGAAAATCGCCTACCTGTTTTTGAACAGTAGCAGGGCTGATATCAGCAAGCCGATCGGCAACCTCTCCCCCACCAAGCCCTGAACCACATAGTGGTAGCCTTAAAGGAACGCGAGGGTGGGTGAGACCGTTTACGTAGAACGGAGTATAGCCTGTAGAGGCATGAACAGCGTTGTTCAACGCAAACTCAACAACAGGGAGCATGGAGCTCCAACGCTTAGGCGTATCAGCACAAACACTGCGCAAGATGTCATGAATGACGCGATTTACACGCTCAGTTTGACCATCGGTCTGCGGATGATCCGCTGTGTACATATCCAAACGGGTGTCGAGCACCTTGAAGATGGACCTTCAAAACTTCCCAGTGAAGCGGGGATCTCTATCAGAGACAATTGCCACTGGAAAACCATGTTGTCGAAACACACGGTCGATAAACAGCTTCGCTGTACCTTCTGCATCAATAGAGTCCGGCACTACCGCTAGGTGAGTCATCTTGCTCAATCGGTCAACAAAGACCACAATACCAGTGTTGCCTTCCGAATCTTTCGGTAGGTCAAACACAAAGTCCATACTTATGGACTCCCAACACCCAGTGGGTACAGGCAGACTAGCCAGTGGCGCCGCCACATGTACTGAGGGTTTCACCCGTTGACATGTTTCACACGTACGCACATAGGTGCTCATCCACTTGTATAGTTTGGTTCACCAATAAGCCTGGCTCACTGAGCTATAGGTCTCGACCGAGATGACCACTTAAAGCGGTATCATTTTCCTCATAGAGTATTCGATTCTTCAACTCCTCATCATGAGAACCAATGATACGAGGGTTATCCTCAATATCTGTGCGATAGCACAACAGGCCATTATCGATAGAATATCGATGTAGCCTCGCACGTAAACGTGCCTACAATCTATGTCCGAGTCCTTAAACTCCTCGCTGCCAAGAGCACGTAGAAAAGCTACACATTGTTCATCCTTGGCATAAGCCGCACGGATTAAGTCAGTGACTGACGATGACAGCGTAGTGACGTGAGCAAGCTCATAGTCAGGTCGGCGCGATATCGCGTCAGCCAGAACATTTTGCTTTCCTGGCTTATACTTCACTTCGAAGTTATATTCGGCAAAGAATCGAAGCCAACGATCCATTCTATGAGAGAGATGCGGCGACTGTATCGCAGTGCGCAATGATGCATGATCTGTATAGATCACAAATGGCTTAGAGCCAAGAAGATGTACTCTGAATTTGACTAGAGCGTACTTCATAGCAAGTAGCTCTTTGTCATGAACTGGATAGTTCTTTTCAGCAGCTTTGAGCTGTCGAGATTCGAATGCAATGACGCGTTCGCGTCCACCGACATCTGTTTGTAACAGAGCACTGCCTATGGCAAAGTCAGATGCGTCACAGACGACACTGAAAGGCCGATCAGGATCGGGCAAAGCCAGTATTGGCGCATGAAGGAGACTTTCCTTAACTACTTGAAAAGTATCATGTTCGGTGTTACCCCAACGCCAATCCGTATCATTCTTAAGAAGACTGGATAATGGCCGAGCCATATCTGCGTAACTCTCACTATACTTATGCAAGTAATTGGCAAGGCCAAGCCACTTACGTAGATCTTTTTGGTTGTTTGGAACCGGCCAATCGACTATGGCCTTTATCTTAGCGGGGTCCGCTCGAAGGCCTCGCTTCCCAATGAAGCACCCCAGAAAGGAAATCTCTTCTGCACCGAAGATGCACTTCGATGCATTTGCATACAATTTATTCGTGCGCATGCACTCGAGCACCGCTCTTAATGATCAATGTGATTATCCACATCAGATCGACCGTTCGTTTCACGACTATGGACAAAGATGTCATCAAAGTACGTTTGTGCATAGCCTCGATGAGTCTGAATAGCTGAGTCACCAGACGATTAAAAGTAGCCGGGGCATTTGACAGCTCTTGTGGCATAACGAGCCACTCCCAGAGCATACCGCTCGAGGTACTAACCGCTGTTAGCGGAATATCTCTTGCTCGCATGAGCAGCTGATAATAACCATCGACTAAGTCGAGCGCACTGTACAATGTACATCTTACCATACTGTTCTGAAGAACATCCTTTCTGGGGATTGGTGTCTGAGCCGGGATAGTGGCATCATTAAGCTTATTATAAGCGTGCACAATACGCCATTTACCATTAGGCTTTTTGACACAAAAGTAGGTGTAATGGGGAGACTTAATCTCCCGCACCGTTCCCGCCGCGTGCTTAGCACGAAAGAAATCGTCAATGACGTCACACTGTTCCTTAGATAAAGGCCACTGCCGTGTTACGCAGTATTTAGTTCCTGGAACTAGGTCAATTTCATGACGTAGACCTCTATCGGGAGGTAAGATAGATGGTGGATTGTGACACACCACATCTTGAAATTCCTGTACCAAAGGATAGAAGGGATCCAAAGGATCGTTAAGGATCGAAGATCCACTCCGGGTACTGAGTGCCGCCTTGGTACCCTCTAGGACCGACTCATCCATTAATGAGGACGAGTTCAACTCAACATCGAGTCTAATGACCACTAATTCGGATAAATATCCTGCCTTCAAGGCAGGAGATTTCAAGGCCTGGCTAAACTCGCCATCAGACATTTCGTCTAGCTCACAAATAGCATCCAAATATGGAAGGGTTTCCAGGCTACCATTGCCCTCAACCTGGCTAGTCACTCCGTTGACAAGTGTATATAGTGTATCACTATTGTCACTATGTGACTTCACGGACGCCTGGCGCTTAACAGTTGCCATCTGGCGTCCAGGTCGTCTCTTCGATGAGACCTTACACCCCTCTGGGGTAGGGACAATAGTGTCCCCGTGGTTACTACTAGTAGTAGTGCGCTCTATACGAGAGCTGATGTCATTACCGACATTTAGTGTGGTGCCTTCACGGCCGACCACACTCGGTGAATTTTCACGTGCCACCCCACACACATCAAAGTAATCACATCCTTGATAACTCAGCCCTAGGCCAACCATGCTTTCAGCATGCAGTGACTCGTTATCACAACGAGTAACATTCAAAGGAGTGCGTGCCGTATCACTAATACTCAACGAACTACGCTAGGACTTCATGTTTTCAACATTGGAGTTAGTTGACTCAGACATTCCATAATGTCCAGCACATTGACATCTTCTGTCAAAGGCTCGCGCCAATGGTGCTTTTATTGCCTAGCAAAGGTGGGTTCATGACTCTTCAAAGCTTCGCTAGGAACATTGCGCGTAGCGCCTAAGGTCTTCGACCTCTAATCAATCCATGGCTCATGGCGTTCAATTAATACCTAGGATGAAATCATATCTCGAGTCCAAACCAAGGAAAAGACAGCGCTCAATGCTATCAAAGTCCAAAAACTTTATACCTAAGTTCAACGGAACTTTAGGTACAGTGACACGACTTCCAGTCGCTAAACGAACCGTGATGGCATCACCCTCATGCGATGTAAGCGCTTCAGCATAATGCTGACTTCTCTCAAGGGAACGACGTCGAGCATAATTTCAAGACGCCCCAGAATCGATTAAAATTGACCAAGACTTTTCAAAGCCTTTAACTTTCGCCTCAGCGACCAACAAGCCAGACTTGTATCCACGCTCCATGCCAGTAGGAATGGAACTCTTTGGGGCTAAGCCCTGTCAACTTTACCTCCTAAAGGTGTTACAGAACCTAGTTCTTCTCCAGTAGGGCGCCCCGCGCCTACAGGGTGTCGGCATTTCCCCGTGCTATGCCAGACTTCTGGCTCGGGGTAGAGTGTTGGCTCGTAGCCTGGCGCTGTCTACGGAAAGGGCAACCAGGCCGCAAGTGTTTAGTGCTTCCGCATGTATAACGCCGTCTTACAACACGTTGCTGCTAAGCAGCTTGAAGTCCAACTTCACCTTCATCTTCAGCATAGCTGAGATCCATCGGTTCCGGCCTATTAACGGCCGGAGTACTCGTGGAGTTTGCTCTCGAAGAGCTAGGGTTGTACCCATTCCAGCCAAGTCTGTCCGACTTGAAGTTATGCTCAGCATTGAGAGCAATTCTCACAGCCTCTTCGATTGTAGAGGGGTGAACCCGAACGATTTCGGTTCTGGCAATGCCAGTACGGAGACCCTCCATGAATATAGTCACATGGACTGCCTCAGGCAGAGGTTCAGACTGCATAGCAGCCATGAGAGTTCTCAGCTCTTGGACATAGTCCGTTAACTCATTCTTACCCTGACGGGTTGATAAAAAGCGTGAACGCACGCCGTAAGCCTGGTTAGATGGTGAAAACACCTGTACCAATTGTGACTTAAGCGACTCGCATATAGGAAACGCTAAGTCGACCGACGTGCTACACGTCAAGGCCCATTCTCTAGCTCTTCCATTCAGCTTTGGGATAGCCAGCGAGACCTGTTGATGGCCAAGCTTGATCAGGCCTGATCTCATGTCCATCTCGATCTCACGGATCTAGAGGATGAGGTTTTCACGAGGCCTAGCCTCTTTGTCTGGAGCAGACACAAAGCGTGTAGGCATAGCCGACGCCATTTGGTCTTGGACCTGCCCTAGAAGGGACGTTTCATACTGCAAGAAGCCCTCAACATGTGCAGTCAGCACTTCCGGGCCTTGTGATACAAAGAATTCCACATACTCTGGACCCATAGATGCGGCCAGATTATCAAGCGCGACCTTTTGGGCCTCCGAGAGGGGAGTGGGATTTTTCATCCTCACCGAGGATCAGTCTTTAAAGACTAAGGCGTAGATTGACTACGAATGCTACCAAGTGTAGCGCAGCTATACAGCTCCTTAAGTCAGAGGAAGACTTAGTGCTCAAAGAGCGGTTTTAGTTCTAAGGAACTAAACTTTATGAGTCAACAAGCGTAAAGCTTAAGGTCCCTGTTCCAGGGGACCGAACGATTCAGTGAATCTACAGCGCTTTAGTGCTCAAGAGTAGCTATCTCAGGGAGATGTTGCTACCTCTTAACGATCAACGATCATAGACGCCTCGCAAGGCACGTGTCTTAGACAATATGAAAAGGGGAACTGAACTTTATTTACGTTTAACTCTACAGAATGTCTTAATCCTGATATTACCTAGTCTAGGCACTCATGTCCTAAATCAAGAACTTTCGAGATCTTTCCTATCTCGTGGCTGCCAACCGTCAGCCCCTATAAGCCGGTATGATATTCTATATCTCTTTCAGTGGGATACCATCCCATGCGTCTAAGACACAGGTCCCTTCGATGTGTAACCCCGTTACAATTTCAGCATGAAACAAGCTCACGTAAATGCTAATTCTATCGTTTACCGAAGCGGCGCAAAATTTAAGAAAAGCCATAGCCGGCACGTGCTTGATCTTTGAATCCCTTCACAGCTGTGTTAGCAGCTTCCCGGCATGCATTGGCCCTCGTCACAGTGTCATGTTGGTTTCTCTCCTTAACAAGGGCAGTCGCCACAGCTTCACTTATGGAACGTGCACTGATCGGCGCATGTACAGAGTAATCATAGTCGGGAACTTCGAAGTTGTGCACATCAATGTACTCTATTACCATGTCCAGCTTTAAGCTTAAAAGAGAGTCCATGGATTCGTGCATGTGTATACGCTGCAGCAGGTTTGCAGGGTGTATGTTGTCGCCCCACCATTTATCTATTTGCATTTTTGTGGTTCCTCAGCTCCACTCTTTGCGTCGCTGTTCATCTTGGTCTGACGTATGAACGATACCAATTGCTACCCACCTCCCAGGTATGTCGTCATATTGTCAAGAGGAATGTCAGGGGTGGGTGTGGTGCTTCGCCCGATGTAATTTTTTCAAGATCTCCAATTTTTGGGTGGGACTTTCATAATGGTCGACCTTGAACAATCCAGCAAGCTTGGCAATAGACTTACTATCCCTCACATCACAACTCGCACAGTTGTTCCCACCACATGTCTTCCATCGTCTTTCCTTCCCCGGAGGTAGAATGCCTTGCAGTCACGAGAGCATTGACCACGTCCTTAAGACCGTGACGTTCAATCAAATCTTCCACCAACGACACACGTATCTTCTTTCGACCAGTAGCTCCGTGTAATAAGTACTTCAACATGATGTTTCCCAGCTTTCACATGATAGCCAAGGCATCATCTTTGAGCTGCAACTTGTCGACTGCTCTTATCGTTGTTGCTATGCTTTTCCCTTGATACAAACCTTCACACCGGTCCTTCAACCGACGGCTGGTTTGACCCCGGCACCAATCCGAAGGGATAAAATAGACACAATTGTCCCTCGCAAAAGGATTTGGATATGGACAACGGGAAGAGTCGAGCTCCGCGTGCTCCGAGATACCGCACTCAGCACAGTGTACGTCCTGCAGCAGACGCCACGGCCACGTCTGCACAACCGAGTCGTGCGGAACAGGTCTTCGGTCCCAAACAGACCACTGCATGAGGAAATCAGCAGGCAGGTAAAGGAGCTAAATCGACAAAGCCGGCGGCACCTATCAAGACCCGCGCACCTCTGACGGCGGCTCAGAAACGTGCTGATGCTCTCAGAGAGCTTGATCAGCTTGTTCGTGGACATGACAATACCACAGAGACAGTGATGGCCACTGACCCTAGTGGTAATGCATCTTCTTTCACCCCTCAACCGCGAAATACGGCCAGGGACCTAGCTTCCGCTGAGGTTGACCACGCTCAACACATCGTGGATCGTTTGACCTTGGCGGCTGCCAATGTCAAAAAGGAGGCTTTAAGAAGAAGGCAGAGTATTTCAAAGCTCACGCTCGCGACTTGGAATTGGAATTGGCTCAGGAGCCGACGCCAACCTCCGCCGTCCCAATTAACGACGTGGACGCCTCTGTACTACCCCTGTTGGAATACGAGTACGGTATGGCCAATGTGGAGGCGATTCGAGTAGCAGAGGAGGCAAGTAGTGCTAACTTGGTGCTCAAAGCTAAGGTTCGAAAGTTGGATCGACTCCCCCCTCAAGTCACATCCGATTTAACCCTGAACACGCCGCATGAGCGGTTGCAATTTGAAATACCACCTGCTTCCAAGGCTAGCCACATTTGGGCGAGGAGTTGCGCGACAATCCAGCGTCTTTTATCTACATACATTCGACATCGACGTAAGCGTCAAGCTAGATGCTCTCCTGTGGATACAGAGACCACTCATTCCGAAGATCAGGGACCTGCTACTGAACCAGTCAGCGTCTGTCACCACCCCTGCTTCTGTTCTTTTAGATACACACAGCCTCGACGTTACTATGGCGGAGAGCACCTTAGCATTTGGCGGCACCATGTGCTTGGATGACCTCGGAGGCGGTGCTGTGACACATCCTCAGTGCGCTACAAGTATTTTTATTCCCGCCGAGCTGGCTAAGGCTATTGCTGAAGGGATTGAGCATTCACCTAGCACCCAGCTGACATCTACTTGCCCAATTGCCAATGACTCTGCCACAGGCGCGTTCCGCGGACACGTAATTCCACGTGTGGCTGATACAGCAGCAGCATCCGATGTCACCACCACGCGAACACCCGATGCGCATTTTCAGACGCTATGTGCAACCTGTATCCGAAAAATATCTGACGCCGCCTCAGCGGCGGCTGTCCCTGACAGAAAAAAGCAACGTGACGAGAATTCCGCAATGGTACGCCGCTGGGCCAGCCAGCACAAAGGTATGACCTCTTTACCGGATGTATTGCATTTAAGCCAGTCGGGTCAGGCTACATGAATCACTGCCTGCCCGTCTGAGCTCGAGGCTCTTGTTCGTGCACTGCCTTTCCCTATGCTATACCTATCAGGCATGACTGGTGACACTTTGATCAACTTTGGTCATGCCATCAATAGTGAAGCTCAATTACTGGTTATTCGTCAGCATGCTCGCCACGTGAATGAGAAACTCCGAGAGCTCTGCACAGGTTGGGCTGCAACTGCAGCAGGTCAGCGGGGAAAAATTCGATGAAAAACGACCGACTCCATCCAGCGCTGGCGACGGGTTGCTAAGCTGCAGCCCGAGTTAATTTGCGCCACTGTTGTAAAATCGCTATCGGATATCGACCACTGGGGCATCTTGAATGTGTTGTGTATCCTCTTGCCACACCTGGCCTCAGTGGATGGGACAACGACCGTGGTTATGCCTCAAACAAAGGCATCAGTGTATCATGCCTCTGACGAAGTGCGCAACTCAGTTGCCTCTATTCTCTGCAAACCTCCAAACTGGCAGCCGTCAATCGACCTCATCTCTCAGGAGTGCCGACAGTCGGCTATTGAATACGAAGGGCACCTCCAGCGATAAAGCACCCGTCCCAAGGACGCCGGGGACATACTTTTTTGCCAATACTGACGTTTAACTGCAATCCTATCGAGGAGGTGGGGGTTTCCACTCCTCTATTCCCTCCGTTAACTATAGAGGTTCCAAGCAGCGCTGTAAGCGACAGTTGTCTGTCAAGCAACGGCATCGGGATAAAACGGTGGGTCTACCTTCCCATAATGTCGCTGGTTTTCCTAAACACTCAGATCGGTGTAAGGAGTGGTTCCGGCACTTTCGACAGCATGAGGACCGCGGACAGATTGATCTCGTCCTCTCACAAGAGACACGTGTCGCTCTTGGGGAAGCAATACATTTGGACAATCTTTACCACCAAATCTGGGGGTTCGTCACTAAACCCGGGCGTACGTTGTGGACCGAGTCGACAGAAGCGCGGGGTGGAGTAGCAATTTTACTTAACCCTTACTCCATTATCACTGGGATGGATCCCTGGAACCAACATCTCTGGTCGAGACACTGGATGGCGGTACGTGCTACCCATATGGATTCGACCATACTGGTGATCAATCTGTATGCACCAACTGACAAGAGTGAACGCGAGGGGATATTTGACTTTCTACGTCGAACTTTGGTTTCCTACGAGGGTCCAGTGGTTTTAGGAGGGGTTTTTAACTGCACGCTGAACCCCCATCTTGATCGTTCTTACAAGACTACGACTGGGCGTCATGACTCTCCAGCACTTCGTCGCTTGCTCGCGAGAGTGCAGATGAGAGATGTTCTTGAGGACGAGCTGCGAAGGATTGAGGATGAGTGATCTATCTCAGAATTTTACTCGGCTGCTCGTACTTACTTCTACACCTTGCCAGGTGAAGGGACAGCCAGCTCTCGATTGGATAGGTGGTACATCAGCTCTCAGAATACAGATTGGATCCGAGATGTACACCATCCGTTCCTGGTCTCGCAGCCGAGAACAATGGCGTTACAATCCGAATCGGGTCTCCAAGCTGTACAGTACGTGTTCGCTAGCCCAGGCGAGTCTACCCGGTCCCTGATTGTGCGAAAGACGCAGCACAGAGACATGTTCATATCGCCCTTAATATTTCGAGATGCGTAGTCGCAGGAGCCTGCTCGTCTACTAGTGTCGGGTTTCAATCTGCACACAATCTGGCTGAATGGTGGGATCTATGGAAGACCTCTTTACGTAAAGCTCTGTTGTCTCTGACTAAAAATGCGAGACAAAATATGACGCGCAGCTACAAGCAGAGGCTTAGGTGGTTGCACACAAGATTGGACGCTCCTATCATTGCAATTAATTCATCTTTCTTGACGCCCACGTAAGTTTCTGGTGATGCAGTATCGTCTGCTGCAGTCGACGACCCACAAGTTATCCGCAAATAGGTCGCAGAATGTCGACGTCTTTGGCAAAGGGTGAAAAAAGAATGTCTTCTTTCCCAGCACATGTATTGCCCAGGCGAGACCTTTCGCCATTTTTACGCCCGCGTGTCGACGAAGTTCCAAGACAACACGGTTACCTCCCTGGGTGGGAAGACACCGCACGGAATGTTTGCTCTCAGGCACTCGCCGATGAGATGGCAGATGGATGGGAACCTATTATGCTTCGTTATTTCACTGATCTCGACTTAACTCAGGCTTTTCTGGGGAGAGACTCGCCTCCGGTGGGAATTGATGACTCGGAAGTAATGGCTGTCATTTCTATCGATGATGTGTGCGCATCGTTAAAGCGGCTTAAACGCGGTAAGGCGGCAGGACCTGATGAATTAAACAACTCCTTCTACCGAGACTACGCTGATGCACTTGCGCCTATTCTAGCGCCATTGTTCTCTATTTGGCTTAAATGGAGTGTTTTTCCGCCTTCTTTTGCGCAAGCGAACATCAAATGTTTAAAGAAAACGGCGGTATCGGCCCGACCGCTGGATCATCGTCCGATTGCACTCCTGAACAGTGATTATAAATTGCTTACCAAAATCCTATCTTTCCGCGTACGGCCTCTACTTTCTCGGGCTGTATTGCCAGCTCAAGTGGGTTTTGTACCGTACCGCACTTTCTATACTGCGCTGGATGTGTTTGCAGCAGTAAAAAAGGCCGCCTCTTTCGATGAAGAGCTCCATGGTTCAGTTGTAATGCTACTTGATTTTGCAAAAGCTTATGATACCCTACAGCGTCCGTTTTTGCTCTCGGTTTTGGCGTGAATGGGATTTTCTCAACGTTTTGTATCCGTGGTGGCAGCATTACATCACAACACGACATGCAGTTTCATTGTGAACGGATTTCACTCCAGGCAACAAGTTGTGAGCTGTGGCATTCGACAAGGATGCCCGCTTGCTCCACTGTTGTTTATATTGGCTCTAGATAACGTCTATCGCGTTCTGCAGGAGAGTACCGACATACGCGGCGTTCTGATTAAATCAGGAGACAAATCCACAGAGATCAAGGTGTCTGGGTATGCGGACGACACGGCGTTCTACCTACGTGATCATTCTTTGATCAAATATGTGCTTTCCATATTAGATGAGTTCGCCGGAGTGTCCGGGCTTACCACAAACATGTCGAAATCGATGGTCCTTCGCCTTCATTCTCGGGATTATATTTACCGCTGGACACACGAGGTCTTACGCTGATTACCTCCGAGGCATCTTGTCGGTATCTCGGTGTAATGGTGGGGCAGCTTGATACTACTGATGAGAACTGGACCAAATGTATTCGGTTATTACGGGGTAGACTCGTGCTTGCGCGGGAGAAGACCCACACAGTTGAACAGCGAGCTTGCCTTGCACGGTCAATTGCGGTACCTAAAATTACCTTTCTTGCGCGTCGTTGCTGGCCTACTCCAGGCATTGTGTAGCGTCTACACGGCTTGATTTTAGACTTCGTGTGGGGAACGCGCGATGGTATGCGCTCCCGCCCGTGGGTGCCTAAAGAGATGGCAATGCTTCCTGTCAGGCTGGGTGGCTTAGCGGTTCCTTGTATTCGGACAGAACTGATGACCATGGCAGCTACCGCGGTCGGCAAATGGGCAGCGAATAGCTCTCAGCGAGAATTACTGATAGGTGACGTCCTGTGAGGATCACTTGAACATGGTCCATCTTTCATTACACCATGCTGGGTTAACGGGTCCCATCCGCGACTAAAGAATTCCCTTTGTCTCACTGGGGCTGAAGCCGTCAGTATATGCAGCCCACCACCTTCGCCAAGGCAACGTAGAGGCTGTACGTCGTCGTGCATCCATTGTTTCTTCGCGGGCTGAGGTTATTTACAACGAAGATGGAAGTGTTATAGTTGATGTTCGTCAAGCGATTGACGCATGAATTTCCAACGGCCCTAACCCTGTATTCGCGGCATTGGAACGAATCGACGAGAGGTGGCTTATTCACGCAGAACTGAGCGGTGTGACTTGGCTTCGGGGCCGCAGAGGCCAACCGTACAATCTTGGTGGCGCTGGATTTGCGAAAGCTGCGCAATGCCTTCAGGATGCTCTATCATGGACTAAGCTTCGACGCGGTGTTGCGAATTTTAAGCCAGTTCTCGATATGTCCACGGCATCTACTGCCACGCGCAGGCATTTTGGTTCGTTCTGCCTCACCATCCTGTACAACTTTCCTCAACTTCTGTTTCGCGATTTGGAGCCAGGGGCTTTACTTGCTTACACATTGACGATACATCAATGTCATGACTGGGTCATCAGCGACGATGGCTCGATGGTCACCCATTTCGATGCGGGCATGCCGTGCGATTCCACGTCTGTTTCCTCTATGGTTGAGTGCGATCGCTCGGCTACTACCAGCTGTGGAATACCCGTACATTTTGGCGCCCATCCGAGGCTGACTCGCGTCGTACACCTATGGACGGGCTCGAGTAGATGGCGACCCAAACGAAAAGCTCTTATAAAGATTATGACGCGGAGATTACACTTTCAAGGGTTAAGACATCGTGATCAGCGGGCCACGCGCTCTGACTTTCGTGTGGTGTCGGCAGGTACTGATTTGGTCGAGTGGAAAGAGCTCCGCCACATAAGAGGAACCTTCTCTACTGGATTGCAGACACTATATCGCCTGAAAAGTAACAGCTTTCCATTATGGAACTGGTCCAGACAGGACCTGTCGTGTCCTAATCCAGTGTGTGACCGATCACTCACAGCTCCAGCAAGTCACGTTTTTTGGACATGCCCAGGATCACAGTGGCATTGGAATCACCTATTTTCGTTGTGGCAGTGTCTTGGCACAATCGACATGGACAGACGCAATATTTGGGTTTTTGGTATGGGACTTCCTGGTACTCCGAATTTGGCTTGGGATGCCGTGCAAGCTTCTCTCGTGGCTCCAAAAGACATATCTGGATTAAGGGCTGCGATCTTTCCAGCCGCGAACGAGCTGTGGCGATTTGTTGTTACTTCGACGCTTCATGGTATATGGATCGAGCGTCTCCGACGAATGGAATTTCCCAGCCTTCCACCTGAGGCCCACAACGCGAGTGCCAGAACTCAGCTCAGACGTGCGATCACAAGCTTTAGGAATTCGACCTACCAACCCGGAGCTGATGACGCGACCAATAATTTGGCCTACATGCGGTCAGCTCTTGCTAACACGCTACTCCAAAACGCTATTCCTCCTGGTCTCAACCGGCTGGAGCAAGACATTTATCCAGGGTCGTTTTATCTACTTTTTTCGATGGGGGATCGCGAGGAAACCCAGGGCCCGGTGGTTCTGGGTCTGTCATTGTTAAGATGCATCCCAGGTCTCACACGGCATGCGTTATCTGGATTGCGAGCATGGACTACGGTCGAGCATCAACTACGAACAACTATGCAGAATATTAAGGTCTGTTGCATGGTTTAGGCCAGGCGAAGGCGAACAATTACACCCCCTACATGTCCTTGGAGATAGAGCCCTCATACTTTCCCAACTCCGATCCCATCACTCACCACGAAAAGCTCACTTGGCTTTGCTCTTCCGGAAGTCACGAGATTTAGCCGATGATATTGAGGTCGTTAGCTGGGGGCATCACTACCGCACTTTTAACAAGATGGCTGATCGACTTGCCAATTTTGCGATGGATTCCTGTACTTCGGTTCAAGTGCACCTTCCGTCGGATCGCCAAGTCGTCAAGGAGGTTGCAACATTCCTCACTGGCTCGAGAATTCTTACAACGAGCTTTCCGATCCCCGGAGTCCCACAGCGACCGCGCAGGGTAAATCCATCTCAAGGCTACAACTTGCACAGCGTACTGCAGCTGTCCGAGTGCAAACACTTACTTAAGATAGACACCTAGTTGTCTGCGTGGTACCTAGTTGCTAGCAGACCAGATGTAGCGGGTCGTTCGCGTACCTGAATATACCTCACCTTCTCACTCACACTTGATAGCAACCTTCTCAACGAAAGCCACAGTCCGTTCGAAAAGTTTGATTCCTCTCTCTTCGCTGCTCTCGTCAGGGCTCTCGTCTTTTCTCCTCGTTGCATTTGACTGGGAGTCGTTCCAATTATCTGCCGACGAACCGGGTTGAGGTTGAATTCTCGCTGTTAGTAGCTCCTTGGTGGTAGCTACGGAGTCACCTTTGACGGATGCTAGGGTGAGTGCAGCCCCGATTTTGATTGCATAGAGACGCATTGCTAGAGTTAAATAGCAGATCGTGTTTGAAGCTGCGGACGTTGATGAGCTAGTAGTAAGAAGCTCCCAAATGCCAAATGCAAAACGAATCAGTTTTTTATTTGGCTGGGTCATTCTCCTAGGTATAGGGTTAAAACAACACAGTCCAAACTAATGTTTTTGTATCGTCAAAATAACCAGTGGTTATTCTGAAGCTGATTATTGGAGACCACCTATCAAAGGAAGCCCTGTCGCGATATCTCTGTGTTCAAGCTACGGTACTGCGCGCCACGCTCCTTCTGGTAGACGGAGTCGTGGCAAGGTGGAGTATATCCTCGTACGTGTCAATATCATTTGAGATTGCGAAGAATCCGATATTGTGGACTCACGATGACGTTTGGATTTGCGTTCGAGCGGACGTAAAAGTCGCGCTCGCCACGCTGAAGTGTCATTGGGGACCTTGTGCATGAGCGCGTGCAAGCTCGATAAGAATTGTTTATTTAGTCGCATTAAGGGCACTCAGATCCATCAAGAGAGGTCCATCCAAGTTGACTAACGTAGATTCATGCAATAAGTGAGGGGGGCACGAGCTTGTCGTCGAATGTCGCGTGGTATGTGCAGGAATCGTTTGAAGGAGACTGGTGAATTTGGCATATCTAGCTCGTGCTTTACGCGGCTTGCTTGCTGAAGTTCAGACATGTACGCATCAAGCATGCGGTAGTCGATGCATGATCGAGCCATATTATTTTCACGCTGTAATCGCTTCAGTGGTTCCCGGCTGCTCATTTCTTGGACCCGACGGAAATTCCCCGTGTAGGCGCTGCTTAGATCCACAAGCAGTCACTACTGCTACTGCCGTAAAGAGGGCTTTGCGAAGCATCGGTGGTTAATTCCATGTGTCAAAAATGTTGGAGAAGGATGGTGCTGCAGCTAGTCCCAGCACATCATAATGTAGCGGTCTCTACCTCTGTGATGGGTTCATCCAGCAACAAGCTCTGGTGGTCGGAAGTCAAACGGATGCGATTACTGACTTTTGCAATGATTGTGCGACTGACCGTATCCACTTTGTTGGTGCTGGTGCAATCATCTCGAGTACAACTCCATAACTCGTTCACTTTGCATCCTTTGCCGAGACGCAGAGTGTGGCAAACCCGATCTGAATCCGGACATGTGTAATATACTAGAGATGCGGTGACAAGACAGGTTTTCACGGTGCATGGACTGTAAGAAGATCGTCGACAGTTCGCCTTTCTGGTCGTTATGGCATCGGCTACCCGCGACGTCGAATGCCGACCAGCATCAATAATATAATGAAAGCTTATCAAATTGTCGATATGGGGGCTGATTGCACGAATGCAGATGTCGTCTTTGAATCAGTTTTAATTTCCTGGAAACAGTGCTTGCAGATGCGCAGTTTGCCCACCTCCTCTCCTCCAGTCGTTTCTGTAAGGTTGCCACTCTCCATGCAAAACTTTTAAATGCACTAACTACGGGCAACTCTACGCACTTCCTGCAGTTCATCTTCCTTGGCAACAAGAGACAATAGGAGTTTTTACACACTGCGCATTTGCTTCGACACTTCTCGGGCACGAGCACAAGGCCGCTTCGATATCGCTGTTCATTCACACGTTTTCTTCATAGTACGTTGTGCGCGAGAGTGACAAAGAGCGCTCGAGTACGCAGTAAACCTAACGGTAACTGTGTGTGCTATTTGAAATTCAATTGCACCAAGTACATCACACCACCATGCACCGGTCGCTCTAAACTCTCCACGACAAAAATTCCAAACTAATACATAGTCTTTTGCACGAGTCCAAACTCACGTTTGAGGTCGTCACAACCCGGCTGTTTGATCGAATGTTAACCCAAGACCAACTCTTAGCATCATCTTGCATCCTCAAACTTGTCTTGACACTCTAGAAAGCAAGAAGAGTCATTACTTGTTTGTTTGAGGTTATACGTTTTACGGCTAATTTCAAGTTCACGGCATGCATTTATTCACCTCCAAGCACCAAATTTCTCTCCTCGGGGTGTTATTGAATAGTTTATGGAGTCCGCGGTGTATGTGCTCACAACGAACATTCACCACAACTACACAGCGCATTAAAAATAATTCCAAACTATTACTAGATCTTCTTCAATATTATGTATTACAAAATAACCAGTTGTGTAATGATGCATCACGTGTTGGCGGACGAAGTCAACTGTGAAGTTATTTTGAGCATTGTACAAGAGGGTGAGTAACAAAAAATAGTGAATTGGGTATATGGGACCTTTTCCTGATGAATTTGGCTTTACTTCTGAGTTACCCCTAAAACTTACAAAATGGTCCGGTCAAAATTTAATGAATCCAGCCTATTTTCCTCTAATATGAAGGAGGGGGTTAGCACTACAGAGAGAAATTATTTGTTGCTTGCTGTAGACTATTACAGCTGACCACATATTCAACTACAAAATGTCAGGAATAGCTCCATAGTAAGTACCCTGATCATAATCTACACACCGTTGAAACGAATCTCACTCAATCGAAGCCCGTCATCTAGTATAGTACCCATTAAGTGTTTGGCAGCCGATCAGATAGATACAAGCTATAATACAGTGTTAGGCCCGGGCTACGTCATGGGTGAATTTTTATAATGGGGAGCTTTCTGATACGGTGACCCAATCGAGCTCAACATGTCGATTTGAGGTTAGGTTCATGATCAATCATCCCCTGTCACCCGTGGACATAACCCAATTACATCAATTATTGGCAGCTGCTGCGCTTTGATATGCCCACCCATTGATCTTATACCATCTCTTTCCCACCATGTCCATTCATTTCATATCGTACTATCAGTTTTCGTTATGTTTTGTCATCTTCTGTCACAATTTCGTCGTTTTTGAATAAAATGAAATGAATTATGCTTACAGCCTTTGACAAAGACATACTTATTGCGAGCCCGAAGGGTGAACCTATTAGTATATGTGGGCAAGGTGAATACTAAACTTTTCAAATCGTACTTTCTTCGTGTCTGTGTCTGTGTGTCTGTTTGTAAATAACGCTAGATTGACCTACAATGTTGTACTGATTGCGATGTGGTATGTACCTTCTTGTGTAGGTGTTTGGAAAATTGGCTAGGTGTACTTTATAAGTCGTACTAAGTGCGATGTTACATGCCCCCTCCTTATTGGAAGGTATACAGTAGGTGTCGATATTTCTACAGATCGCAAATTGCAACCTCATACAGAATATTATCAGACACATACCAGAGTGGTAAAGCGCTGTCAAAAGTGGTATGACCCTGGATCCAGCGAAACAAATGCCTCGGAGAGAAAGGGACCAGGGAGAGAACACGACCTTGGGGCGAGCTGAATTTGCGAGACTAACGGAATAATCATTACCAGTGTAACAGTTAAATGAAAGAAGAAAATCGACCACAGTCCCTCATTGGAAGGTCTGGTCCTTATAGGTGGACCTGAGTTCCCCAGGGTCTACCGCGGCACCCCATCGGTTGACCCGTTCCCTCATCGGTTGACCGCGACCTCTCATCGTTGACCTGGTCCCTCATCGGTAGAACTGGTACCTCATCGGGAGACATCGGTCTCTCAAGGTCAAGCTACTCTTGGTCAGTCTAAACAAGAAATTAGGGCATATTAAAGAACAGTGTAAAGGAGTTAAGGATAGGACGATATTAGATGCTACTCGATTTGATATCCACATGGCACGACTTTGTTGCGCTTACAGGAACTTGGGTCTCGCTGCCCGTCTGTTCCGGGGGAGTGATATACTTTGACCCCCTCCCTGTAGAAGACATTCGCGTAGCGAGACCCAAGCTTAAATAGAATCACAGGAAGTATTTAGCCTGTGATTTAGGCTCATGTAGCATTCCGCCCCCAACACCCAATATCGTTAGCGACCTCCCCCACTTAGTGGTTCAGGAGCAATTTAAAGGCTAGGTAGTTAACACCACTGAGATGAACAAGGAAAAGGCCAGGGATACAACTTCCCTGACGAAGTTGGTGATAAGTCCACCCTCGACCAAGTCGATCGAGTTGCCACCTACTGGCCCACCGAGTGGAGCATATCCACTCGGGGCTCCCCAGGTTGACCTCTGTCAAGGTCGACATCTGCATTCTCACCGAGCCGTCCGAGGAATGCGACCCTCCAGCCGACGGGTACACAAAGTGAGAGAAGATCCATACGCGGCATCAAGGTACCCCTCCGTAAGTCGGCAGTCCGGCACAGTGAGCGATCCGGAGTCTCACCACATCGTTTTGGAAACTCGCTCCACCACACCATCACATTATCGGCTGAAAAGTGACCAAGGGCAAATGTTCGACACTTATAGGCAGTTCAAGTCTCGCAGCTCCGGCAAATAGTATATCTGAAGTGGTTATCATCTGAAATAAAGCTCTCAACTTGCACTAAAGTGACTATGCAAGAATTTTAACGCTTATCTTTCACCTTTAACCATGCCGAACACGAATGGTTCTGACGCATAGCCTGTTGGCGCGGCAACAGGTTTGGTCGTTGGTAATACCATGCGGTCTAAGGTCCTAGATAGCCAGCTTGAAGCCTCTCCTTCACCCATTACTGAAGGACCTTCCGCCCCGTCTCCATTCTTCGGTCAGGGCCATATGGCACAGATGTCGTCGGGGTGTGTACCATCCTCTAAGGAATCCGTAAGTTTACCGACCTCTTCCAAGCGCGCGGGTGTGCTGCGAATCTTCGGGATGGGGCTGAAATTATGTGGAAAGGTAAATCTGCCTCGGCAGTATACATTGATATCGCCAAAGCGTCTGATTGTGACTTGTTGGCGATGAACAAGCTCTATGATGATGGGCTGCCCGTGATCATATTTTACGCGAGCTGTGTGAACTCAGTCCAGAAGCTGCGGTAGATTTCCTGTACTCAGTTGAGCTGGCCGTGGATTCTGCCTTTTCAAAGGTAGGAATATCCAAGCTTGTCGAATCGTTTCTTAGTGAAAATGAAAATGGAAAGTTTTCTCGTAGCGGCCAGATTAACATTTGGAACGCATATCTAAAGGTGCAACTTCGATTGAGGCCAAGTCGCTCGATGTAAAGCTCTTTATTGCTGAGGAACTGGTGGTTTCCTTTATTGGCCACCAAGCTGCATTTAAGTCTCTGGACACTTGCCACTACGTCGATGTGTTCGTCATTCCCATATCGATTGCTCTCGAATCTTTCTTCAATCTCCTGTATTCACGAGGCGCCTCACCCATCTACTATGTTCGACTGGGGTCACTCAATTTTCTGCTCTCTAGTGGGGTTATATTTGTATCTATCTCCGGTACAGCTCACGATAACCTTGTCTCGACGTTGACGGTGAGATAGTCGAACACTTGCTTTTAAGAGGGTAGGGTTACCGCGTGCGTCAGCGGGAAATACTCAGAATATCCGACCTCAAGCGCCCTATCGTCACCAGTCACGGCTCGCTACGGACCTTACAACCCCTTGTAAACAAGGTAGAAGGGGTGGTCGATCGGTGACGCAATCGGGTCGAAGACTCAGAACCGAACTGTTTGCACATCGGCCGAAGGATCATATGGTGCTTTGGTTGGTGCTTCTGGTACCAAATCTGAAACTATGTATCCTCGTGGACATACTAGCGAGTCCAATCCAACGTCTGGGGTACTCTTGACCGCAACCGGCGCACCAAGAGGCCCTTTATCCGCCGCGTCGTACTCATAAATTATATCAAACGAGTTTCAGTTTCCCTGTCACTGTAAGCGCCACCATGTCTGGGTCAACGAGGCAGCCGAATGA
The DNA here is from genome assembly GCA_000173235.2 of Hyaloperonospora arabidopsidis Emoy2. Taxonomy (NCBI): domain Eukaryota; phylum Oomycota; class Peronosporomycetes; order Peronosporales; family Peronosporaceae; genus Hyaloperonospora; species Hyaloperonospora arabidopsidis. The sequence continues at coordinate 189,614 of JH598554.1, read as the reverse complement.
TCGTGGTGCACGCCCGATTTTTACGAGGCTCTGACCGATCTTGATGATCAGCTTGATGTCTACAAATCTACTTCTGATGATGATTACTCTGCAAACCAGCTATGGATGGTACCTGCACACGTGTATCAACGCCGAAGACTGCTGCGGGGAATGCAGCCAGTTGAACCAAGGTGTTGCACGCCAATGGCATTGTAACAAGTGCAGATTCGGATCATATTGTCGGCGATCTGTATGATGGCATTAATTAGGACATCAATTGCTTTGCAGCCGTCTCGTGAAGAGGACTACGTCTCCATGATAATATGATACGCACACCAATCCACCGAGCCTTTGGCTCTACCAATGATCCGGATACCCTTCTCACGACAATCAGAGACGAGACTAAATCCATCCAGAAGTTGTTAGCAGACTTGATGCAAGACGATACGTAACGTGGACATGCTTCTGTTTCTTCTTGAATCGACATTTGGCGACCGTATCGTCGACTATTGTATACTTTTTGGGTACGCGGCGCCGTTTTTAGCTGCCTTTTCAAATTGCGTGCTCCTACTACGCCATTTAATGCCGAGAACAATTTACTCCCTTTCTTCATAACGTCAGTTGGGGTGCAAGTTGCCGCAAGCTCTCTGCAATAATTCGTTTCTCAATGTACCGTATTTATGATGGAGTGCTAAGTGAGCTCATCTTGGTCTGACATACAGATGCTTACTTTTGAAATCAGCGGCATAAAGCTCCATGACAATCTGACCGTTGATTCTCTTGTCGTGTAGTATGATCTGGTGTGTTTCCGCAAGAAAAAATACGCTACTTACCCACCGTACCAAGTTTTTTAAACCTTGTTTCCCGGTAGTGTCACCACCGCTAATTTTATTCCGATTTTTCAGCCAGTTGACTCTCCGATTGTCCATCACCCTCGTGCGGTAGTGATAACTATTTTCTATTCTCGGTTTCTAGGCGCGTGTTACGCCCATATCACCTCGCCCCGGACAATTCCAGACAGGCGTCATGTCGTTGCCACACAAGTTATTACTTTCACTTATTTTATCCACGATGTCTATGAATCTTGTGACAGCCAAGAGAAGAGGGAATTCTGTACGACTCTTGTAGCGGAGCTACCCTAACTCCTTAGTCAGAGGAAGACTTCTAGACTCGTAGAGTCTCTTAGTATATCAAACTAAGCGGGTATTAACTTAAAGGGTCTCAAGTCTTGCAGACTTGGTGAGACTTAAGTCTAAGTGTATGTACAAGCTATTAAGCCACTAGTCCTGGTTCAGGGGAATACGACTCCAAGGAATCACGTGGCACTAATGCCCAAGAGTACTTAGCCTTAACTCAGGCACTTAACTCTTAGACCAGAGACGTCTTTGAAAGACACGTGTCTGAAACTGATCAAAAGGGGAACTGAATATATTTACTGATCTATAGTGATAATAAACCTTACTTACATCTTTAACCTTAAAACAATGCTACCTAATCGAATAGTCCTCATCGTAGTTCTTCTTGTGTACCACACCAGAAATACGTCGCCTCTATGAAGACCCTATTACGATAGATATCCTCTAACCATAACCGATAGGGTACGATATTATCGCTTAGCGTATGTGATACAAAGGTACGCCTCATCAGTGATACTGATCTCTTTCTGTGTGTATCACACCAATGTACCTGGTTATCACAACCATTTGTGTAACACCGTTACAACTCTTGCTGGCCAATGTTATCCAGAAGGTTCACGTCACATATACCTTGGTGACATTAATTTTCCCCTCGACGTTTCTGTTAGCAGCCGGTCCGGCGACACGCGTGACAGTGCTTCCAGGAATACTTTTTTATCTCGCTTAGTATGGATGACGCTTAACATGGGTACCATCCGACAAGAACGTTCTCAGCGGACCTATACCTCGTTTCACCATTCTCGACTAGATTTTTCTTGATGCTTTGCTTGTGGGCCAGCCTTTTTTGGCTGCTGCTCATTATACGACCATTCCCATAGTGGGAACTACCTCCTTCACCGAGTTGATATTGACACGTCACACATATCCCGTGGATCGGGATACTAGCGCTTCAGTGTTTCTCAACTATCCGGACGTTGTGGCTGCCATTTCAGACGAGGCAGCACAGTTGGAAGAATCGATTTGCACAGCTACGAATCCTAGCTTGGTATGAGAGGGCTGGAACCGCAAAATTTGCAGGAAAATGGCAGGTATAGAAGCGCGGCTTCAGCGTGATCGCACTCGCGTTCTTCGGAAGTCACGACAACTTACATGCGCGGAGGTTGGGACCAACTGAATCGCTCGAATGATATTATGAAGTTTCAACAACTGCAATATATTAAACTTCGTCATGACGAAGGGTCTGATTCCCACGCGACCAAGATGGAGTCGTGCCGATGCCATCCACAAGTGCATTACACTTGGACTGTGGCGAGGCTACAGATCCTACAGAGACTACGGAGGTCTTTCGCAGCCATTGGAGGATCTTTTTGGTAACCACGCTTCTCATTGCATCATCTGGATACTGATACAGTTTAGCTTCGATACAGCGGACTTTATCTTCTGAGCAAGCACATTTTCTCGATGGAACCCTTACCACTAAAGAGCTGGTTATTAACTTTTGCCATCCGCGCGTCTCGTCTGACCAGGGCCTGATGAGTTGTCCGCAGCTTTCTATAAATCGACCCGGACATTTTTGGCGAGAGTATTAAAATCGTGTTTTGTTACAATTTTCAGCGTGGTATATTGGTCCCATCCAAGCGCAATGTAGCTGTTTCGTTTGTGCATAAGTCGGGATATCGCTCGGACCCCGGAAATTACCGACCATTTCCTATGATGCAAGTTGACGTTAAAATTGCGACTAGCTCTTTCGACTTATCAAAAGCGACAGCTCATGTTCCATTCAATTTACGTCGAGGAAAACTGTTTATTTCCGGGAGGTACCCTCATCATCATGTGATCTTTCTAAAGTACTCTACAGCACCTGCTGTCAGAGACATATGAAGACAAACACGCAATAATTCTCGATTTTCAAAGGCTAACGACCGCGTGGACTGGGCACATATACTTCGAATACTTTATCGGATATGTTTAATTCCTTACTTCTTATCATGGGTACACGTGATGTGCCTTAATCCTGGGGCCTGAATACTAAATGGAAAGCTAAAGACCCTCGTGGGCTCCACTTGAGAGTAAAACAAGGTATCCCGCTGTCTTTCTTTTTATTTACATTATGCATTGAGCTGCTGGGTAATTTACTGCGTTCTCGGCCGGACCTTGTAATTCTCATCTCACCAGTCTTCCGACCGACTAGCCTCTTGATTGCAGATGAAATTAATCTTCCGGCGAGATCTCCTACTGCTGCGGAGAAACAAATTCAGCTTCACGGCTCTACTGCTCGGGGTCGGGGGATTTACTTAATCGTGACACGCGTAGGGTTATCGCCCTCGACCGCTCTCGACTGCTGACATCCTTTTAAGTCATTCCTGGCCTCTTGCCCCATGGACATGTCCACTTCATTGGCATTTTATTTTTCCAACGAGATTATTCGGCCTTACAACTCGTGTGGATCGACAAGCGTCTTGTCGACCGATTGTGGCATTGGTGGTATCGTGCCTTTATTCTCAAAGGTCGTTTGATCCTTGCCACTTCTGTTGTAATCTCAGTCTTGTGGTAATTTAATCCACACCTTGACATTTCGAGACGACTGTCCGATGTTGGCAGCAGCTTCTAAAAAACGGCTCTCTACCGCCGAACAGATCCTGATGGGATGATTTCGCCTCATTTCGCGTAAATTTACTTATCTTTCCACGATTCAAGGCAGCGTTTAGCTTCCTCATCCGGCTGCTTTTGTCCGATGACAACGCGTTACCATCACTTAACAGTACATGTCATCAATGGTGACGTCCGCCGGACTTGAGGGTTCCACCCCAGCGGATATCCTTCTGTCTGAAGCTTTGCTTCTCTGTCGAGCTCATCGCCCTTCGGATCTTCTAAACATGCCGTATCATCGACACCTTTTGATTGTACACATGTGAACACCCCCACTCTTGGTGGCATTACTCGTTGAATATTTGGTCGGCAACTCTGTGGCCAGTCAGGTTGGCAGAACTACCTATGATATAGTATTTAGTTAAATCGGCGGTAATACAGTCTCAACGTAGCAAACACAACAATCACCGAGTATGTCGGCGAAGTTAGGCTAGTACGTCAGGATAAATTTCTTCGCGATTCACCCCTTCGGGTTCAGTTATGGTTCTCGCCCTCGATGAGTAACTACAACCACTCGCTTTCAGAAGATTACCTGATCTCAGCAGCTTCCGTTCCTCAAATCATGCGACTTCACACCAATGGGTGGATGTCGGCATTTTCACGCGTTTTCAGGTTACCGGGCGCAGTATAAGACCGACTAGAAGACATACGGTATTCTTGGTAAAGACCCACCGACTCGTCTCTCGACAAGTCTACAAACAGTGCCATGTATTTGGTCACTGGCTCGCCGATCGACAAGTCTTTAGCGGTATCATCTATTGAGTTGATTGTCTTTTCAATCGACAAGGCTTTAGAGGTACCATCTATTGGGTTGACCGGCCGTTCACTCGACAAGGCTTTAGAGGCACCATCTATTGGGTTGACCGGCTCGTCGTAGGCGATGCTCTTTCTTTTGCTATTTCTCCAAAAGCGAGTATTGCCTAACCAGGGACAACTTGAACTCTTGGCGCTTCCAGTCGAACCTCTACAAGCTATGCCTCTTGAGGTACGGCGGCAGGCATAATACAACCCACACAGGGACTCATTGGAAGAGCATATGCTGTACTAGGACTTGGTATATTCTGCTCTGTATGTAGTTATCTCTTTTTCTACTGGGACGGAGACTATTGTGTGCCCCCCTTTCATTCATCTGATTCTCCTATACTGTTACCCAGTGAAATAAGCCATCGATACTCTAGCACCTTCGACGAGTCTTTAGGTCGACGAGTCTTAACTCGACGAGCCTCAATCGACGAAGCTTACCTCTTATAAACCTTATATCGTTGAGTCTTAACTCTTCGAGACTTTCTATCGTGCCCCTCGTGTCAGGTCCATCCTTATGTCTCGTTGAGTTTCGACCTCCATAATCAGCCAATAGTAGAGAATTATACTTCCGAAATTCCCTTCACCACATCACTCTCACTAAATCACACATACGACCAATCATATATCCCTAAGTATGTTCTTCGTGCGTAAACTAACCCCATTCCCACATGAAGATCCATTACGTTACCCCTGAGTTGCAATCCAGTAGAAAATGGTGTGAAGTTTAGGTACGGGATATGAATAATAATAGTAATAATAGGGAATCACTCGATAACAGCTACCTTCTTGTTCCATCGCCTGCAGTTTTGCCCAAATATACTACAATTACTCAAGATTGTACTCAATTAGAAATCACTGGTTTGCTGCTCCCCAAAACACATATGTATTTGCCGAAATCAGTTTTTACATTATCCACCTTTTTTTATCGTTTCCTTCTATTTTTGTACGCTTAAGCCGAGACAGCATTGTCTTTTTCTTTCGTTATTGCATTTCGTTTCCTGGTGCTTGTTGTATTTTTTGCCGTGACTCAGCTAGCATCTGACGGTGCGGAGGAGCAGGTTAGCGCGCTGTCCAGCGCAACGACACATGCGACAACGTAGAGCAACGAGAACTGGTTCAACCGTCAACTCCACATGGTCAAACTCTGAAAGTAATCGCTGCAAGGTAGTTGGTTCGTCGATCCTGATGGCCTACCGCGGGCTTAAATTCATTCTGGTTCAATTACGATTGTCGCATTCCCATAATTCAAGCTCAATACACCGTGTAAAAGCATCGATCTCTGATTGGCATATTCGATTGGCCTAGTTGCTGAAAACGCTACTCGGGTAAGCCTGTCGTCATGTGTTTTGTCTATTTCTGTATAATTAACAAGCTCTTGACGGAGCTAATAATAACCCACCCGATACATGAATAATGACTTCTGCTCACCTTCGTAACGAGATACGTCTAGTAGAAAACGAATTACTATCGCCTCGACGCTCTCCAGTATTCATCAAGAAGAAAAGCCTACGTATCCTCTACGCGGGTAACCCTGTTGCCACGCGTTTATATATATCTGTAATATTATGAAGCTAATAACGGAGCTAAGAAAATTCCACCAGATACACGATTAGAGACTTCTGCTCACCTTAGCAAAAGGAGACGTCTTTTCGAAAGAATGGACGAATTGGTGTGTTTCTTTTCCTCTTGAACATTAGCCTCGTAATTGACTGCGTTTTAGTAGCTTCCTTCTCACGAAGTGCAACATATTCGGCCATGTTGGCAATCTTGCGCTTCTTTATCGCTTGGTAGATATACTCGTGTATGTAATTCTTTTATTATAAACCCTCTCTTCTGCATCGCTTGGTGTCTTTACTTGTGTATGTGCTGCTTTTGTTTTAATCTCGCGCTTAAGTTCCTCCATATGTCTCTGTGTCTACCTGCTCAAGCACCTTTATGGCTTCTTCTCTGGATGTTCTACTTTTTAATACCAGAAAAAGCGATGAAACGAAACGATAGAACGATGGATAATGTAAAAACTGATTTCGGCAAATACATATGTGTTTTGGGGAGCAGCAAACGAGTGATTTCTAATTGGGTACAATTTTGAATAATTGTAGTATATTTGGGTAGAACTGCAGGCGACGGAACAAGTAGGTAGCGGCAACTGAGTGATTACCTAATAACATGAGTACAAAAGTATATACGTTTGCATAAAGGTAGTGAGTATGAGGTATAAAATTGTGGATATTTGTTCTCGCAGTTGGAGTCTGGGTATTGGTTTCGGCAAATGGGTGTGAATCTAAGGAAAAGAGTGTGTCTGCATCGATTCCAAAGTAGAATTTTCACATTGTTACATCACATCAGAGTATTGCCAAATATTATCCGGCAAGATGATATGCACATTGATATTTATATCAAAATCTGTGCCATTCAACGGGCCCACCCCGTTACAAAAACGAGTAACCCATGTCTGCAACTAACCTTTTTTTAATATCCTCGTTCAACCTGTTCTTGTGCTGGCAACAGTCGTGCATATGTCAGCTCGTCCACGCATCACGGGTGTCATTTACGGTGTCAAATAGATGGTCTGACATTCAAATACAGTTTTACCACGTCGAATACAAAAAAACGTTATTTTACGCGCGTACAAAGTAAAAATAGCGTGTAGCAGAAGACAAGATGCGATTGATGGAGATTAGCTTGAAAAGAGGACAACAATGGCCATTTATAATTAGAGGCGTTCAAATGTGTTGCAACGTATGGAGTGAAGTCTCATGGGAAAAGGGTGAAGGTTTGTAGCGGCTCCCTAACAACAATACGATATCTCAGCACGTAGCCACAACTGAATTTTGCCTGTTAAGTTTTATATGGACATAAATGACTTAGCGTTTATCTCTTTATTGTGAACCATGACATTGTCGTCATGCGGTTTATCGTGAACATATCGAAGCGGAAACGGTAAAAGCGGACCTGAGCTTTAAAGATTCCATATCAATAATTGTAGCAGTAAATTCGGAGGAGAAGTTCATGACCGTCTCCTCTTTTTAAACATTATTGTGAATAAGATGTCGAAAAGGTCGTTATCCAGGACACAAGCACCGATAGCGGAACTTGTCGTAAATGACAACCCTGTTAACCGTGTGTCCCCTTGTGTAACAGCTCTATACCACTCTTTAGTCATGGGAAGAGTTTGTCTCTTAGCCTCTTAGTATTAAGAAATTAATAACAACAAGTGTAGTAGTAAGCCCGTTCTAAAGAACTAGGCTCGACTATACGCTCACTTAAGCTAAGCGCTTAACAGTTCTGAGGGAACTAACAGCACAAGTGCTCGAGAGTAACAAGTTACACTGGTTATGGTAATTAGTGTGTGCAACTGAATAGTGTTACTCGTTGAATAGTGTGGGCCGCACTATATATTGTGCGCTAACAATTGCCGTATTTCTGGTAACACTATATGAAATAAATACCTTAATTAGTGTGATTTTATAATGCTGCAATTTGGCTCAGTTGTGAAACGATCGGTCTGGATACGAACGGTCCCGGTTTCGATATCGCATACAAACTAATAAAACATATAGAATTCAATAATTAAATGAGGCTTAAATCAAAAGGATGGTCTTCACGTACGTTGCATTGTCACTCATACGTCGCCAAAATCCGCTCCGCGCGCCCACACCGTTAGACACGCCTATAAATCGTGCAGTAAGTGGTGCCAGGGCTGAGGTTAGGTACATCGATAATTTCATAATGAAGCACGATATGGTTTAGACATTCCTTAGAACAAGCAAACACCTTCAAGCAAACAAGAACGAAAACAAATTATTCATGCATTTTGTATCTCAACCTTGGCTAACCTAAAATTTGAAGTAACCTGAATCACGAGCTATCTTGAACAATCTCTTCTACCGCTTCTGCTTCTTCAGGTACTGGTGTCCGGTCAAACTGTGCTCGATGGTTGTTGATAATAATCTGCAGCTCAGGGAACAATTGAGACTCTTGCCACTCGCCATCTAGATCAAGTCCAAGACTGCATCGAATCATTGCCTTGCGTGATCACGACACGCCAATTTTGTCCTTCATTGAATTCACGGCACGTACCGATTCAGCAGCCAGTTTCAAAAGAAGATCTTGCCAGGGTTGGACAACTTGCCGGACGATCTCGGACCAGACCTCCAAGCAACGAGCTCAATTAAACGAAGTTTTTCCAACCCCCACTTCTCTGTCCACACCTGCATGATCTTTTGTATGATCCATGAGTCACAAGGCTGGCACAAATGTGTTGATATTTGGGGATCTTCCGAATCACTACGTTGAGCTGTTGTAACGCAGATTGTTGTTCTGGACTCTCGTTGTGGCCACCACAGTTGTCCATGAATAGCACCCTCTGATGACCACCGCTATCTGGGTAGATTACTCGATGCTCTTCGAGATACTGGACCATAATTTGCTTGTCCATTCATCCTTTGGGTCCGGTCCGATAGGCCACGCCTGGGACATCGTCTGGTATGCCACGAATCGGATAATTTCGAGATTCTTTTTGAAGAATCATAAACGCTGGCTCAAGTCTTGCAAATTTCCCGCCACGAATTCTACCACCATAGTCATTCCAACACCACCTGAGGCAACATCAGCAGAATTCACGTTTCGTCGCCGTGAAAACATAGAGTCTTACCATTGTCCATTTTCCACTTTTAAAATCACGCGCAACTTGGCCAAGATGGTAGGAGACTCTTTTTTTAATTTGGAGCTGAGTGGCTGGGCTTGTCATAAGATTGCCAGTTTGGGTGCGAGTGACGATGTTTTTATACTCTTGAAAAGACTGAATCCATCATGGTGTGATGCGCTCGTCAAGAGTATTCCCATTGAGCAGATCACGAACGGCTTAATGGGATACACCTTGTGACATCCTCAGAATTGTTTTGGCCACGATTCGCAACACCATTGGACTAAACTTCAACCCAGCTTTGCGAAGTCGGTCAAACTCGACCACCAACTCCGGGTGACCCAAGACTGGCGTTTACGACCCCGACCATCCATTGCCTTCTTCTCAAAGAGACGGCGAGGGCCACGTTGACAAACGCTGTTAATTGCCTTGGTTGTACCACTTTTGCGACGCTTATTCGACAAACTGGCGGTGATCGTGTCTCTATCCTTCCACCAACGGGATGCCTTCATTAAGTTCGCCTTTTGTTCGCCTCGAAATTGATCTGGAAAATTGCGGACTGTGCGCGACGCAATCTTGGCCTCCCCGTTCTGTTCTGCATCAGCAATCATCCATTGAACGATACGGTGTCGGTCACCGTATCGTTCAATGGATGATTGCCGACGCAGAACAGAACGGGGAGACCAAGATTATAAAGAGTACTGACTTGCTGTAGACGCCGCTTTCCAGTCAACTCTGACTCATCGTTTACAGTTAACCCATCACCTAGTGAAGCTTGCAGAACAGTGTTGTCGTCATCGTCATCATCGCTTTCGGTAGATGAACCAAAATGCCGACGGAGGGTTCAATCGACGCTGTTGTTCGAAGGGCTTGCACGCGGAAGAGCTCTTGGATCGAGTTCACTTGCCGGGTTGGCATGACGCCGTAGCCACTCAATTTAAAATGAACAAGGTTTTCGGTCGGTCCACATTATTATGTGTGCTTACACCAATTAGAGTTCCCACACATTAAATGTGGCCCACGGTATTTATGATTTTTCCTCAATATATCGAGATTCGGAATTAGTGTGGGCCACACTAACTACCGTAAACGGTGTAGTTAGACTTGCAATCTTCTACTCAAAAGGAAAACTTAACTTTATTTATGATTTATCTACACTAATAAACCCTTTTCCAAGGACCCTACACTAAGGTTATTTGCACTGTCACATTACAGTCATTCCTCGGATAACCCATATCCTCATAACTCATTATTTATGTTGCTTATACTAATTGTGTTCCACCATGCTCGTTCAACGGTCTCTAACTCATAAGCCGTAACTCATGACTATCGGAGGTTTATATGTTATCCGAGGGACAAAAAATCATACGATTATACTCCAGAGCTAAGAAACACATATTACTGTATAACATTGCACAATTGAAGAAGGACTAAGTGACTGAGTGTACTAAACAGGTAAATACAAGAACTATGAGCTCTGAATAGTGAGCATCTGAAGTACTATTCGCGTTAGCCGTGAATGCAATAAAGATCCGTACCTATATAAAAAGGGAAGTCAAATGTTATTGAGCTGAAAAATGCCAAACTTTTCTTTCAAGAAATTAGATCGATTCTGATTTCAATTTGTTAAAACCCTCAATCATTTTTTATGGAACTGTTTTTACTCAATAGGCCAGAATCATGTTCAGTATAATAAAACGTCAGGATCAATAACAATCTCTTAATCCTCACACATTTTTTGTTTATGTTGAAAACATTGTAGGGCCTTAAGTGAGCAATTACAGCCCGAAGTCCAGGGCAATGCAACATCCATGGCTTCAATTTCTGAACTACTCTCGCAGCTTGTTTTGCTGACGATAGCGTTGCGACTATTCACTGGAGAACCGGATGGTGTCCTCAGGTAGTCTAAGTCGTTCAGATAACACCTCGGCCTTAACCTCGACGATTTTTTTATCAAGGAAACATTCCTGGTTTATTATTGAATCACCCAAGTTGACAGGTCTTCGTTTAGCTTTGGACTCTGAGCGCCCCCCCGGCTTATGGAAAAAATTCGTTATCTGTCATAGGTTCTAGATCAGCGCGCTTCTTGATTATAAGCGAGTCATCGTTCTGGGTGAGCTGATATACAATCTTGCTGAAAGCCCAATTTGCCAGAACACTTTGGCTCATTTTAATATTCTTGGCCTGGTGCTGGCGAACCTCGAGCCTTTGTGCATTGGTAATAGTACTTAAAACATATTTATGTAAAAATTAGAAAGGGAAACTTTAATTTACTGATTTTTCTATTTCACAAAAAAGAAAATGGAAGTTCACGTAACTCATAACTCGGCTAATTGATAGAATTTGTCTCTACCAAACCTATGAGTGATCCGAGGAATGACTGTATTCATTATTGCGAGCCCGAAGGGTGAAGATATAAGTGAGTGTGCGCAAGGTTGAATGCCGAACTTTTAAATCTACTCATCTGTGTGTGTCTGTGTGTGTATCTGTAAATAACGCGGCTAGGTGTACCTTACACGTATCAAGTGCGATCTAGCCTATCCGCTTCTCATAGGTATATAGCCATATTCAAGTGACTCTTTGGCTAGGTCACTATTGTGACGCACGCACGTGATTGGCTTAAAATTGATCAAAGGTGAATATGATCAAATTAGCAAACACTGGGCGTTTATAAGAAAAGGCCAATCGCGTTGCCCAAGTATACTGTACTGGGTTAATACAGACATTAATAGCATCGTACTCCTTCTTCAGTGACTGCTGCTGTTGTATAGTGTTTGGCAACTTGATTCAGTACTCCGAACTGGATTACTTATATCAAAGGGCGAGCTATAGAGCTTGCTCCCCTATCTTATGCCGAATACTTTGATGAGTGACAAGTCAGTCAGTCACCAAAGCATGACGTACTTAGCGATATTAGTTCTAAAATCATAGTTGATAAGGTACGACTTTACCGATATCACTTTCAACAGGTCCCACCCAAAACCTCTCAATATACCCTCACTTTAAATGGATGTATTGTGGCCCCGTTACACCTTGGATCTTGACATAATAACTCAGGACATGCGTACATCCTGCTCCGTTTACTGCCGTTGTTGCAATTCTATGTTCGCTTATTGCGATGGCCTTCAGCTGGCGGAGACCGGATTTCCAGTATGTAGATACGCTCAAAGCTGTAGAAGTTAGTTTTTCCTCCGAATTTACCACATTTCGCTCGGCCCACAGATGCGCTTGACGCACGGAACTTCACACGCACCACAAGAGTTTAAATTCGGTTCTTGCGGCATTCGTGCATCCTGTAATCGGGTTTGCAAGCGCATGAGAGTAGCAGGGAAAACTTGACGATTGGCATAGTAACTCAGTGTCATCACTAGGCTCCCTACACTCTCGCCAGTCCAATGTCGAACTGGATCCAGCACACTTGAGCGTTTGGACAATCTCAGATAATGTGCGCTGCGGTCTCTTCGCATCCCTTGTATGTCAGTAGTTTCTGCAGCTACCGAGATGTCAGCGTGCTATAGGTTCAGCTGCTTGGTTGTTGTGTGCAATGCAATGCCCACATTTATTACTCGGTTAGACCACTGGTGTGAATCCAGACTTGGTACGGACGTTCATGTGCTGCCGCATGTTGCCATCCGTCTGTCTCCATTTGCGCGTTAAAGTGGATAAGCAATAACTGCAAAGATTGACGTTGTCTTCTGACTTCCCGGCCTACTTTAAAGAAAACGATGAAGCTGAGGGTGGGCAAGATAAACCAAGCCGTGTCGGATCTTGCTCCACCAGTACCTGCGCCTGGTCGTGGACGAGCACGTTAACTCTGGCATATCGCTTTAAACATGCCAATTAATTCCATGAACTCTGTCGAATCCGAAGCTGGCTGCTGTGGACGGATCTAGGCTCGGACTTCGCCCGAAATAATTACATTCGCATGGATCTACGTCCACTCATAGGACTGCCGCAATGGCGGCAGTGACGTAACGCGAGGTCAGACTCGTTCAGTTCGGTTTTGATAGAAAGGGGTGGGGAAGCGAGTAGGAGCGTGATTGTCTGTCTCCTTCATTCAAGAAGCGTGTGTCTAGAGGAGACCGCACTGGGTGTCGGACATTGTATACAAACTCCGGTGACCCTGCGTGTAGATTGCGGGGGCACCGTGTCTGACGTGGCAGTATCCTGTCGTATTTGAACGCGGATGTGGCTTGCCAATGGGTTCCTGCGTCCATGAGTTATCGTCTCAGTAGGACCTCTCCCCAAACAAGTTATAACCACCCTCTCAGGATCGAGGCCAACCGTGCTGTCTGGAGAGTTGTGATGATATGATACTAGTACCCATTCCTGACTATCCCATTAACCCGTCTAAAAGTCGAGCGTAACGCATGGCTCAACCTGACATAAAGTGTCTTCTCGTGTTCGGATGAAGGCGCTAGTAACTTTTCGAGGCCCTGAGCAAGATGTGCGCTCGAGGGCCTTGTTACTATTTTACGCTCAGCCTCACTTTGCGGTTACAGCACTGGGACAGATGGACACAGGGTTCGCTTCACTGTAGGTCCATCAGGACCAGGTCGCGAAATAATTGTCATATGCTTACGTGAGCCACTGCAACGCGTGCTTCGTTGTGTCTAGAAGACCCAGGTTGATCTTGTGTCTGCTGATCTTGGTCAACATCCGGATTATGGGAGAAGTAATCATAACCCATTCTCATGACTCCTTTCCGTTCGAACGGACTCCGCGGACCAAATAGTCCGACACTCGATTACGGTGATGATAAGGTGAGGTACGTTGTAATACTTCGGGAGATATCTAATGGCGGTGGTGTCGACACGGCGAACTGCGCCACTTTAACCAGCATAAAATATTCTAAACTCCAGCAGCAGACAAAGATTGCTCGTCCCTGCTGCATGTCCATGCAAGAGATGAGTCTGTGCACTTGTTTCGCCTACCAGATCGCAGCTTACTGCGCCATCTACTGTTCCGCCAGGCTCGTGGAGATCCACTCCTGAACGTCGTTGTCGAGATATTGTGCAATATGATCGAGGATTGCTCGGTTGTCGACTACCGCTGTCTGCACCGATTGCTTAGAATCCATCGCAATGTTAACGGCTCGACACGCCATCTTGCTATACTCCTGGTAATGAAGCGTCCAGCTCCGGATGCCAAAGTCGTCTGCGCAACAATGAGCGGTGTAGTAGAGCTGTCTTAGCCTGGACATTAGTGATCTCTAGAAGTATCTCAATGAACCTCACCTTCAACAACAACAGAGCTGTCTTAACGATAAACGTTTTGGCGATCTGTGCTGTATAATTGTGTTGTCGAATAATCATCGCACTATCACCGATCACGTGCGGAGAATGACAGTCGTCCGCCGCCGCCCGACGCAATCTGTAAACCATCCCCCAGTATTCGGCAGTGTCATTCGTATCAAGTCGTACTATCACCGAGCCAGCACCACCTGGGCCCGGATTTCCTCTCGTAACCGTAGTGTTGCACTGACCTCGAAGTCCCGGATCCGATATCGTAGTCGCGCAATTCCTCGAACGACAGTCTCGTCCGACTTTCGAGCGGCTTATTCAGGCGTTTCAAGGCCGAGGACGTGATTTGACACCGTCGCTGCCGCTTGCAGAGGCGCACAAGTTGACACATTTTTTGCAACGTAAGAGGGCTGAGCGATAGCGATAGCGGTACGGTCACGAACATATTGCATTAGAGCAGAGACGTTCGTTCGTAGCTGGTACTAAGGTAACGGATGGAGTGCAGTAGTAGCAGCTCTTGCAAGTAGATTGTCATTGACATATTGACGCAGTCGTGGTGTCGTGCTATTATTGTGCGGTGTTTTGCGACATGCTGTGTCTTGTGTCAAGTCGTGTCGTTTGTGATAGGAGTGTATCTCTACAGCGTTGACGAGGTGTGCGCTCTTGCGTCCGATTGTGATGCCCATCTCATCTGCATCGTCGTTACGTTACGTCCAGCGCTCGTCAGCTTGAGAGTAACAGGCTGTCTTATTACCTTTACGGTTTACAAGATTGCTGAAAAGTCTCTAGCCGCTCGAGCACCCCTACCGGTGGTGTGAGCTGCCGTCCGGGGTCATATTGAGTAAATGGTCGCGGAGAAACCGGGGTGAAAAAGAGTTCTGTCGCTAGCCGGAAAAAAATACAGTCGTCCCCGTCGCGGTTGAACCGGTGTTCCCTGACCGCTACAGCTTGTAGCTGTCGAAGCAGTGTTTGTCGTAGTTCGGATTTCGCTTGGTCGGCGGTTGTTTCCTCGTGATTGTGCACCCAGCGGTTCCGCTGTTCCCATAGGGTGGCGAAGCAGATGGAGCACGCTATCCACCGCATTCGTACCCTAGCCCTGCCGATCTCCCCC
>JH598554.1:146032-167014 GCA_000173235.2 Hyaloperonospora arabidopsidis Emoy2 | reverse complement strand
TCCAATTTCCAGCGAGCACATGTTCATCTGCTGCCACTGGAGCTGCTCGACGAGGTCCTCGTACTTGGTCGCCATTTGCTTGACGACCACGTCCGAGATGTCGACGTTCAGGAGCTTCTGGTAGCCGTCAGTGACCATCTCTTCAGACAGCCGAGAGTTGCCTGCGCCTGCCATGAGGACATGGTCCGTTTTCTTAATGTACTGATTTAGTAGCTCTTTGAGCCCGGCGTAGCGCTGGTACCAGTCAAATTGCTCGGCGTCTCTATTTATGGCAATTGTCAAAAATAAAAAATGGCAGTATAAAACGGGTGTCAAAAATAGATGCGATATAGATCACACATGGTGATTGCTTTTTCGGTATTTTTGACCGAATTGTCATTAATTCATACAAGCACAACTAGACACGACTGGACCGTAAGAGTTGGACGAGCACGTACCGCGTGTAACGCTCGTCCCAGTAGGTCGCTTTACCGTATTGCGCCATAATAGAACAGAGCAGGGAGAGAAGTAGAGAGAGAGAGAGCGAGAGAAAGACTGGGGGTTGCTGTGTCGCCACTTGTGTGCGCAAAATGACGGACGGTACGGGTCAAAAAAGGAAACTGGCGTACTTAACGGGATAGCATCATCCTTTCTGGAACGAAGGCTTGCAGTCGGTTGCAAGAGCGTCGAGATAATTGGCTTTTTGGCTTTTTGAATTTCAGAGTGAATGTTCGGAGTAAAAAAGCGTTCTGTATGGAGAAGGCATGCCCTTTTTTTGCCCTGGTGGTAGGACGTCATTTCGTGACAGCTCGTTGTTCTCTGTTGAACTCGTGAGCACGGCGAGAGTCACATCTACCTATACGAAACGCGTTTGTTTCCTTTTTAAAGGGATCAAGTAGATTGCTCACTGGATTAAAACACGAGGCTACTTACCACAATAAAAACTAACGGTACAGACCAAACAGACCAACATACGGCGCTTATAGCACGTTATGCACTAAACTGAGAACACTAATGACGTACGAAAAAGGAAGTACTAAGCAGTACAGTGGTATTGCAATGTCGGCAAGTGACCACGACTCACAACAAAACGTCGAGATGTTGTAGCAAAGTAGTTTTAGCAGGCTCCCCCTAATTTTTTACCATGTGTCAAATTATAGCAAACCACTTCCTAGTAGCCCTCCTACTAGATTGGTCTATTCAGATGGACCACGTCGACACTACCTCTCGAAATACTGAAAGCCAACGCGTTTTCCTACTTTTCCGATAGGGGAGTCGGACGGTAAGCGTAAAGTGCTTGATGCTAATTCGCAGAAACTAAGGTGACCTAGTTGGACCACTCGAGCGGTCAGTTGACGTCGATGATCGATAATGTGTAATTGAGTAAAGTTGAGTTGAGCTCATTAAACCTCGAACACGTTTTACCCGTAACTTTCTTCTACTACTATTGGATCGCCCTCTAACTCGTGCAGCTTCATTGCTGGTCTTTCATGACATTCGTCTCATCGCACCCTCTACCATTATGTGGTGCAAATCGATATAACTAGAACTACTTCAAGTCCGTTCTTGATCCTGTGTGACTTCTTGAACCATATCTTGGGTTATGCCTGCTATTAAATGCGCTGCTCGTTCGTGATTCATACAGTTAAACCAGCAACCGAGAAAAGTGAATCTACTGATAGTTTTAAAGGACTAGAGCGAGATAAACTGTAACGGCCAACACCCGTCTCGTACCCCTGTGTCGTCTGTTGAAATCCCAGCCAGATCAGGTCTTGACTGACTATATTTTGTGTGTGACGATTACCCACGACCGTCGCTGCTAAGGGCACCTTCAATAGTGATGCATCTGCTACAATACCAACTTTGTATCTCGCCACGGCTGCTGCCTTTATCAGCCAAAATTCTGCCATACCAGCGCGTTTCCCGTCCTCAGCTCGATCATCAGCATCCGACTGACACTTTTTACATATCCCGTACCGCCCGACTCCGTTTTTCATACTCTTCAACCATAAACCATTGTATTACACCAAGACGAGTCATTCCAGCTTGCATGGACTTTTCCTTATGCACCTGTAATCGACGATGTCTTGACAAGCTCTTCTTTAAAAATGTCTCTCCAAGCCAACCTCACTCCAATCTTTGCGTCCGTATGTTTTCTCCAAGGCCATGTGCTGATGAGTTTCCAAGAAAAATACCCCGTCACCAACTCCAATCACCGTATCTCTCGAAGACGTGGACCAGTCGTTTACTCATACGATGCGATACTCATCGTTGCCTGGTAACGGTGTCCAGCCTACAATCGTCCAGCAGTTCGACACTATGTGTCCAAATATCACCACCACAGGTCTTGGAGACAAGCAAGCTCATGCATTCCACGTTACATTAAGAGCAGAAATGGTCAATTGGTGCTGTACTGTCATTGCTTGCATCCATCCCATCCTTGCATTCAGTTGAGTGTTTCGACGGAGCCGTTGTAATCAGCACACAGGTGAAATGGATACCGATGATGGGAGTACTCCGCTTTTGTCCGTGGCCAGTTGTGATGTAACTTTAACAACGCTGTACATTTCATCGGCACCGGTGCGTGTCATGGAAGCTGCACCTACATTGGATACAGAAGTGGAAACTCGAAGACGTCTTTGATGCTAGCACACCAGAGACGGTCTTACCAAGGCATCGACATGTTTAAGGCGATTACATTCCGTTTTACACTTCCCTCAAACCCAACACGGTATTGCGCTGATCAATATGCGACTGCCCTCACGATAGATTGCGCATGTTTGTGGGTGCTGGCCATTTACTCGTTCTAACCGCAATCGCGGCTGCTATCGTCGACGATTCTTGACCCGGGTGTCCCACTGGATGTGACAGCGTGGATCTTGTGTTCACTTCAGCTGCATCTCCTACTGTCATCCCCGCAATTCCAATGTGCTAGGACTTTGCACAATGACCATACAACAGCTTCAAATTCAGTGCCACCAACAAAGATACCCATCCAAAGCTGTTCGCTCCATATCATCAAATGTTCTGTTCTCTGGATGGACGCGTCAGTGCCCCACTTTCATCTGGCGGCATCGATTCCTCGCGGATGGCGGTGATGGCCTCTACGAATCCAATGCGCGCGTCATTGTGCACGATGCCAACAAGAAACGCTGTCGTCTTTAGTAGCAGCTGAAGCCGATCTCGTGCGTTCACAATTGCCAGCATGATGCCTTGCCGTCGCAGCTCAGACTTCAGATGCTTCATCAACTGGATTGTGGTAGTATCCCAGTCCATCATGGAGCCTGCATCAATGACAACACCACGGACAACCGCTCCTTCGGTCTCATACCGCTTGCGCACCTCACGTTCCACCACGCGCTCAATGTACTCACAATTAGCAAAGTACAGTGCACCTTCCACTCGAATCGCCACAACGTCAGAAAATGGGCGCGCAGTATCCGGATACAAATCTAAATCCACCACTCGCTTCTCCTGAGTCTCTTCATCAGTCACCTCGCCCAGCGTCGAGATGATAGGTCGACGAGTTTTGTAAATCACGGCAACCAACGAGCAAAAGATGGAGGACAGTAGTCCAGGTAGCACACCCAATAAACATGACAGCACAAACGATGCCAACCACACGTAAAACTCGTCCCGCTTCACACGATACAGCCACTTTGCTTCCTTCAGCTCGATCAGCGAATAGCCCGCGACGATAATGATCGAAGCTAAGCTTGCTTTTGGCAGGTAAGCCAGAGCTGAAGTAGCAGTGTACAGCACCGTCACTACGACTAGCACTGTAATCACACTTGCAAGCTGCGTGCGTGCATTCTGCATATTTACCGCGGTGCGTGAAAGACCTCCAGTGGAGGGCATTCCCTGGAAAAACGACCCAACAAGATTGGAGAAACCCAGAGCCAAGAGCTCTTGGTTCGGCCGGATCCGGTAGCCTTCTTTGATAGCCAAACGCTTAGCCATCGCGACACTGCACATGTACGAGATGATGGCGATCGAAAGCGTGTCAATGAAGAGATGGTATAAGCGGTCGGCGTCAATGACGTCTTCACTAAAACCATACCAGGGCCTCTTCAACGACGGATAACCACCTGGAATGTCTCCAGCAAGCGCCAGAGAGCCTTCAGGGGCCAGATAACCCACGATGCCACCAAGCAGACACACCGTGAACGCACCCAAGTCACACACTAACCTCAGCGCGACGAGCAAAGCCATTTTGGAGCGCAATAGCCGGACTGACGTCGACGATGCCGCCAACATGCGTCCTGTTAGTGCAGTACTGGAGTCTGCCAATTCTGATCCAGCATCAGACTTCGCAGGCGATACAAGCTCTTTCACTCGTCGCTTCATCTCGGCCTCAGCTTTCGCATTAGCATCCTCATCATTGCGACGATCATGGGCTCGACGAGGTGTCTCCAACCTTAGCTGCATCGAAGAATTCATCCGCGGCCGCGTTCGTGCCAAACCTGTTTCGTCCGAGTCCGAATGCTGCAATCGGTCAGCTGTACCCGGGCGACTACCAAAATCCAGTGGTCTCTCAACTGTAATGTAATGCTCGTCCGATAAAGAAAACCCCACACCTTCGTCGTCCATGCGCGCGTGACGAGTGCTTCGAGTCATTGCTGTTATATCCCGGCTTCTGCGCGTCAAAGCTTCCCAAGGAGATGTCAACACGTCCTCTCGGCGTCGAATGGATCCTGTCGTCGACACTAAGGGCAACGCAGTCCACTTCGATTCGCCAGACGAGCCTTTCCCCCCCGAGTCCAGCCCACTATTACTTCGTCTCAGTTGTCGATTCGTCTCATGACGCAATACTTTGCCTCCACCCCCATTATCCGTACAACTTGCAGCTCGTTCTCTCCCCTTGTCCTCAGTAGCTCCATTATCTCCAATACCATCATCCTCAGTTTCCACGTCACCATCTGGCTCTTCGTCCACTGACTTGGTGCTAATGGACAACTCATTCAGTGCTCGTGACGTCTCAATAGCAAACTGGTCCTCCACTTCTTCTGCCACATTGGCCAGCTCCGTCACAATCTTCCTCTTCAGCTCGTGCATCCCCACCAGCACTAGAATCGAGACCGTCCCGATTGCAAAACTCAGCAGATTAAGATGCGGGAACTCCTGGAATAAATCCAAAACCGTCAGCAATGGTAGATCTCTGCTTTTAATGTCCAGCCCGAGCCAGCACGCCACCTGGGACAACATAATGAGTACACCACCAGCAGAGAGGAAGCCGCCCATTACCGGTCGAGAGAAAAAGTCGGCAATGACTCCAAGTCGAAATACACCCATGAACACCAACACGAGGCCACTTAGAAAACTCAATACAATGCCCGTCGCAATGCGTTCTTCTTCACTTTCCACCTTTTTAATAGCAGAACCCACTAATAAACTCACTTCGGCACCATTAGCAACCGATAAGACTCGAGAGGTGCCAAATAGCGGATAAATCATTGGCACAACTGCTGCTGTATAGAGCCCGTAAATAGGGGGGACCCCCATGATAGCGCTGAGGGATACTTCTTGGGGTACGAGCATAAGGCCGACTGTAACCCCAGAGACCACGTCATATTGCAAGTCTTCACGCACATCGTAAGCGGGTAACCATTCTAAAATGGGTACATACTGCTTCAGAAAGAAGTGAACTTGCTCACGGGTTACGCTTCGACAACCTTCAAATACCGACGTCCATAGGGACGAGAGGAGCATTGTCGCACTGCGGAGCGATCGGTCATTAAGGCGAGGGGGCAATGGAGGAGAGGATGTTGCCATGGGCAATGTCTTCGTGGCTAGGAAACGCGTGTCGAAGGAAGACTTTGCCTGGTTGACGACTGTCGACGTGATGGGCGTCTTGGATGGGTAACCCTCTGTTTAACGATATGACAGTTCCGGAGTGGAATATAGGTTTTTGAAAGAGCACAAAACTGTTCGTCGCTCATTAACCGGTATACCGCTAGAATGTCGTCTTCACTCGATCAGGGAACTATAGAGGATACAACAAATACAGTGAATGCTACAAAACAGATGGTAAGCTGTTCGTTGCAAATGCTCACCACTTAGCTCATACTTTTGATTGATGTAGTGCGAGTCTTTTTTTCGGCTTGGCTTTTTCTCTTCTTATGCGTTTTTGGATGTCGATGCGACCACAGCGATAATTTCTATCGTTTCTTCCCGGCACTGGTGAAAGTATAGCACAGCGTTTGACTTTGCTAGGCGCAGCAAAGGCTCTGCGCAGTAGCAAGATCTGGGATAGCTACCATTGGTGCTGAAAGAAATATCAATTCAGCATGAAAGTACTAGCGTGCTATCCTCCGAAACATGCTTGTGTGCTGCTTATCCCAAGCGTTTATTTTTGTCGTTGAGTGGCGAGCAAATATGACTAGTTCCACAATTTAGGCTTAGCTGGTAAATTCCTATACCGACCAACTCTTTGCGTTTTAGTCATGCACTTTTGAATGTTTGACGGAAGTATGGGTAAACATTGTCCGTCGTGATGGATAAGTGTGTTGGTAGTAGGTTTTCCAACCAGTTTCAAACTGTGGTGCGAAGGCATGATGTCCATGCACCGCTCCCGATCGAACCAAAGGTAGGACTTTATAAACGAACACGTTAATGAATGATTACAAATGCATAAGTGAACTCTTAAGAGCATCTGGGTGAAGCGAAAAAATCTCGGGTCGAGAGAACTATGTGGGTGAACTGTTCTTCCGTTTGCGCTAAGCTCAAGAAATGGTAGCGTATCAGTCTTCACCTGTAAATTATGAATACCTGTGTCCATCAGCTTTACCGGTCGTTGTAAGAGGCCCGAGATAGTGACATGATACGTCCATTATTATGCCTCTAGTTCGGGCACCATTGGCACCCCCGCAGTCATCCGCCCGTCTTATCGTTCGACCCAATTCAGTGGATTGCAGCCATCTGGCTTCTTTGTTTGGCTTAAGTTGTCGAACAAAAATCACCCAATTGTATTGCAACTTGCATCTTTCTAGTCTGCATTAAGTATCTTTTGAGTGTGTTATTTTACATCGCGCGTCACTTGGTGCTGCCAAGAAGCGATAAGAAGTTGCTACTCCAACTTTCCTGTCAAATTTTGTCTTCCTGCAACTTACACAGAAAAACTAAACTAGCTTTTGTATGAGAAACTACCTCATAATCGCTGGTATCAATTGCCCTCGTTGAGCTGCAACGTACCACTAAATGTGTAGGGACAGTCTTCTACAACTACGATTTCTTCAATAGTTGTTCGAATAAGGCACTCGAGGTAACCAAAGAGTCACCAATATAAACGCTCTGGCCTGCTCACGATGTTGTACATCGCTGCCTCCGATAAGTTGGCCCCATCACGCTTTAAACTTTGATAAGCATCAAATCTAGCGTTAATCGAGCTCTTTTGTTGGTCCCTAATAGCCAGATTATAGCCAGAATGGTCGATAGAGCCGTTTTGGAAGAAGGCAGTATCATACTCCGCTCCTTGCAGGATGATGCGATACACACAAAATACGCTCGTCAATGATAAATGTTTTGTCGAGGAAAACCCGCTTGAACCACAACTCGAGGGTGGATTAAGTGCGGTATGCATTGCAAATATATAGTTGATTGTTTCATATATATCTTTAAGCAGCCCAGTGACTTCTCTGGGATACACCGAGCAGGTAGCCCTCTTTACGCAGGATGCTTACCTTTCTACATCGACGTAACAATTCCAATATATTCACCGCTTTAGCGTTCCCCTTTGCCGTTTCAATCTCTTCCCGAGTGTCATCATCGGTCAACTCCGGCTGAGCACTCTCATAGTCTTTGGTGCCATAAAGAAGCCCCAAACTGACGTAGGATTCCGGGAACGCAGGTATCAGCGCGTGGCTAACGTCGAGGCTGGTCGGCGCTCGGTGATGTATAATAGGACACAACACGTATTTGTAGAAAAGTACGCGACTTCTCTCGTCGCGAGAGGATAAGTCTGTCAAGTAATCGCGGTAGCGACAGAAAGGGAGTTGCTGCACTTCCAATTTGTCCCATACCATGTAGTGCTGCTGATTCCTCTTGCGTCCCCCGTCAAAGTGCTGTTTGGACTAATGTTTGTTTGAAAGCCTGAGCCAAGCCAATATACAGCACCGCTAGACTCGAATACACGTGTGCGTTATCTGCCAATTCCCCATAAGCTCAAACGGTAATCGAAACCACACATATGCTTCTGTCAGTCAATTCAGAAAAAGCCTCAGTCGATGGAGCGTATGTTACAGGCATGAAACTGGACAAGATTAAACCCTCACAGCTACCTCACCGTAACGATCGGAAACATCGCACGCTTCACGCGCGGCAAACGTACGGGAACGCCTTTGGGGCTTGTGCCAGTTCTTCTCACCTCAGCATCATGGCTATAAATATAACGAAGACAACCATAGTAACCGTCAGCAATCATTCACATAGCTCGTGTGCATATACGCGACAAATAATCAGTGGGTCTGTTCCTTGTTCTTACATCTGTAGTCTGTACTTTCAAGGCGGTAATGTCAATTGGATACCGTACAATCACCTCGGACACCAAGTACAATTGCATCAACTACAATTTCGATCTCGTAGGATCGACAGTTAATAGCCTTTAAATCTCGCATCCTGTTCAGTTGTATCGAAAAAATGCCCCTTAGAACCTTTTGTCGGGCGTCTACTCCACACCTTTCAGCTTGACTACTGATTCCACCTCGCAGTGTCTCTGATGCTCAAAGTCAGCTTCCCAATATAAGGATATTCATCTTAGCGTCTGTGCCAAAGCCGTGAACGACTCAGGGCGCTCACCAATCGGAAGTTTCGAGCTCAAGTTGTAACAGTAAGCAGATGCGGCCACAGTCGAAGAGATGCAATACGCGTGAGGTAACACCGAGATAATGGAGGGATGGCAATGATGTTGGTTATGAAGATAAAGCTTTCGTCAAACTTTGGATAGCAACATAGGCTTCCGACTGACATCTTTTATCTCGGTCAATCTGCGTGTACCAACAATGGACTACTACAAAGAGTTCGAGAGGAGCTTGTGGATCATGACACGCTTCTTGTCGTGTTCGTATAACACCATATAAAGCCACAACAAGATACTTTGAATATCAACGCTGCATGACCACGACGGATCTATTACCTGCAAATACCACTTCTCCTCGCAACGGAAACGACCTAGCAGATGAAAAAGTGTATACTAACCACTATATGCGCCCACTTTAATCAGATAGACGACACCCGTGCTGCCCTCTTCGAAGTGATCATTCACCAACGCGCTGCGAATAATGAATGCGCATGATCATAGGTGACAGAATCAGGACGTTCAATTGCAGTTGAGATGCCAACTCGGTCCCGTAGACGGTGTGCAGCGAAAAACCAAAAGAATCGATGGCCATGAATATACACCGGATCTCCACAAATAAGGTGACGTGGGGAATAACGACGGCAGGAGCCGGCCAGCTCTACTGGCGCAGGCTTTACCGCGCTCCCATATTTCTCCATACTTCACCACAACGCCGGTCCTAGAGCTTGCCAACCTAGCCATATACTTCTGAACGAACGTCAGACGCATACATCTTAAAACGCCAACAAAATTCTATGTCAAAAAGGTAGCGAGACATTGGCGATTGCTCACCACCGTAAGAGTGAAGAGAACGGCCATCACCATCGCTGTCACAAGATCAAAAATACCAAGATCAACAAGTTAACATCAAGTCAGACTTTCAAAATGCAATGGAGCTATTTGTAATGCTAGACATTACCTAGACTATTGCGCACGTACACGACTCAAGCGTCAACATGAGTCGACATCGGTCGACCTTGTCACGACTAATCCCGTCTAGTTGCATCATACTAGCCGTTACTTCCTTCCAGCACTCCTTTTCAAACATGACAACGAAAGGACGCACAGACATAAGATCAAACGAACAGATAGCTACAAACGCTTTATTGACAAACCTACGGTACTTACTAGTACCGCACCGCACGTCTTAAACGATTTCTTCTTCTCGAATCTTGACGCAGAGCGGTACATTGCACTGCAAAAGATCGCAGTTCATTGCGTGGTATGCAAACAACTCGGCTGTAATTCGGGCGAGTCGGTAAGAGCGCCACTTGTCGCTATGCGACGCCCAGCACACACTGCGCAGGAACCGCTTCATGTGCGGACAAAAGTCATTTAGCTCAGGATCCGAGCACTGTACTTCGTCGCAATTACATGCGTGAATCAGCAACGCGTTGCTTTTCTTCGGGTCTTCCTCGAGTGCTTGTGCAATCTATTCAGCACGAAAGCAGCAGCATGCAGCATTAACATACACAAGCACAAACAGGAGGAAACCGATCACTTTGTGCGTGACGTACATGGATCGACGCTGGGTCACTATTTCCTCCTGTTCCGTCCATAAGCACGTTTCCACCACTATCAGCTTGTCCACTCGAACTTGTCGTTGTTGTCACCATTGTATCCACGCTAGCTGGCGGTGCAGTGACCTCAGAATAACCGGCAGCGTTTGTACTGCTTTCATAATCAGCAGCTGTTGGCAACAATTCCTGCTTCACCCTGTCATCACAGACATTATGAAACTTGGCGCTGCACGTGGGACAGAACCACGTTCCGTCCGGAACCTCGAGCAGTGGCGGATCCAGACACGAAATGTGGAACTCGGCGTCGCAGTCGTCGCACAGAATGATCTCGTTCTCCTGGTCCGAGTTCCTGCAGATTTCACACACCGTCAGTTTTGCATGATCGTCCCCCTTTTCTTCATCTTGTGCCACCATCTCGACGTCCATTCGCTGCACTTGTTCCAGCACCGTCTGCCGCTGCGGCGTCTCCGACTCAAAATCACTCAGCTCGTCCATTGGGTTCACTTCTCGTGTATCCATTTCACTGGATGACTCGCTCTGGTAATCACGAGGGTCAATAAACTGCGGTGCAAAAGGTACAGACCCATTTGAGCTCGGTGTTATTAATGTCGTTCGCAATATCGGGTCTGTAATAATAGATAATACCAAAATTAGACTAAATTAGGTCCGATAGAATAGAACATGTGACTTAGAAATACCATTAAAAACGTACGTTGTTCTGCTTTGATAACGACTGGGTCTGCTGCAGGTTCATATCGAGAGCCGCCGCGACTTGCATCAGTGCGCGGAGGCAGTTGGCCTGGACATTTCGACACGGTGAGCTTCACGAACGCATCGATACGCTTAAGATCACGGTCTTGCTTCACAGCCTCCTCCCAGTTGAAACGCTCGCGCGTGACCGCTGCCATTGCATATGATGTTAGCCTAAATATGAGAAGACTTGGTGGTTACGTTTCTAAACTACGTGCTGTTGTGGTGGAGTGGTCATGTTTCTAAAGCATATGCTGTTTGGAGATAGATACATAGTGTCCGGATACTATGATTACCATGTCGATTATAAGACCAGCGGCCGCAGCTCGTCATAATAAAAAGACAGAAACGGAAAGGCTTTATTCGGTCGGATATCACTTGCGGTAATTTACATGGTTTTGCAGTGCAATAGTGATGTACCTAGCGTTTTCGACCTTTGCAATAGACGAACGAGACCTTAGAATCCAGAACAAGAGATTTCATCGTCTGGAGCCAGACTTTTTCATTTGATATCCGCGGCGATACTGCATTAGACCCGTAAATCGTGTGACTTTTATCCTGTGACATCTCCTACAATGCAAAGAGCCGCTATCAGATATTTATGCACACTTTCCCAGAGGCAAAAGTTGCTTGACAGTCGATTAGCTGCGCGACTGGATATCTACAAGGTTCCAGTCATATCAACGGCGCATTATTTTGATGGAATTGAGTCGCAAACAGCCATGAAAGTAGCTGTCTTTTTATTAGTGATATCTTGAGCCGCTGTTACCTCTGCACTCTTGGTCTGCATAGTCTTCTAAGGCAACTGCGATACCTAATCGACAATTTAAGCGCTCCTTCGATCTCGTTGTGGTGCCTTCACGTGCAACACAACGAGATTCCGAGAGATCTTGCACAGCTGTTGATACGAACGATCATTGCCAATCAATCGAATGGAAAAGCTGTAGATTGTCGATAAACTGAAGGGCTACCCAATTGTTGCGACGGCAAATGAGCTTCTGTTGCTTCCACTCCAATCGTCCGTGTAACATACCTGATGTTGATACCGACTAGTTTTTGTCAGTTGTTAAAGCGCCGCAGCAATCCCGATTTCTCACCTGCTTTTTACGTGAGCCATCAATAGCTAGGTACAGTGACAACTCGCTCATTCACCGCTCGCATCTCGACTTCAGAAAAACACGACTGATTCAGCTAGACCCGTGACTATTGTAGCTCGAGAATGCATCACTCCTACACACATGAGGCTTCACCTAGAGGATGCAGCTCTTCTCAAGCGATGCATATTATAATGACACACACGACAAGAAACAACAAAGAGACCTCCAGCTTACAACAGCTTAAAAATGTATCGCAGCATTTAACCACGCAGCCGTCGACACATGGGCACATTGCACTGCATCGATTGACAGTGCAGTGCATGGTACGTAAAGAGCTCAATGACTACATTAGCAATGGGGTACGACCGCCACTGCTCGCTATGGGAGGCCCAACAAGCTGCGCGCAGGAACCTCTTCATGTGTCCGCATAAACTCCAAAACTCCGGATCTTCACACTGGACATTGTCGCAGTTGCACGCATGAACGAGTAGCCGGTTACTGCGACTCTGTGCATCGTGGGGGTACTGCTGCTTCCGACACAGTGGAGAGCTAACATATTTTACAGTAGTATGACCGTCATTGACCAGTTATAGTACATAAAATCAGTACATTTCAAGCGAATGTTGACTGCTGTAACAGTACTTAACCACCTCATGCACGGTATTTTTCTCGTTTGGACTTGCGGTTTCCACTTGCTCGTGTTTCATACGGACGTCCGGCATTGGCTGCAAGGAAGAAGGGGCTTCTCTTCTTCTGCGTTGACGGGCTTAACGTCGGATTTGAGCAATCGATACGTTTGAAAAAGGTGTGAGTGTATTTCGTTAAATCCGCATGGTTCAGGACCGAACTTAAGAAGCGCTTTATCGGTAGCTCGTCAACGTAGGATTGCGTCATCGTACAGGACGTACTGGTTGGCGAAAATGTATCCGAGATCTTGTACAAAGTCGTACATTGGAATGTGAGCTGTAGAGCGGAGAGATCGATTTTTTAGGCAAGAATACGCTGCACACGTTGGTGTTTGTTGGTTTGTTTGTTGATGCTCTGAGATTGAGTGTTAACCCTCGCGTTATATGCGTCTTCGTTGTTTCATTTTCAAGGTGTGAATACGATAAAAAGAGGTGTAGGTTGCAATTTAACTGTAGTCGATTCATGGACAGACTGCTCGTGCTTCTGCTACAAGTCACGATCGGTCAATTAGACCGTTGATGGTACCCACCATTGATTTTGTTAAGGGAATCACTCAGTACAAACGTCGACCTCAATCGTATCAACAACTTGGAAATTCGGCACCCGTCGTCGTGGACGAGCATCAGCGGCTCTGTGTAGACAGCGCCAACAGCACTTCATTGGGCAGTAAACTGGCTCCGTGATTGCGCGCGTTCTGGTTAAGGCATCTGTTCTACAAGGACGGGGTGTGCTGCAGGATGTGCGTTGATAGTGATAACGACATGTTCGTTCCATTATTAAATGCAACACCCAGGTAAGACATCAACATATGCAAATTTGTAGGTGAAATCACCGTGAAGCTGAGTACATGTGACGTCAAGTTGTGCATGTCCGTTAATATGCGATCAACCGTACCGTAGCGGTCGTCTGTGAGCAATCATATATAAACTCCTCTACACTGCTGGACGTACTTGTCAAACTAACGTAGCCAATTCACGTCTTTAACGCACACCCGCATGATCTATTCACGAACGGTTCCCCTGCGTCGTGATCGGGACCTTGCAGCTAGAGATGTTAATTGGCCGGTCGCATTGCTCAAGTGACGAACTGTGTCACAGTGACCGAAAGCGACCTAAAGGGGCCAAGGCCTATTTTATATAACATTTTTGTGAAATATGACGCTTATTAACGCACCGTAGCAGTTTACCGCCGCTGCTGGCAGCAAGACGTCTATCTACAGCGCTGCCGATAGCTTCAACTAGAACTTCAGAGGTCTTATAATGAGTGGCATAATGTGGTACGGCACTTGACCTGCCTTCGATAGTTGATCTGGTAACATGTTCTTTAAGTAGCTTTTTTGCGCTGAAGTGCTTTTTCTAGGTGGTTAATATTTTGTAGAGGATAGAGGAGCAAGCTCTGGAGCTCGCGCTTTATTACAAGTAAATCAGGACAGAGAACAAAATCAAGTTCTATATAGCTTTACACCCGTTTTAAATGATAAGAGACTGGAGTACCGGCAGTGCAATGGAAGATGACAACTACAGTGTTTTATTTGTAGTGGTGAGTGGCAGAGCTACCCGTTGCTGTTGTTGATCCGTTGAATCGAAGGATGATAGATAATAGAGACGAATGGTCCTGTCCGGCAGCGCCGTCAACAACAAAGTTAGGCCGACGACATATGATTGATTAAATAACAAAGGATAATTTAGAGAGCTTCCGGTGCCGTCGAGCGAGGAAGGTGATCATAAACTCTTACTATTTAAATCTATTAGAACTACGGGTGAAATATCAATTCACATTTACGGTTTGCCGGAAGTGCAAAATTTTCGCTGCTCTAAAGTGTTCAGAATTTGCTTTTTTCCTCTCTGTTCGCCCTTGGTCAATTTCGAGCGAATCATTTGCGAGGATTGTTCTGTATGTGACTAGCTGAGAGGAGCTGGAAGGAGCTGAGAGCACATTTATTATTGTCAGTCTTTTCCTCGAGTTTTGTTTGCGGCAAGTGTCGATTGGGATGTATTAGAATAATGAGGAGCTATCATGCCCGGTAAATTATACGACATTGCAAAGTTGAATCCGATTGCGTTTCAAGGTAGTATATGGATGATTATGATCACAACTCCGACAAACAAAAAGTCATTTGCCCTCAGTATTCGATCATAGACCAATAGGAGATCGCCATATAATTATAGCCAATACGTGATGCATCATTTTGAATTTTCAGCGAATCGGACTGATTGGGGTAGGGCAATCTCATTCCGACATCATTCCGGAAGTATTTGTCGGAATGAAGCTGGAAATATGTGTGATCTCATACAAATGCCAAGTCCAACGCCACAATATCTTGCATATTGTAAGAGATTCCGACAACTTAGGGCACCTCTTTAATTTATAACTGTATAACTTATTTTTATATATATGCGAAAGCAAACGCAAAGTTAATTCCACGGTAACATAGTCATTAAGCTTGTGTTGAAGCATGTTCTGTCCAGTATACAAATGCTAAGTCATAGCTGCAGTGAATTGAATATTGTGTTTTTTATAAACGCTTGTACACTTCAATAAAAGACAGCACAGGAACGTGAGCATTCAGTCGTTGGTTCCAGCTAACAAAAAGTCGGCCATGTCCACAGCAGTGAACAACGTCATGAAATTTCTCGCCTCGGAGTCCGTCACGGTCGAACGGCTGAACATGTCTATTCTCAGTGATCCGTCTGGTGCGTGCTTCATCGCAGTAATGGAGAAAATCACCATGCACCTCGCCTCTATCAAAGGCAGCAAGGGCGAATTTTTAGCGAAGAACTCTGTGATTTCCTGATACAGACAAGTGAAGAAGTGGCTGCTCGAGTTCTATGCGTCACAAAAACCACTCGTGGAAGACAGTCTACTCGAGATGGCGCGCACTATGGAGAGACACTGCATGACAAGAGTGAAGGGGGGACTCGTGGAGAAAGCTGCATCGTGTACAAAAGGTGATTTGCTATTACTTATGGATTGCCTCTACATGACTGCCACGAGTTCGACGAACTACCAAGACGCTACACTTGTGTGCCTAATGTGGCATGTCTTCGGCCGGGCGTCTGACCTATCGCTGGTCCTCAAGCAAGGTCTATCCATTAGCGCCAACAATGTACTATTCGTTCGGCTAATTTGCGTCAAACTTCCGACGAGCAAGGTCTTTCACTATTCCCCGACAAAAGAGACATTCTCAACATGTCCAGTTCACGCCATCGCTGTGGCCCTGCTCATGCAGTCCGCCCCATGCATTTCCACAACTTACCACCAATATTGATGTTTCAGATTCTGCGAGTACAGTATCAATTCCGCTGGTAGAGATTCTTGAAGGTGGATGCCATGTTGAAGCGGAAATTATTAAAGAAATGGCTTCTGTACCCGCAAACACTCGCGTTCTAGATGTCCATATCTACGCACATAGGTTCTGAAGAATTCGGCAAAGAGGGCAGGTGTGATATAGTAGTTCGTTAAATCTGTAGCAATACAGCCTTAAATGCACCAACACAACAATTGCCGAGTTGGTTCGGCGAAATGGGCTAGTACGTTAGGATAAAATCCCTTCGCAGTTTGCCCCTTCAGGCTCAGTTGAGGCTCTCGGCTAACGGATTCCTTGCAAGCAATTCCTCCTGAAGACTGTCTGATCTCAGCATCTTCTAAAACTCACACTCCTGTGACTCACAACAATGGGTGGATGTCAGCATTTTCGCGCGTTTACAGGTCACCGGACGCAGGGATACGACCGACTAGAAGACTTACAGTGTCCTACCGACTAGAAGACTTACAGTGTCCTTGGTTAAAGACCCACCGGCTCACCGTGCGACACGACTCAAAACGGTGCCATCTATTGGACCACCGGCTCGTCGCTCGACGATTCTAAAAACAGTGCCATCTATCGGGTCACTGGCTCGCCGATGGACAAGTCTTTAGCGTCACCATCTATTGGAATGACCGGCTCGTCGTAGAAGAGCTTTAGCGGTACCACCTATTCGGTTTACCGGCTTGTCACTCGACAAAGCTTTGGGTGTACCATCTATTGGGTTGACCGGCTCGTCGTCGACAAGGCTCTTTCTTTCGCTGAAAGCGAGTATTGCCCAACCCGGGCCAACTTAAACTTTTGGCACTTCCAGTCGAAACCTCTACAAGCTATGCCTCTCGAGGTTCGACGGCAGACATACTCCAACCCACGCAGTGACTCATCCGAAGAGTATACGCTTTACTAGAGCTCAGAAAATTCCGCTCTATATTTAATTATCTCTTTTTCTTCTCGCGGGAGCGTATTGGATGGCTCCCATTCAATCCCTACTTCTCCCATACAATTACCTAGTGACTTGAACGGTAGATCTTCCAGCTGCTTCGCTGGATTTGAACTCGACGAATCTTATCTCGACGAGTATAATCTCTATGAGTCTCTTCTCGACGAGCCTGAACTCAAGAAGACATAACTCGACGAGTCTTCTCTCGACGAGCTTGAACTCAACGAGACTTAACTCGACGATTCCTATCTCGACGAATCCTATCTGGGCGAGTCTCATCTCGACGAGCTTGAACTCAACAAGACTTAACTCGACGAGTATTAGCTCGACTAATTCCTACTTTCAGCCGATAGGAGGGATACCAAGTCGAAAAATCCCTATACCACACAGGTGTGGAAAGCGAGCTGACGTTACACTCGTTTAGGTGTGGGGGAGCCCAACATGGCAATCCTCAGTTGAGCGTGCAAGTGATTTTCTACCGAGGCGCTTGTAATCTAACATTAACGAACAATGCATTTTCTTACGTCTTCAACACTACTAATGAAGACCAGAAGATCGCGCGGGTTTTAAGTGGATGGGGTGCACACGAGAATGTACATATATCCGATCTATGTGTCTTCAACACAAACTCTCTATCCAAAATTTTAAGGGTTCAGGCGCTCATGTTCAGCACATGCAGCAACCTCAATGATAGCAGATTTATCGTTGACCAACGTGTCCTCGGCTACTGTGCAGCACATTTATTCCACCACTACCCACGATTAAACTACTAAAAATGCAAGTGCTCCAGCAGTCAAGCGCCTGGAGGAATGCGTGATCGCTGCGAAGTGTCAATTAGCCGATATAATGATCTGGTAAATGAAACTAAACGAAGTGGAGCACGTGAAAGAAAGAAATTGAAACAATATGAGCAATGAATCTGACTTAAAGCAGCACAAAAAAGTCAAGCGACTATCAAGTTCAAAGCGGCTGTAATTAGCGGCCTTATCGAGTTAAATAAGCGCTGGGAAGATCGAATTTCAACAGTCGAATCCAAATTGAAGAGGCCAAAAGAAGACGATTTTGACATATGTTCTGCAATTCGCTCATGTAAAAGTCCCATGGATGTGGGTAAAAACTCATGTAAAGGAAAACAGCAGCGACTAACCTCTCGGTGGTGTTGTATGAATGTTACACTCGCGAACCGCGTATTAGGATGTGTGAGACTTCTCGGTAGCAGGTGTCCAACTCTGTAAAGACCGTTGCTTTCAAGAAGCTTTTACTGGAGGAGAAGTACACTCTCGATGAAAAGGCGGAAAATTTTAAGGAACTAGTCATGAAGTATGGAAACCCTGCAGAGTATATGAATTTCTTCGACAACGAGGTATTGTGTCACATTGTTCCGGATCAGTTTTAAAGCATATGCGCGTTGCTCACAGAGAAGGAGCTCAGAACGAAAGAATTTTGTCGTACAATGCACTGCTTGCGAATGAAGCTACCACAGATCCATCCCCACCAAAATCAAAAAAACATGTTGAACATTGTGTAAGACATTGAAATTACCTTTCATTAAAAATTAATCATTCAAGTACGGACAAGCATATGTGCCTATGTTCTATGCGTTTAAATATAGTGTCAGCATTTTTTTCAGTTCGCATACGTTTATATACTAACAATGAGCAGCAGTTTTATTCTTGAATTCAGTGCCTTCGTCTCTACAAGCGTCCTTTAATCTCTTTATGCCTAGCCACAGACTGCACATGAGACACAGAAACAAAATAGCAGCAGAAACGTCAGCGTCTGACTGCACCTGCCAACTCTTTGGGCGCTTGTATTCTCTTCGTAACTGAGTGTGTATACTAACAAAGGCAATAACATATCATTAAGCTGAAATTGGCCACTGGAATGGAATGCCCCACACGTACATGCCTGGACTTTAGTTTCGTGTGTTGGAATGATAGCATCATAGCGTTGGACTTATCTTTTATTCGCTCTTCATATTCCCAGCCGCCAAGATACCAAGATCGATTATCAAGATACCAGGATCGATTACTAGATACCAGGTTCGAGAATATATAGGGTGATCAAGGTTGAGAATATGATAGGAGATCGAGGGTGATCGACAAGCGATCAAGGTGATCGACGATCGATCAGGGGTGGACCACGTATGCGATGTAACGATCAACGGAATGCAGAAGACACGTGGCAGCATACCCTGGTATACCGACAGGCACAATGGTAGTTTTAGCTTTTGGTTGGTTAACATTAAACAGAATTCTATTTGCTTCTAAGTAAACGTGTCGACTTCTCTTCCGGGCTGGATAATTGGCCTCCCGACGTCAAGAAAGTCGCGCATGCTTAAACCCAGTGATATCCACAGATAATTGACTGGTGATCAAGAATTCTTGAGACCACCCCAACTGCAATTGGACGCAGCAAGAACGTAAAGGACAAGGCGCAAGATCTTGAGGCGGCTCAAGTGGTCTGAAGGCTCGAGTATCAAGCATCAACATAGTGGACAAGACGATCTCGTTAAGATCTGGGTGTCTTACTTTATGGGTAACCTACCAGTATACCCGTGATCGTGCAAAGACTTCCACACGATCACAAACCCTATCCCCAACACGGTCAAGTTTTCCCTCGAAACGAGTCCACCGAGAAGAGTGCAACCCGCCTACCGACGGAACATAAGGTGAGAAAGGAAATACAAGGCACGGAAGCAGAGTACCCGCCTCCGATAGTCGGTCGTCTGGGCACCAGTGGAGAGTTGGGATCGCCTCACAAAATGAGCTATTGCCACTTCACCACAATGATGCGCGTGCCCGGACTCGAACCAGGGATCTCACTGCGATTCCCGGAGTAAGTAGGTGAAAATCAAGACGGAACCTGGGATGGAAGCGTCAGAGGCAGATGGATTGCCGCAGACGCGTGATTTAAAGGATCCCCAGATTATCGGAGTTGTGGAAAGGGCTCTGATGACAAGAAAATCATAGAAGAAGATCGATCGCTCGATCTGGAAGAGAAACCTCGACCCCCTCCTGATAACCTTTCGGGGACAACCGCGGATCGTGCCGCAAAGCACGATCTGCTGGGTGAAAACCCTTCGGATAAAACCAAACAGTTATCACCCAAGACCACTCAAGCAAAGTCAAAGACGGAATACGTGAAGACAGCACGAGTTAAGAAAGAAGCGACAAGATCGGATCAGCATGATCGCAGTTTGAAATCGATCATTCGACCGATCAATTTCGTGGACGACAATATCAAGATGGAAGGTTGGCAGTATCAGTTGGCGGAGGGATACCACTGGAAGAAACTCAATAATCTTCTATCAGGTCACCCAGTGCTCTGGATTCGGAAACCCAAGCTAATCGGAGGGATCCGAAGTCCGATACTCCCACCTGCAGTAGCGTCTAACATGCTGGACGAGATCAACGGGATCATACGGCTGCTACATGACGCTGGTTTTGTTGCAGGAGTGTTGGACGCGAACAAATTGTTGGAGTGCGATCAAGATCAGGTGAGCCACGCGTATTTGTGATCCTACGGATCAAGCGGAAGCAATGATAGTAGACGCCCCAAGAGGATATCACACCGGATTGTCGCAGTACGCGTCAGCTGAATCCGAAATTTAGTCGGATGATTCGATCGGTATTCAGCGGGTGTCTCTAGGCCCAAGTGGGGTGGCACATCTGCGCGATCGAGTTAAAACAATCAAGATCGAACCACGATCGACTACTGCACGTGCTAAAGGAGAGACGAATATGACTACGCAAGGACACCTACAGGCGTACCTCGAAGAGACCAGGGAACGTATTCAACAAGAACAAAGGGAGCGAGCATATTAAGCAATCTATCCTAGCCAAAAGATTAAGACTCCAAGAGTTCAAGAA
>JH598554.1:66852-127001 GCA_000173235.2 Hyaloperonospora arabidopsidis Emoy2 | reverse complement strand
TATGAAGTAGACCAAAGTGGATTGCTATTTTTCTGTCCGAGATCGGCCACCGAATTGGAGGACCGTACTGAACTGGCCCGTCTGGTTGTTCCAGAGCAGTTACAGCAAGCTTTCTTGCACCACTACCACACAGGTTTGGAGGGTGGTCATCAAGGAATCGGCCGTACTTACTAACAGATCAGGGCGAACTTTGATTGGCGTGGGTTGTATCGAAGTGTGCAGCGGTAAGTAGGAGATTGTGTATTGTGAAACAGAAAAGGGGCGACCAGGTGATCGGAGTGGATCACCTGGTAATATGCAATCGACTTCCCCCTTTCAGATTATAGCTATGGATCACATCCCTTCATTGCCACTATACTTTAAAGGAAACACCGAGCTGTTTCTCTGGGTTGATCTATTTTCGGGATATGTGATCGCGAAAGCAAGCTCGTCCAGATCCGCACAGACAATCGCGGAAATTACGAGGAATGCGTGTTAGACGAATCGGTGCGAGTGAGGAGATACGTCATGATCTCGAGGCGGATTTTACGTCCGATTTCGTTTGAGCGTTCAATCAGATCGCGGGACGAAAACAGAGAGCCACCATGGCATATAGACCGAAAGCGAATGGTACAGCCTAACGCATGGTGCAGACACTGACTCGATCGATCAAGATGTACGTCATGGATGAAAATCAAAAGGACTGGGACGAATATGAAAAGCGATTGACTTGTGCAATCGACACTGCTCATGATCGAATTCGTGGAGACAAACCATTTTACCTGATTCACAGTTGAGACCCAAGATCAACCTTGAAAGCCACCTTACCGTTGGGAAGCACGAAATCCCGAGATCGAGACGCACGAAGGTGAAGATATGCATACAACGCAATATAAGCGTGCACGGGCGGTAGTAAATGACCGATTGGAGGTTGCGACCAAAGGTAGATCCGATCGACATAACGAAGATCGATATGTATTGGATATCGATCGCGGGTCACGAGTTTGGCTATACCTGGACCGAGTCAAGGAATGATACGCTCGGAAGCTAGCTCACATGTGGCATGGACCTTTTCGGGTGGCCTAAAAGTGCGGCGACCACGCTGTAAAGTTGGAAATCGCGTACCGGCTATTCCCAATGATTCAAGTTTCTTAGTTGAAGCTAGTTTGCGTGTTCCCAGAACGCCCTACGAGTAGGTTGAATGTGGATGAGGCAAGTCGTTTCAATTCTGACGAATCCCTACTGCCTGAAGATAGTTAGGAAGGTGATCTCGACGTAAATGAGTTCGAAGTGGATAAGATTATCGATGTGCGATCGGGAAGGAAGACGAGATATGGCCAAAATACACAAGCAGTACCTGGTATAATAGAAGGAGTACAGCGACCCAACCTGGATTGATGAGGCTGATCTCAACTGTGGAGCTATGTTGCAGGAGTTCGATCGTGATCGGGTGAGCAGGAATCGTTTTGAGGTGATGCAATCGCACGAACAAGAAGCCAGAGTCTAGCGATGATCGGAGAATTTGAGTGGATGGGTCTATGCAGGGTAGGTGCATGGACTGAAGGGAAAGTTATGGGTGCAAGGAGGTTGTACATGGAGATGGAATGGGATTTATGTAAATTGAGTGTGATGATCGCAGACCAAACAGTGTGATCACGA
The DNA here is from genome assembly GCA_000173235.2 of Hyaloperonospora arabidopsidis Emoy2. Classification (NCBI taxonomy): domain Eukaryota; phylum Oomycota; class Peronosporomycetes; order Peronosporales; family Peronosporaceae; genus Hyaloperonospora; species Hyaloperonospora arabidopsidis. The sequence goes on along the minus strand of JH598554.1, from coordinate 125,363 downwards.
TGAAAAGACGATAAAAAGAAGGAAGAAAGACGAATTATGGGAGGGATCGAATGGAATTGAGAACAAATTATATTGAGAGATCGGGTAATGGGTCTAGAAGAAATTACTCGCGGTCAAAGAACTTACCAACCAAGCGTGGAAGAGACGACCCAGGGTGGGAGGCGATCGAAGTACGAAACTGGTTACTCCAGCGCTCGTCAGCATGATCAATCGACAGAGCGGTGATCAAGTTGGGTATGTTGTTCCGCTGCACGGACAGGCCAGGATATCACACCCTAACCTCATTCAGACGGGGAAAGTGCAGAAAATGGGATCCAGCAAGATGTGCAGATTGCAAAGACCTTCGATCATGCCCTGTAGGATCAGCTGCAACACTCTTTTCCAGCACGAGATCGTCTCTGTATTCTTTCTCGCGCAAATGCATTCAAATCGGGGTTCGACCTACGCTGCGCAGGGGAGATCCACAAGAAATGTGTCTATTCCCACAGAGCTTGGCGGTGGCTATCCAAGAAACCATGATACGCGTCAAACAGTTATTTTACCCACTGGAAAGACTTGAACGAGACCAAGCATACGATCCGATCGTACACACCCCACGGTTGCTGATCGTAGAACTGTTAATCTTTTTGGACGTGATCAGCTGGGACGACCAAGAAGATTTCGGAGAAGTGCGAATTATAATCTGATAGACAGGGAATATATATCATTTGGGCATCGAGAAGTGGTGATAAAACAGGTCAAAGTCCAGTTCCGAAACGCTGATTAGGCCGACTATTCGAGCAGACCAGAGGGGCACATCTATCGCCGATCGCGGAACCCGATCACGGGGTATGGTGGTGTCGGGAAGCGCCAAGATTTTCTCTGAGGTCAACAGAAAATTACACGGACTTCGTGGATCACCAGAAAGGCTGAGGGTTCTATCGGAATCGCTTGATGGTTCGCCAAACAGATCCACCATGGATATTCTCAAGGGATTTTCGAGAGGATGACTTGCTAGACTGGGGGAGTCAACGTCGATCGGTGAAGAAATCGGAGCTGGCGAACATCTCTGGGGAGATGCTGCAGTTCCACCTTGGGCGGTAGAACGGGAAGACGATAACGCCGCTAGCAGAGAATCATCTGTATTCGCGGAAGAGGAATCAATTTTATCGCTGCCCTCTGATCGCTACGGCGACGGAGTTCGAGAACCGAAGGGATCAGGAAACGTCGAACGAGTCGGTGACGATCGGTTCCGCAGACGCGTTTAGACGCCGGTTAATCAGGCTTGGAAGAGACAGGAGCCGACCGTTTCTTTTGAGTTGGGAGTGTCTTCCGGAATGTCAGCACATCGGGCGTGGAAGAGGAAGGGGCCTATCGCTGCTGTCTGGGCCGGGACGCCTTCCTGGGGGATACAGCAGGCAGAAGGAGATCACCTGTAGAAACGCTGGATACTACCTCGGCCAGGCGAGTGAAGAGCGAATCGTTCGAGTGGATATCCTGATCGCGATCGGTCTTCAGTTCGGTATTCTCCCTTTCCAGTCGATCACGATCCGCATCCAGATTGGCGAGGTGTAGCACGGGTCGATCACGCTCAACTGCGAGATTAAAAACTTGGGCTGTCAGGTGATCGCGCTCAATCCGAAGGGTGTGCAAATCTTTCTTGAAACGGTCCAACTCCTGCGTGATCGCGGACTGGCGAGAAGCGAATTCGGACTTCACGTCGGACTTTGCTCGATCATCGGCATTCTTGAAGGACGTAATTGCCGAGGTGAACTCTTTCTTGAGCAATGCCATTTCCCGCCGATGCTTCTCCTATTCTGCGTGGCGGGACGCGCTAAGCTTCAAAAGGTAAGACTTCAGGATCGGATCTCTTGTAGACTTCCTTCTTGATCGACTAATTCCTCTCGTGATTCGGCAACTTTCTACTTGGCATTTTCCAACGTATCACGCAGGTTGTTATAATGCTGGCTCACGAATTGCCTGATCGGTCCAGCGAAGTCTAGAGCTTCGTATATTTGGCATTCCAAGCGATCGCCACGAAGTTCTTGAGCTCTTAATTGGGGTTGGATCGCGCTGTAATCGTCCAAAACATCTTGACGGGCCTCAGCGCAATTGTAGAGATCATCGATGTACGACCGCAAGGTGCGTCGATCGACCGCAGGGAGGAAGTTCATCCGTCCACTTGAAGAAGATGCAGAAGAACGCAGTGGAGTGACAGCTGGCGGTGGAGATATTGGTATGTCGGATGGGCCCAGGCGGAAGATCGACAGATCATCGGATCCCTCCATGTAGGCACTACAGGTAAACGTGTAGCTGCAGAAGTGGAGCAGACGGCTGACGAATTGCACTGATACACCAGCACTATATGGCGGTTATCAGCGCAGGGGACGGCTGTGGTGAAGCGATTTGAGGAAATCCGAAGTGATCGATGGGTTAATCGATCGAAAACGACGACTGGTCGTCGAGAAGGATCGATAAGCTGTTAAGCTGCGCAATATTGAGATCGAATATCAAGATACCAAGATCAATTGTCAAGATACCAAGATCGATTATCAAGATACCAGGATCGATTTCTAAGATACCAGGTTCGAGAATATATAGGGTGATCAAGGTTGAGAATATGATAGGAGATCGAGGGTGATCGACAAGCGATCAAGGTGATCGACGATCGATCAGGGGTGGACCACGTATGCGATGTAACGATCAACGGAATGCAGAAGACACGTGGCAGCATACCCTGGTATACCGACAGGCACAATGGTAGTTTTAGCTTTTGGTTGGTTAACATTAAACAGAATTCTATTTGCTTCTAAGTAAACGTGTCGACTTCTCTTCCGGGCTGGATAATTGGCCTCCCGACGTCAAGAAAGTCGCGCATGCTTAAACCCAGTGATATCCACAGATAATTGACTGGTGATCAAGAATTCTTGAGACCACCCCAACTGCAATTGGACGCAGCAAGAACGTAAAGGACAAGGCGCAAGATCTTGAGGCGGCTCAAGTGGTCTGAAGGCTCGAGTATCAAGCATCAACATAGTGGACAAGACGATCTCGTTAAGATCTGGGTGTCTTACTTTATGGGTAACCTACCAGTATACCCGTGATCGTGCAAAGACTTCCACACGATCACAAACCCTATCCCCAACACGGTCAAGTTTTCTCTCGAAACGAGTCCACCGAGAAGAGTGCAACCCACCTACCGACGGAACATAAGGTGAGAAAGGAAATACAAGGCACGGAAGCAGAGTACCCGCCTCCGATAGTCGGTCGTCTGGGCACCAGTGGAGAGTTGGGATCGCCTCATAAAAAGCGATCGCCACTCCACCATAGCATCTAGCAGCCAGTCGCCGGATGTGTACGAGATGAACACTAATGAGATATGAATTTCTCTAGCCACGTCATCTTTCATCATGATAATATGATACGGAGATCTATATAAGTAGAAGCAGCATCTACCAGCAATAACACCGTCGAATGCATCACATGTAACACACGCTCAATTCAGTAGTATTAGACACCGTGCTTACTTGTGTCGAAGCTCACTTTCCATCACCACCACAGCAGCTGAAAGCGCACGTTCAAGCATGCCACGCTCACTGCACAAAGTTAAGCTTTCCACAGAGCACGAGCACCACTTTTCATGTATATTTCATCCCAAGCAGCGACTCACAAGTGTGAACGGCAGACTTGCATTGCACTGCGACAACAGCGAGCGACGTCAGAGCCGGCAACCTGCCCACCTTCTCTGTCAGCAGAGGAGTAAATACCTAAAAAATACAAATTTGGAGTTGGGAATTTCGGAAGTGGTATTCTCTACTATTGCCAAATTATAGAGGTCGGAACTCGACGAGACAGTGGGATGAACCCGACATGAGGGGCACGTCCAGCATGTCTCGTGGAGTTAAGACTCAACGATTTAGATTAAAACGAGGTAAGGTTCGTTAATTGAGGCTCATCGAGTCAAGTCTCGTCGAGTCAAGCCTCTTCAAGTGAAGACTCGTCGAGTGAAGTCGAGTTGAGTGAAGACTCGTTGATTTTAATTCGTCGAGTTACAGCTCGTCGAGTTCAAGATCATCGAGCATAAGATCGTTGAGTCTTAACTCGACGAACTTGAACTCAGCGAAGCAGCTGGAATCTCGACGGTCCAAGTCACTAGTTATTTATATAGGAGAAATAGGGGTTGAATGAGAGCCATCCAATACGCTCCCTCCCAGTAGAATAAGAGATAACTAAATACAGATCAGAAAGTCCACGTCCTAGCAAATCTTATACTCTTTAGATGAGTCCCTGCGTGGGTTGGATTATGCCTGCCGTCGAACCTCGAGAGGCATAGCCTGTGGATGTTTCTACTGGAAGCGCCAAGAGTTTAAGTTGGCCCGGGATGGGCACTGCTCGCTTTCAGTGAAAGATCAGTCTCTTCGCACGGCGAGCCGGTGGACCAATAGATGGCACCGTTTTGTGTCTCGTCGCACGGAGAGCGGATAGCCCAATAGATGGCACCGTTTTTATTCTCATCGCACGGCGAGCCGGTGGCCCAATAGAAGGCACCGTTGTGATTAAAAACGCACGGCGAGCCGGTGGTCCAATAGACAGTGCTGCTTTAAGAATCGTCGAACAACAAGCCGGTGGGGCTTTAACCAAGGACACCGTAAGTCTTCTAGTCGAGTGTATATTGCGTCCTGTGACCTGTAAACGCGTGATAACGCCTACATCCACCCATTGGTTGAGTCACAGGAGTGTGTTTTAGAAGATGCTGAGCTCAGGCAGTCTTTAGAAGGTATCGGTTACGAGAACTCTGTTAGGAGAAAGCCACAACTGAACCCGAAGGGGCGAACCGCGAAGGGATTTTATCCTAGTGTAATAGCCCATGTTGTCCACCCAACTCGGCGATTACTGTGTTTGTGCGTTTAAGGCTGTATTGCTAAAGCTATAACGAACTACTATACCACACAAATGTCCTGTAACCTGCTAGCTTCTGTGATGGGGCTAGGACGTCCCGTTACTAGTTCACACGCGCGATTGAGGAAGCTCAAGCCCAAGTCCTAGGTATTCAGTAAATTTAACTCTGATTTTTTTTTGTTTAAATTCGTACTAATTACGAAGATCCCTATTCGTAATAAGTACGATCGTGTTCCCGCCTTTAGGGAACCACTCATTTATAGGTCAATTTAATATTGGTCCATATTAGGTCTTCATGCCCCAATAATGAACCAATAATATATAACCATGCTGTGCCAGAATAGCGAGCACAGAACCTGCCTACATGTAATTGTTTATTCTAATGTGTAATAGGCCTATTACACCACCCCCGTCTCAAGACAGCACTTACCAACCGTGATTGCTCAACTGTCGTGGCAGCACCTGCTACAACCAAACCAGACAATGAACGACAAAGAGCCTCCCAACTCAGCACCACTCCCGAGCACCGTAAGCGGGAGTGCAACCGTCCACGCGATGAACCAGCAGGTCATACCCTGGGCGCTGTACGACTTGTCCGAAGATCACGCTCCGGACTCGCTTGCAACCATACAGGACTACTTCAGGCGTTTCCGCGGGGATTGTGCAGAAAGAGCCTTGATGGTATTGCGTATGATGCCCTGCAGAGTTACTGGAGTGCTTTCATCCGGTGGTGGAACCGGATACTCGACGACGGAAGTAGCTTCCCACAGTGACTCGCCAATCGAGAAGACCTCCGCGTCGATCATTCAATCGCCGCGTTACGCGAGAAAACATGCGAAAACGCTTGGAATGAAGATCGCCTCTGCTACGTGCACGTGAAAGTGGGATGCAACTCTTGTGACTCGATGTCACGTCCATCTCGCGACGAATGGCAAACCACATCGCTGAGCGTCCACTCAGCGAACGGGAGCAATCTTGGATCGCGAAGTACGAGCATAGTATGTATGAGCGGAGGACCGCAGCTACTCGTGGTGCGCTCCGGCGCAGGGCGGCGATACATTCGCCTGCCCGTCCTAAGGCTCGGTTCTCGTCAAGTTCACGCTCTCGCGGTCGTGGTGACACACATTCACGACTACGATCTCGTTCACGCCACTTTTCTCGTTCTCGTACTCGTTCACCACTCCGTGGATCATGGCCTCGTTCTCATTCTCGACGTCGCAAATCGCCTCACCGTACTCGTTCACCACGAGAAAATTCACGCCTGCAATCGCACCGGGATGGCCCGTCCCATGGACTCATAGTCCCGAACGACACCTGAATCCTTGCGAAGTAGCGAGGAAGGCGACTCCCACGTATTTTGCTCGGGTGGAAACCCAAGCCAGCTTATACAGTACTTGCGCGCGGCAGGAACCGCGCGCGTCGCAGCACTGGAAGCACTCAGCTGGACGCTGAGTGCTCTCGAGCGTGCTTCACATGCTAGAGGACTGCGAGTGAGATCCGGAAGCCGAACCGCGAGTTGCTCAAAAGGATGAATAACCTGGAACGCCAGGTTCATGGGCATGCACATACGGGAACGCAGCCACGTCCGATGTCACTGGCACTTTAAGAAAGACGGGAGGGGAGGCCGACATACGAGCCCCAAGCTCCGTCATCGGAGCCGAGCCGTGAAGCGTATCCGGACGGTACTGTTTGAGCCGCCCGACGTAGAACGTCGGGTGGAGACGCAGCGACGTGGGAATATCCAGCGTATATGCATAACCGATCACCATGAGAACCTTGAATGGTCCAATGAAGCGTGGCGCGAGTTTTCTCGCGCCTGTATTGGTAACTGCTGAATCCCGTAAGACTTCTGTAGATAATAATACACGATTTCCTTTCACTAACTTACTCATGTATTTCCTGCCATGTTTGTCTGCATTTTTCTTCTGTTTATCCACTGCAGACTGAAGTGCATCACGCACGAACCGGCTGATGGCTTGACGTTGGAGTGTGAACACCGACACAGCCATGTCATCGATTGGTCGCCCTGGTTCAATCGGCGCGTAGTTGGCAGTAGGTGAAGGCGGACTAGTCTTTGGATCAATCAGTGTCCGCTCAGTCCATCGAGCTAACGGGGACGCTTCGTCACGTGGCGTCGAAACAGCAGACTTCGCCTTGGATCGGGTAACTACATTCGCGCTCAAAATTACGTGGGCTGCATTTGATCGTTGTTTATCACCGTCATCCCCCCAGAGTAGAGTCACGAGGTGCCGTGGGGCGACCCACAGCAGAAAGAGTAGGAACTCGAGGATGAGGAGCTGAATTCACAAAAAATGGCGTCAACCCTGTTGACGCGTGCATTGCATTGTCGAGTGCGAACTCAGCAAGGGGTAGGAATCCACTCCAACTTGTGAAATACGTCGCATAACTTCGAAGAACATCTTCTAGGACTCAATTCACACGCTCGGTTTGCCCATCCGTTTCCGGATGGGCCTCTGTAGACATCTACAGCTTCGTACCGAGAAGCTCGAAGAGCGACGTCCAAAACGCAGATGTGAAACGCGAATCGCGGGCCGAAACAATATTTTGTGGCAAACCATGATTTTGAAACACTACGTCGATAAATACACTGCGGTTTCTGCCAGTGACAGTAGCATGGACAGGGACCAGATGTGTCATCTTGCTGAAACTGTCTGCGAACACCAGAATACCCGTTCTGCCTTGATTATCGGGCGCGAGCCCGAAGATAAAGTCCATCGAAACTGAACGCCAAGCCTCAGCTGGTATCGGCAACGGTCGCACAGGTGCCTGCGACGATGGAGTTGGCTTCACTTTTTGGCAGGTCTGACACGTGCGAATCCAGTTGCGCACCCACTTATACATGTGGACTCAGAAGAAAGCACGAGACATAGCCGCGAAAGTTTTCTCGCAGCCGAGGTTGCCACCAGCTGGGGCGTCGTGGTACTCGTGAATAATCCAAGCGCGCACATCCAATCATTGGCGATCACCGTACGAGGAGCATCTAATTGATCGATGCTATATAGGAGGAATTTTCCGTCCTAACTGTAACGCCGGATATGGTCACGCTTTGTTCGCGATAGAGCTCCCAGTGCAACGACACTTGGAGCTCGAAGGTAAATGATAATGTCAGCGTAGTCTGGATTATTCGCGTAAGCCGCGACGATTTCATCGAGCAAGCACAACTAGGGGCTGACCGAGTTAAATTCAGCGACACACACATCGCACAGCGATCATCATCACCCTCGTCGTCAGTCACCTGACGACTCAACTCAGATCGAGGATCGTAATCTGGACGTCGCGAAAACGCGTCGGCAAGAATGTTGTTCTTGCCCGGCTTCTAGTGAACGACAAAATTGTAGTCGTAAAAGAATTAAATCCACCGTGCCATACGATGGAGAAGATGCGGACTCTTCATCGCTTTACGCAGCGATGCGTGATCAGTATACACATCAAACGTTCGTTCACCAAGCAGGTTAACGCGGAACTTGATGAGTGCATAGCGCATCGCTAATAACCCCTTGTCGTGAACTGGATAGTTCTTCTCCGCTGTCTTCATATGTCGTGCCTGATAGCTCACGACGCGTTCACGACCCTCATGATTAAACTGCATGAGGTCACAACCAATCGCGAAGTCACTTGCATCGAAAACCACGTGAAATGGCTTGGAGTCGTCCGGAGGATCAGCACTGGCGCTGACGCCAGGCTCTTCTTCACTGCATCGAATGCCGCTCGATTCTCAGGACGTCACGATTACGTGGAATCTTTCTTCAAGAGGGACGATATAGGCTGTATAGAACCGGCATGGTCCTTTGTATACTTATGCAAGTAATTAGCCAAGCCGAGCCACTAACGCAATTCTGTGGGGTTCTTGGGTCTTGGCCGATAACAGATTGAGGGTACCTTCTCTGGATCAGCTCGAACTCCCGATTTACTCACATAGCAACCCAGCACCGGAATTTCCGGTGCACAAAAGACGCACTTCTTGAGATTCGCATACAATTTGTTTTCTCGGATGACTTGAAACACCCGTTTCAAGTGTTGTAAGTAACCTTGGCCTCACTGAGGTTGACCTCAGCGCGACCGTGAACGAAGATATCATCGAAGTAACTGGGAGCGAAATCTCGTAGTGATCTCAGCACCTGAGACACCATGCGATTGAAAGTGGCCGGTGCATTTTTCAACCCCTGTGGCATCACCATCCACTCCCATAGCATACCACTCGGGGTACTCACCGCCGTGAGTGGTATGTCAGTCTCTCGCATCAGAATCTGGTAAAAGCCATCGGTCAAGTCAATGGAGCTGAAGATAACTCTTCCTGACATGACGTTCAACACCGTGTCCTTCCTGGGAATACGCGTTTGCGCAGGAATAGTGGCATCGTTTGCCTTGTTAAACGCATGCACTACCCGCCAGCCTCCCGTAGCCTTCTTCACGCAGAAGGTTGGACTCGAGTGTGGTGAGATAATCTCGCGCAAATGACCCGCCTTACGGCACCCTTCGAAGAATTTGTCAATAGCCTCGACTTGATCTCGAGGCAACGGCCACTGCCGCGTGACATAATATTTCGAACCTGGCATGAGATCTATCTCGTGCCGAACGCCATGATCAGCAGGAAGTTCAGCCGGTATCTTATCCGGAAACACCTCTGAATACTCACGAGCAATGTCGTAGACAGGGTTGCCAGACTTTTGAAGAGCTTCCAATGACCGCATAGCAAATCGTTCTTCACGAGCTGACTTTAATTCAGCGCAAACAGGACGCGTCATATGCTCATCATTTGGCTCGATAATCACCTCGTTGGTGATCATACATACCTGTTTCAACGTGCCTCCCTTAAGGTCATGTATGAAATGCTTCCAGGAGAGTCCTGGAAGGGGTGTAATCGACGACACGTCGCGAGGTGGACTCGCGACTTCGATTTATTAGCGCCTTTGTGGACTCCCTTCCACGTACACGATAGCGTGGACACATTCTAACGCTAAATTCTCGATGCTTGCGTCCCCGTGCTTCGAGTCAATACTCGAAGCTGGCGATCCCCAGCCAGGTGATAAAGCATCACCCCCTCTAGGCACTGGATGTACCCATTCATAATGCCGGAAACACGGTACGGGAGTAGCCCATACTCCATCGTCGACAGTAGGTGCGGGAGCTCCAGCTCTGCCGCTGCAAACCCGTGTGGAAGCCCCTGCTCGACCACATATTGCCCATGTGGGAACCTCGGTTCGACCACAGTGGGTGATGATGGGAAGCCCAGTTCGACCATCATGCTCTCGCGTGGGGGCTCCTGCCCATCCACGTCACTCTCGTCGACAAGCTCGCGCTCGTCGTTACCTTGCCCATATGGAAGCCACTGCTCAACCACAATGGGTGCAGTTGGTAACCCTGGTTCAACCACTGTATTCACGTGCGGGAACCCCTGTTCAACCGCGTTGTCGACGCGGTAACCCCTGTTCAGCCGCGTCGTCCTCGTGCGGGAACCACTGTTCAGCCGCTTATCCCTCCTCGCTATGACGCGAGGAGACGTTGTCACTTGTGTTCAACAGGACAGCACAAGCAGTGCAGAGAGGGCTATCGCTCGCTCTGTGCACCGATTACGTCGTGGATTCACGATCCACGACCGTAACATTAGGCCAATGAATTAGGGAAACCAAGAGATGGGTAAACACTTCACTGACGTCGAACTTGCGTCGACGTCTCACTGATCTGGCTAACCAGCTGATCTGGGGCTTGTACCGATCCAGCTATGGCAAGCCCGGAATGTAATCGAATGCATAATTCATCTCGATCACCAAGAAATCATCATTGCTGCGAACGCCATCAAACGCATAAGGAAGCGACACTTCGCGCCGCGATAGGCGGTCTGGTCTCCCGTCAGCCCAACTTTGACGACGACTTGGCCAGATCCCTCGCGGACACGAATGCTGGAAAGCAGCATCGATAAACAAGATTCGCGAAAGATATTGCTAGTCACTCCTGAGTCTAGGAGAGCTCGTAGAGGTCGCTGGACACCGGCGACGTGTAAACTAACAATAATAAGACGTGAATCTCCACTTTTTGTGGTGGCATTTAACCGTGCACGCAGCACAGGTGGGCTCGAAGGCTAGGCTGCCACCGGGGGACTCGGAACCCCATCAAAACCTGTAGAGAGCCTTACGCTTTATGGTCCAGGTCGTTTTTTAACGACCGGCTGGTGCAGCGCCCTCATGATACGTGCTCACCCCTTGCGCCGATAGCGGCGCTGGCGCGCGACACTCAGCCGCACGATGCTCTGGCTTTCGACAACGAAAGCATACCATTTGACGCCCCATGTTGGCGTCGCCCTTGTAGAGAGTCACACGTCGTCGGTCACCCGACGACTCGATCACGTCGATCTCCATCGGTTGCAGGCCGGAAATCCGGACGAATGTGAAACCGAAGGCTTGCTGTAAGCCTTGGTAACCCTAAAGTCCTTGCGTGGGCAATAGCAAATGCGTCTTCCAATGTAGCAGACTCCGCACGTTCAAGTGATAAGCGGTTCTGCCCCTCACGCATGCCATCCACAAAGACATTTACCTGCTTGTACATGTCCATGAGATGCGTGATGATGCACGACGCCAGATGTCGAGCCATCTGAACGTAGCCGCGCATAGCCCTGTTACCCTGTCTCATGGACAGGAACCTTGAGCGCACCATTTTCTCTTCTTGTGGTGGATCGAAGGCAAGATGAAGATTATCCTGGATAGCATCCAGGGTGTGAAACGCGTGCTCGTCCACGACGGGCTTACCAAGGGCCCATTCCTTGGGTTTCCTAATGAGACGAGAAATGAGAAAGTCGACCTTCACCTTCTCCAGAGTATACGGACGTCTCTATCTTCACGGAATCGTTCCGTGAAGATTGTGAGGGAGTTAAACCTCGCTAATTCGATTCGGCGAGCTCGCGAGCCATGAACTCATGAATCGCGAGGCGCTAAGCATCAGGGTCGCTGATCTCATCAGCGACACGACGAACTCCTCTCCCGATATCGCCGCAAGGCGATGTAGGGCATCCCACTCAACACCAGTAAGATGGGGGAAGGTCGTGTGCTCCAGAATTAAATCTGGAGCGTCAAAGTACGACGATTCGCTCATCCCAAACTCGGGCATTGGAAGGACTACAAAGTGCTACCAGGTGTAACGGGGCTAGAACGTCCCGTTACTAGCTCACACGCGTGCTTGAAGAAACTCAATCCCAAGTCCTAGGTATTCAGTAAATTTAACTCTGATTTTTATTTGTTTAAATTCGTACTAATTACGAAGATCCTTATTCGTAATAAGTACGATCGTGTTCCCGCCTTTTGGGAACTACTCATTAATAGGTCAATTTATTATTGGTCCATATTAGGTCTTCATGCTCCAATAATGAACCAATAATATATAACCATGCTGTGCCCGAATAGCGGGCACAGAACCTGCCTGCATATTATTTATTCTTATGTGTAATAAGCCCATTATAGCTTCCAGCAGCGTAACATTCGTGAACTCGCTGAACCTGAGTCGAATAACAAGCACCAATACAGGCCAAATATGATACCGTAAGGAGTACCTTAGCGTACAGTGTTTAAATTACTAAGTAGGGAACCCTATGTTTAAAATAGAGCTTTCTATTTTGTCGGAACCATCTGTTGGAATGAAAATTTTGTCGGAACTTTCATGGTATGGTATGTCGAAACGTTCTCATTAAATATTGACAGCGGCTAGTGTCGTAGAACACGACGTTATAGTCTACCGTACACGACATCATTATCATCTTTCTATATATGGCCTTTCAACCCTAGCCTACTTGTTTTCTTTATGCTTTGGTCATAAAAATCTCCATGACCATACTCAAGCTTCATCAATATTGAAGGTAAAAGTCATTGGTTTTTCAGGTAATATCAAGATCAACATGCTCATGGATATCAAAATTAGCTGCCCAACAGATATTATGTAAAGGAGTCATTAATCTTACCGGCCACTCCACTGAGAAGTGTATACTGCTGCTCGCTGTTATCACTCTGTAAAGTTGTCGACAGTATAATGTGATGCCTAGTACCTGATTTGTCACACTATCCCTCACCTGAACTGATCTTACTGCTCCCATCATTGGAACCGTTACTTACATCTTCGAACGATTCATTCTTCTCTTCAATAAATAAACCACTATCTGGATAGCATAATTCGGCGACATCTTTGGCCACTGTAAATGCAGCAGTTAAAGTTATAAAGTCAACATTGTCGTCATAATTCCGGCGCGATAATCGACAGATTGTTGTAACACTCTCATTTCTCACCAATCTCCACATAATAATGTGGAGAGCCACAACAAGTAGAGGATTGTAGTTGTCAAAAACATCTTGTCGCCTGAAATGTTCCTACGTTTTAATGAGAAGCCTGAATAGAAACTACGTTGGCCAGAAAATTGTGTGGTATTATCGTAGTATTTGTATGGGGGTCACATTGGTCGCATTTAAAACTGGGCGGTATTAAGAAAGAGGTCCTTTCGTTCACTTTTGATAAAGGACCAGGTCATTTGACCGGTCAATTGACATGTTCAGTTGACACCAGTCGGTCACTCACATTCCTGCGTGCGATGTAAGTGGTGATGTATTTCTCATCTTCGCCGGCGGTGCTGTAGAATGTTCTGTTTATAATACGTATCAACCAAACGACTGTGATACATTATTGTAAAGGCGTATCATACCACTTTTAAAATTCAGTGTACTTCATACGTACTTATACTATTTTCTTCGACTCCTTGCTATTTAGACGTAGATCGGTTATTTTAACCAAAGATTTTAGTCTGGAGCAGCTTCGGGGCACCTTGTGCTGGTAAAAATATAGGTGTATTGAAAATAGGTCAACAAGAGCAGTCTCGAGACGCACGGTGTGATTGGATATTTGGCGGTGGTGCTACAGCTGGAACGAGGTGCCTCCGTCACATGATATTTTACATAATATTAAGCATGAATATTATGTTAAGACAGACATCATATTCTCACGATATCATCTTAACAGGCAACATTGTGATGCAGAAGTAATACACTGTTAAATTGGTTGATATAGGGCAATTATATCAACCAATAAGTCAAACCACGACAGAAGAACGCAATGAGTGGTGAGCTGATAATTAAATACATGTTTGTATTCAGGCATAGTTAAAAGAAGATTAAATAGGGTTTGTTAGCAGGGGATTAACTGTACTAATTACAGTTCTACTTTTATCCTTATCTCGTATTGAAACATTCCTCTGCACGTTACTTGTACGTGAAGTTCCGAGTCACCTGCTTACCCTATGTTTAGTGTAGGCAGCTTGTACTGTGACAGTACAAGTGTAACGGGGTAAGAGGATACCTGCTTTATTATGATCTAAAGCAATGAGGAAACGTACACTGAGTCCGTAGTATAGGGAAAATTTAACTCCGCTTTGTTGTTAATAATAATAAAAGAAATCTTCTATGTCACTATTGGGACGCCCCAATAGTGACACTCAAGGACTGACACGTGTCCTTATGAATGTGAACCAATGAAAGGCAGGTATACTAGATCGTACCTAATGCAGTAAGTACGATACTCCTGCCTCCTAGCCCACGCTATTCGTGTGCCCTATTACCTATTTTTGTAATTAATATGTATTTTAATCTACCCTTAAATGTAACTGCGATGTGGCCCATTACAAAAAGCGGTCGGTGCCCCGTTACAACAGCGGTGCGTCCTGCGTAACATAAAAGAAGGATTGCACCAGCAATAGAGGCCAAAAGATTATCATGCTTATTACACAAAAGCCACACCTTTCTTCTACTTCTTCTGTTACTACTTCTCACATCTTGAAAATACAAGTGATTTAATTGTTCGTCTTTCGTAACGAGGCTTCACTTTTTGACAATGGGTATTCACCTCTATATATCAAATAAGTGATTTGAATTATCGGCTTCCGATAAGTTGAGTCGATTTTACTCATTCCGGCTCATACCCTAATTATCGGCCACCGATAAGTTGAGTCAATTTTACTCATTTCGTCTCATTAACTTTGTTTGCTACGATATTACCCTCAGTAGCTGCATATTCGTTAGCGTGATGTAATGATTTTCAGCATAACACAAGCAGCTTCATGATGATTCAAGTAAATCAATCGAAAAGATGTCATAAACTAATGGGACTTTGAGTACGTGTCGATGGCTTCCGGCAAAAGATAAGTAGTTAATGATGTTCATGATCAATGTTATATCTACTCTAAACCAAAAGTTGATATAAAGCGCCGCAACCTTAACACCAAGATAATGGAGGAACGGCTCGTTTACGTTGATTTTTTGGTATTGCATTCGCCGTTAAACAAACATTGGTGTTTCAGGAACCCATAGATGTTAGCTTGGCAGATTTATTAAGCGTCGAATTAGTTATTGTCTGGATGCGAGCACACGTTTATCTGCGTCGGTATTAGGATGAGGGCCGTTTCGTGAGCACTGCAGTTGATTGATCTAAGATGAACTTTCTTGCGTTTAACCACCTTTTTTGCTGCCCTTTGGTGGTTGTTAAGGCCGACTGGGGATGATGGTATTCTAGCGTCACCAGCTTCATCGACATTCAATTAAAGACAAACAAGAAAGGTTAGTTGACGCGCACGAAAAGGAAATCAGCGCATAAGTGGTGAAATTTCAATTAATATTTATATCATATCAATTGTTTGATACAGAATTTGAATGCCGCTTAGCCCAGGTAAGAAAGACTCAGGAGTATCACTATTCCAGCTCTTTCGCGGGTAGTGTCAAACTCCTGCGCAAGGAAATCGCTGATAGTGTCAAATTCCTGCGCACCAAGAGCAGATCAAGGATATCGCATTGCAATTAATGATGATTTTAAGACCATGTGGGTAACATAGATAGACAAACTACAAGTGTGTGTGGTACTAATTAAATTGATCGCTGTCTTATCCCAACACATCGTTGTACTCACCACACCAGCTGTCATATACCACTTCCACTCCGTCGGCTGTGGTCAGTAGTATTACTGGTACGAAGTTCACTCCCATCTCTTCGGCAGCGTCTGCAAGACTATATATACAGATAAGTTATGACCCCTTATATTTGATGGATACCAAAATTATATAGAAATGAAGGCCGTACGTACTTGCGGTAAAGCGAAAGATCTGAAACGATATGATAGATCAACGGTTCATAATGCCTGGTGGTTTCAGTGTACAAGACGAAATACCTTCAATCAATTTGATGAACATTTATGATAGGGCCATTTTAACTGGAAGAGAAGTCGTTGCCGAGAGAGTCATAATAACGATGAACGCATTATTATGGTACACGAATGCACCTGGGCCATGACGGTGGTATGATACTCAACTATAATCTAGGACACAACCGTATCATACCTATGTTTTGTTGGTGACCTCACCATTGAGATCATCATTCACACAGACGCAATTTAAGGAGGGCCAAGAATGAGGATGACCGGTCTAGTAATATGGAGGTTAGAAATGATCTATGAAGTAGTTCAATCTGTGCGATGAAGATTTCTATAGACAACCGGATTTCCGGTGTACAGCGCGTTCAAATCTCACTATTACTTGGGTACCCACTAAAACAACACATGTGCAATTTAAGTTGGCTGAATAAAAATTGCTTGTCGAAAAGTTCACCGACATCCAATACAGCAATATTTGAATAAAAGATCATTTATATTATTCAGCAAAGATGGATTCGTGCATGATGGAACGTCATGATGACTTTGGATGTACTTGATGATGATCCCGTTAGTCAGGTAGGTTCAGCAGTTCAAATTAGAGTGATAACCAAATTGAGGGTAAAATGAAATTAGCTATTGATAAATTCAAAGAATAACGTGGGACCTATTAGTATATATATATATCAGACTTATAAATTTTGGAACAAAGGGATCCAGATCTTTGTTCGTCTCTTCCCACAAGAGAGGCATTAGCCAGTCTGTAATATCTGCAGGTTTCAAATTGAGCTTGTGGATGTGAATGTTGAGTTGACACTGGTCCACAAAGCAAGCTCGTCTGGCAATAAAGGATTAATTGAACGCAAAGTTAAAGTACCACATTTCTCGCTCACCTGGATCAATTTTTTTTTGTCCAATCTTATATACTGTAAAACACATTTTGGGTTAAGAAAGAGATTGGTAAGTGTAATAACGTGATACCAAGCGCATACAAGTCGATGTAGTCGGATAACAAGTCCCATCTCGATAGACAAACCAGATCTCAAGTTCGATCTCGTGGATTAAAGATCGCAGAAGGTTCAAGTGGTAAGAAGGTCGTGTTGGGTGGATACAAGACAAGATCAAGTGGGATCAAATATCTACATGAGGAGGGTCTACCGATATCATCAACGAGATTGCACATACAACCGATCACAGTGTGACGATTATCGCGCAGTATCGCCGAAGTCAATCCAAACCCCAAGCGAGATCGACATCTCCTAAGGCTATTATAAAGATCTCAGGTGGCTCCAATCGACAAATGAACAAGGTGATCACAAGCTATGACGTCAAAACACGGTTCTGAGTACCCCTCCATAAGTCGGCAAGTATGGTCAGCCTAAATGGCCGCCGTTTTTATCGACAATTTTGTGATGACGATTTCTTCACCTACTTCGTCGTCACTGCCGTGCACCCATAATTTCGTGCTCAGTAAGCTTTCTATGACCGGTAAAAACTCCCCGATCATGTAGCAATCCATTATTGGGATCAGATCGTGATCATGATTATATTGTATATGATTGTTGCAGCAGATCCAAGACGGATGATTTTACGGAATATACCACACGGGTCGAATGGTGCAGAGATACATATAGACATAGTCGCAGTTTCAGCTTCGCGGTTGATTAACATTAATGAGAGCTCAATTGACTTTAAAAAAACGCAACCATTGATTTCGCTTCCGGGCAGAATGTTTGGATTCACGACATTTAAGATATCCGTCTACACGTCTTTATACAAGTTTGCCCTCAATTATCTGGATAGTAGAGACAAGAACTCTCAATACATTCTAGACTGCAATTGGACTCAGTAAGAACGCGAGGAAAGATCGCGGGGAAGCTCAAGAAATCAGAAGGCAAGTGGATCAAGTATCAACATTATCGGGCGACGCCAGATTGTGGCAGACCAAGACAACTCTTCTACATCTCCCCAAACAACCGTGGTCGTGTGGAGATTTACACAAGATCGACCCACCCTACACGATCTTGTTCAACATCGATTCAAGTCCATTGACAAGAGTTCAACTCTCTGTACGAGATGCACATGAGGTGTGAAAAGGTTTATTCAAGAAATCTGAGTACTGCCTTTGTTAGTAGATCTTTTGGTCTCCAGTGAGAATCGTCATCGCTTCATTGATTCTGTGATTACCACTTCACCACAGTTCTACAAGGTATTTTCATCTTTACCTGTAGCATTTTGTAGTGCTCTTATTTTTAGGCCGATCGAATTAAGTACTTTATGCCTTTGCCTCCGATAAGACTCCTGCCCTTTATCCAATTCTTTATCGGTACGCAACGCGTCGAGTCCAACTATCGTAAGCTAATATAGATGAGTTTCAATATTACAGAGGCTGATATCGCGGAGCTAAACATAAAACTTTCGTTATTTCTTCTCTACGCCGCACCTTATCCTACTTAGAATAATATTAAAATTGCTTTATCCTACACTCAATATAGGCAGATGAATCCAATCATGTCGGTACAGATCCTTTCTTTTTCTTTTTAACCCTTTCTCGACTATAGTCGAGACCCAACAGGATATTACGACGACTCAACAGTGAGAATGGTGTGTATCATCGTCACTGCGGATCTTGAAGAGAATCGCAGCACCCGGTATCCTCTTCTTAAAGCACATTATGTTTATCTCTCGAGACAAATAATCTCTGAGCGGCATAAAGTGGTAGACATCACGGGACATATGGTTTGCGGTAATCGACCTGATCTATCCTCACTGCAGTCAAAAGCGCATTGGGATCCATGTCAGGTATCTCAAGTGTCTATGTTTTCGCTAACATAGGCACGTGAGATCCGTGACATGGGCCCAATGCGCTTTGCTACACTATAAACGTGCGTAGTCATTTCAGACTGTGTTTACTCCTCCTAATCCGATCAACTACTCATACTAGATCTTCTCACCTGCTCTCTGGCCCTAAACTGGGTTGTCAAAAAGCAAACGATCAAATTGGGGCGATTATTAAGGGCCGTGAAAACGTGCTACTCAACATGATTACCCTGGAACCCAATACCAACAGCAATAGAAATAGCCTCTTGATATACAACCTGCTAAGCATATCACCTTCCTAAAGCGTTACCTTTATTTTTCTTTTGTAGCAGTTATTAAACTGAATTATGAAAAAAAACACAATATGGAGATAAATCGAATCCGGAAATCTTCAAAACGTTACTTCAAAATGATAAGGCATGTGGCGACAGCTCAACTTCTGAAAATTCAACTTTAATCATCTCTTATGATCAGAGTTTTATGAAATGCGAGGAGTTATTGTTACATTTTTCCAGTAACCCTATGTATCCTCTTACTCCCCCCTTGCCAAAGTTTCAATACCAAGTATCGAAACCTTTCACTTTATATAATTGAGGTTGTAATTGGAAATCGAACCCAGCCATTTGTCAAAAGGGGATAATTAAAATGAGGCCTCTCGACTGTCTAATCAGCATCAACCTGTACCGCGAAAAGGTTTTACGCTAAATACAACTGAGTTCGAGACTCATGTGAATACGCTTAAAGAGGGAAGGTAAATAGAATTTGCGATTAACACTGTTATTGAAACTGATCACAGCTCGCCATTACGTGCGCATGTGAATGAGGCCCGTTTTTTGAACTTGGGGCGTTAAAGGCTTTAACTATGCTGCAAGTTTCATCCGGTCAAGAATACTAAACATAAACATCCTAAAATTATACCAACAACAATAACGGCAATTAGATAAATCCAGGCTGAGATCAATGGGCTAAAACATGCTCCTTATCGACGAGGCTTTCATCCTCGTAGCATCAGAAGGTGTATGTCATATTTCCAGACATTCATTAGAGCGATAGGTCATAAGACAGCAAATATATGGCATTAGTAGCCTTCGCTGGGCGGAGATTGCTTCTTGAGTGTTATCGACCCCCGAAGATAACCACGTATACAATCATTTGGAGCAACTATGCAAACTGGTTCATGAAGATTCGGTACAATCCATTCAGGTACATATTGTCCAATTTAATGTAGGCTTTTAATAAGTCGAAGCTGACCTCTTTGTTCTGCGGATCCCTCATACTCTAAAGTTGAGAAACACGTAAGCTACATGGGCTATTGGAGAAGAGGCCGACTTTCGCCTGGGACAAGGTAGCAAAATAATTTTTCGAAGCATGTAGTCGATTTTCAAACCCACGCTTAGGATATGAGTCTCAGCTTCCTTATATTTAGCAATCAGTGTCGTGGTGCCAAACAGTTTACTCTAGTCAAGATCACATATTGGCCAAAGGACCGACCGATTGATTTTTTATCGTGTATCTTTTAAAAATGCCCATGTACGAACACTTTAAAGGCAAAAAACTTGCTTCCCTGACAAAGAAACGTCAAACTCCGACAATTTATCATACTCGAGGTAACCAAACCACATCACCAGATATTTACTGTTCAAGCTCGGCTAGATCGCTTGAAGATTTTCTCAATGTGAGTTTGAAGGATCACTTGCTAAACAATTAAAGCGAATGGATGCCTATATACCGGCAACATCTTTTAACGATCCCTATCGACCGTTTGAAGAGTTAAATAACGCGGTACGATGCATCCATGGACGCTTGAACAGCCGTGGTTCAACAAAATCAGTTTTGATTCGTTTTGTGTGGGTTAGCAAGATCAGTCTCGATTGGAAGGCATGAGTATAGTTTTACTGAGGCCGCAGCCGATGTCTGTGTACAACCACCGTCCTAGGCGTGATATCTTCGATCTGTCGCACTGCTAGATGTGCTGCAGGCGCTACTTGTACTTGTTCTACTGCAAGACTGGTCATTGCGTTGTGCCATTGTTTTCCAGAGCATACGCATCGTAAACTTCGCGTATGATTCATTCCATACGCTATATACACAAAGTGAGATAATTGCTGCTGGTAGAGCCTATTCGACGCCTGCGCTTCCTTACTAGCATAGTAAAACAGATGGCAAAATTGGGTAAGCGATAGCGTGATCCTATGGAGAAGTGCTTGTGGAAATTAATGGACTTGTAGGATATCGCGATGAAGGGATAAGGGGTCACCTTTAGGTAAAGAGTGCCCGAGAGAAAAGGGGTCACGAAATTGGTTGGAACCTCAGAGAAGAGGTACCTGCAGAACATATTAAGAAGAAGACCGTTTACCGGGTACTGATTAAGCGATACTGGAAGAATATGACTACAGACCCTCATTGGCGGGCCTGGTCCCATAGGTAGACCTCGGTCCCTCATTGGTGGAACTGTTCCCTAATCGGTAGACAATGGTCCCTCAGCGGTTGACCCGGTCCCTCAGTGGTTGACCCACTCATCGGTAGACCAAGGTCGTTCAAGATTCGGCTGCTCCTGACGAGTCACATAAAGAGCCAGAGCATAAGGCAAGGATAGAGTAAAGAAGTTAAAGGATAGGACGATATTAAATACTACTCAATATGCGATCCACGTGGCACAACTTCGCCGCGCTTCAAAGAAATTGGGTCTTGCTATCCTCCTGTCCGGGCAAGGGTTACCCTTTGCCCCCCCCCGTTGAAGACAGTCACGTGGCAAGACCCAAGTGCGAATAGAGCCCCAGGAAGCACTTGGCCTGTGGGTTCTTCACGTCTTCATCTTGCGTTAAGGGGCTTTGTAAGTCTGCCCGCCTGTTGCGGGGAAGGGATATACTTTGCCCCCCCCCCGTTGAAGACAGTTGCGAGGCAAGACTCAAGTGCAGATAGAACCCCAGGAAGTATTTCGCCTGTGGGTTCGTCGAGTAGCACCCCCCCCCCCTCAAGACCCGCTATTGGAAGCGGTCTCCCTATCACGCGGTTGGGAGGCAAAGAAAAGGCCAAGAGGTTAACAACCCTGAGACAACAAGGAAAATGACAGGAGTGACAATCTACCTGAAGAACTTGGTTGTAAGTCCAATATCGATTGAGTCGATCAAGTGGCCACCTACCGGCCCACCCAGTAAACCATATCCACTTGGGGCCCCAGGTCTACCTCTCTCAAGACCAAGACATCTTCCTCTCCGTCCGAGTCTACCGAAGACTGCAACACGCCAGCCGACGGGTACACAAGGTGAGTCAAGGTCCATACGCGGAATCGGGGTACCTCTCCCCCTTCGTAAGTCGGCAGTTCGGCGCGGTGAGTGTTTCGGGGGCTCTACACGCAGTTTTGAGAACCCACTCCGCCACAATTATTTGACAGGGTCATCCCACACGAATTCCAACAAATACGGATCATGAGAAAGGCGTGTCCTGTTTGTGTCTACAATGGTGAGTAAGAAATGAAGCGTACGAAGATCTTGACAATAGTCAATGACTTTTCGGCGCCAGCTAAAATCAAGATGATGTTCATATGTAGCAAGAAAGTGTGTTCGTTGCAACTTACTTCCATTGGTGTTCAAGAAGCTAGCAGCACTCGCAGCAACCAGGGCATGCAAACCGATCGAAAGCAGATATTTTAGAGTAACGAGAGGAGGACCTATTCAATTGATATTTTAGAGTATGATGAGGCGGTTTAATCCTGTAATGGAGTCAAACCATTACACGAGACTTTCTGTGTAACAACACGAAAAAGTTGTTGTTGTTGATTGCTGAAGGTAAGGTATATTGAAGAACGTTATTGACCAACAATAACCTTGCCAGCGAGGTTTAATTATCTAATGTTGCTATCTATGATGGGGGGGCGCTACCGCGCGAAGAGCAGTTCACCTGGCCATCATTCAATGTACTGTCAATACCCGCTCGCGGGCATTCTGCATGTTACGATTATTCGATCCACTTTCGAGTCCGTCTGATGTCTCGAGCCAGTGATTGACGTCGTGCTGGATGTGAATCGTGATGGCCGAAACGATGTCACTATCGGTTAGTGCGTGAACTTGAAGTGTTGTCTTGGTATTCATCGCAATGTTCGCTGCGAGGTATGCCATCCTATTATATTTCCGGATTTGATGAGCCTAGCTGGCGACTGAGGCATCGTCAGCAAGTGCTCGCTCTCTTCGGTACAGTGCGGATAGGTGCGGCTTTCGAGGTGAGCGATGCCCTCGAAGTTGATTAATTACCATTCCACTTTCCCCGATGATATGCAATGGTAGAAACTCGCTGTGTTTTGCCTGCCGTATTTCATTAATGAGACCATTATATTCGGCCGAATTGTTTGTAGTCGTCTTCGCTCCAAGGGAGATACTAGCCATCCAGACTATTCTAGAGATATGTGTCTGTGGTTGACCACGTACTATAACGGAGCCTGAGCCTTCTAGGCCGTGGTTTTATCGGGGGCCACCATCGAAAATTAGCAAAACAGGTTCGTTGCAGAGGTCGGTAGAGCGTGTAGCAGCAGGATTGGGGGCTTAGTGTGTTGCCATAGCTCATCTACCAATGCTGAGCGCACTCTTGCCAGCACGTATTCCCGTTTTCCACCTCCAGGTTGGTAGGTGGAATTTCGGAAACATGAGAGCGCTCTACGAAACCTGGATTGCGCTACCGCATGATGGCTCTCCACTAACACTGTAGGATCCTCGATCCGTCTGAGCCGTTCCAACAATATTGTATGAAATGTAATCGACACTATGAAGCGCCAGAGTTTGCTTGAAGCTTCATAGCAAACTTCTTGAGCTTCAAGTGTCCTGTAGCGCACATGTAATGAAGCTTGAGCTATATCCCACGCACGTTCCGGGGTATGTGAAAGTTATAGTGAAAAATATTGTTCGGTAATCCAGCCTCAGGTAAACGACCTATTCTACCCCAGATGTCGCAAATGCAGCTCCAGCGTCGTTTGGCTACGGGGCACTCCTAGAAAAGATGAACAACAGGTGCGTATTATTTTGAAGATCAGTCGGGGCTGGACACGACAGGTTGTTCGCTGAACGGTTCCAGAGTGGAAACGGTTACACTTGAGTCGGTACAGCGTTTGCGAGACATAAGGAGATGTGTCACGGATACGGCGTATATTGCGCCAAAGCATCAGTTCGAGACTCTGTGTTACAAGTGCGTGTTCACGGCTTTTGGATCGTTGGTCTCGCGTGATGATACCTGCTGTGTAGGGCAACCTTGATGCAATTTTCTTCTGTGCCTGACCACGGGGTTTCCAGCGACATGTGCCTGTCCACATTTGCGTGATCTGTATCATAGTAGGTTGTGCGGCAAAACGTACATGGGCGACATGCGTGCGAGAAGCAACCTGGTAACAGTCCGCCATAGTATTTTCCGGTGTCACTGATTGGGGTAATCCCTTGTTATAGATCGTAAGTTGCCTTCCGGTTTCGTCCAGTACACATCAAATATGTTTGGGTGGCCTATAGAGTCCCCTTCGAAATCGGGAGATAGTAGGTCAGGAAAGCTGTACAACAAACGTGCCATAATCCCGCGAATTTTCAAGTCTTTGCGGGATAAACCGTTGTAGAATACTCCTTTCTTGGTATGAAGTGCACTTTTCCCGAGCAGATCCATGTCCAGGTAGGTGCATCCCCGACTGTTGCTTTTCCTGCCGCAAAAAATGCACTTTTGAGGTCGTATTACACTACATCTCGAGACAGGAGCCATGACAGATTTAAAAACGATGCATGCGTTAACCATTGCGAGTCAACCCGGCCGAGTCGGGCCACTTCTGTTGTCCTATCTGTGAAATATTGAAGTTTAAAACTTCCGTGACATCCACTTCAACGCTACCATCGCTTCCAAATGTGTCTTTAACTTTGTTTAGAAAACATTTGTCCCTCCGGCTTACGTGGTCAGCGATCCCGCCTCGGGCATGTTCAGCCACCGCTACACCAACAACGGCCGCTTCAGTGTCCCACAATGTAGGTTTAATACGATTGGTACTGCACCAGACGAAATCGGGGTAATGTAAGTGGGTTGGGCGCTGCTACCTCCCCATAATTCATCCCCGATAATGCGATTAAGGTAGCCTGATGAAGCAGTCCATGTCCCAACCGTTTTTTGTATCCATCGTGATCAGGTCAGTCGTACATAGCGCCGCTAGCCCCCCCCCCCCATGCGCGATTAGTATCTCTGCCTGTTCAGCAGGGACCCAGGGTCTGTTCCTTTTGCCGTCTCCGGTTCCCAGATGAAATCTTTAATTAGCTTGCTAAGTCGTAGAACAGTAGCTTTCGACGGCCAGCAGTGCCGAGCAATGTACAAGAATTTGGGTACAGCAATGGCACGAACAAGGTGGGATCTCTGTTCGACCGGGTGCGTCTTTTGATGGGCCAAAGCTAAACGTACCCATACTGCTTGGATACATATGTCTCAGTTGATAGTAGACAAATCGCCTTGCCCAACTTGTATACCACGATATCGGCAGTGGTTAGTTGGGCTCAGTAACGTAAGACCGAGTGTGGGATCCGGTTCCAGTGTTGTCTGGTTCCCTGGCAGAACGACGATCGAATTGTTCTTGTTAAATGCCAACCCCGATACATTTTTAAACTCTTTAAATATCTCAAGTACCTTAGGAATCTCGCGGTACTGAGTGAGACAAACGGCTGTGTCATCCGCGTAACCAGATGTAGCAATAGTTTATGTCCTTCCATTCTCAGTAATTCGTACTCCATGAATAGCTAAACGCATGCGAAAACCTTGTACGCGTTGTCTAGGGCGAGAATGAAAAGCAAAAGTGCCATTGAGCAGCCTTGTCAGATCCCGCAATTCATCTCAACCGTCCGAGGTTGAATTCCATTGACAAGGAACCTGCTTGAAGTATTCGCGTGGAGCGCGGAGACGATTGTGACAAATTTAGACGAAAACCCCAACCATTTGAGCACCGCTAGCAAAAAGAGTTGCTGCAAAGTGTCGTACGCCTTAGCAAAATCTAAAAACAGGACGATTGTATCTTTCATGGCTTCGTCATTCTTCGCCGCGATCTTTGCCGCTGCAAAGATGTCGAGTGCAGTTGCTATATTGCGACCTGGGGCAGATCCAACTTGTGCAGTGTCGACCACTAATGGCAGCATCGCTCGTAGCCTGGTAGCTAAACATTTGGTAAACATTTTGTAGTCGCTGTTGAGTAGAGCGATTGGCCGGTAGTCAAGCGGTCGAGAAGACGTTGATGATTTTTAGGCATTGGATATTGGCCTCGCCAAAGGAGCAAGGCGTCACTCCACACTTAATCCATCTGGTGTAAATTCCGCTAGGATGGGTGCAAGTTGTCCGGAGAAAACCTTATAAAATCTATTGCCAAGTTCTTCTGGTCCAGAAGCGTTTCCATGTTTGCACTTCTTTATAGCTGCTACGATATCTGAAGAATCAATTGCAGATACCACGTTTGCTTTATCTAACAACGGGGGCGTGGACGCTCTTGTAAGAAAATTATCGGTACACTTCGTATCATGTAGGCGTCGATGTACCAAACCTGCCCACCCATCAGTCATGTCATTATCCAGGTCTCACGACCGATTGGGGTCGTAGGGGGCAGCTCCGCCTAGTGTGGTAATAGTGTTGTCTCTAAACTTTGTAGACACTCGCGCAAAAAAAACGGCGGGTAATAGCTTCAGGGCTGTACGTGCGTTGTCGAAGTTGTTGTTCCCGCTTCCGCCATTTCCAGTTTCGACGACATCCGGCCATCATGTGGCGTAGAATAGTAACAGTCTCGCCGTTATTACTGTTACCGACCTCGGCCGCGTGAAGATCCACTTGAAGACGTCACAATCGCTTACGGTAACTATTTGTCATCTTCTGTCGTATTGTGCGTGAGTCATTAAGTAATGCTCTGCAGAGACCCACTTTCTACTTGTCCCACCACCGCGTTAGGTTGTTCTCCATAGATACATCAGTCAGAGGTAAACTGCGGACTGCCTTAAGGGTATGTGAAGCTGAAGTTATAGCTTTTGTAATGGTGGCCTTGGCTGTATCGTGTACCACAGCCGCGACAGGATATACAAAGCATGGTTTACGATGTTGAACTACTGTTTTTGGCGCTGCGAGTCGGACGGTAATTCCATTGCGATCCAAGCTCGGCCCGGGAACTGCCATGCTTATATCTCGGATTTAATCGGACACCCTGACGCTAACATACCAGCGGTCCAACCGAGAGCTTGTCATCGCTCCTCCCGGCAATGTGTATGTGTGCGTTTTTGCGTGAAAATGGAGTGATAGCGCTCTGCTACTGCAATCTCCATGTCATCTTCAAGCACAAACACAACCTCTCTGAAATTCAGTAGACGGTATTCTCAGGTGAATCATGATAGTTTTCGTTGGCAGTAACATGTCACAGGTCCAGACTAGGAAACAAAGTACAATTCCGATCACCTCCTAGTATCACCAGTCCGTCAAAGTTCTGAAGAGCCGTTGAGAGCGACTTAAATAACCGTTTTCGATCATAACGATCGTTTGGCGCGTGAACATTCAGTATTATAAAATCTTCAGTGTGTATCCTGACAGTCGCCGCCATTAAATGCAATGTCCATGCCTCCTCCATCCATGGCTTTATCTCCTGAATTGTTGAGTATGGATCAAGCAGTATTGCGACACCACGCCTACTCTTGGAAGACTCAGACCATAACTTAATACGTCGTTTCTCGTCAGGATTAAAACCCCATGTAGCACAATAGAGTGAATCATTCCATGTGCCTTTCTGTCTAAAACATTCGTTTCTTAAATCACCTCAACATCGAGGGCTCCCCGCTCGTCGTGCTGACGGAAGTTAGAGAACCATTGTGCGCAACACACTGGGTCTTTGGGAAGGCATTGTACGTTCTGGGAGTGAAGTCCAATCGAGTTTTGCAGCGGACGTCTAGCCCGATCAATAGGTAGGGCGCATTTAGGCAATTGGAACGAATCCTTCCGGTCGGAAAAAATACGCCAATTAGACTCGTACGCAGTCGAGTTAGCAAATGCGCCGGTATCATTACAGACGCAGTAGCAGAGACATAAATGGTGCCCTTAAGAGCGGTGGAGAATAGCCCGATTCTCATCCGCGATGAGATTGATAGCCGCACTCCAGTCTGCCTGTTTGGATACAATACCAAAGACGGCTGTACGTGCAGCTACAGAAAAGTGTTAGATAGGCGCTTTTGTCTGAGGCATTACAACCGCAAACGAATCTTCCGCCGGTGCTAGAGTAGGCAGCAGCCTAAAAAAACGACCCCACTCATCGATAGTGATAGGCTCAACGACGGTCGTGCATAGCAACTGTGGGTTCAGTTTATGAATTTTCCTCTATCGTTGTATTGAGTCCGTAGTCTTCCAGCTGACGGCTCCTAGCTGATGCGACGCCACCGCATCCCATGGACTGGAAAACGTTTTGAGCTCCGAGTCGGCATGGGTAGCATAACGGCGGATGACCGCAAGTTGTGCCTCACTGTTGATGGCATGCCCAAATGATTTTAGAGACGTTGGCATCATGCTTTTAAGATACTAAATCGGAAAAGGTAGTGCCTTCACAATTTGTGCATGTTCCGTAATACAGTTCCGGGTCTATTCATTTTTACCAGAATCAGTCGTAGGCAACGCGTGAGGTATACTAACCACACAAGGGCGTTCCATGACGCACGTTTTGCTCACCAGTGAATTTACTGCTTCGCAACGAGAACCCTCAGTCAGTGCAGCCGCAGCTATAATTGGAGATGCATCCATCGTGGAATTGCGGGCTCTGGACGCCTTGAGAGTTCGTGTGTGCTTGTCAGCAGCTCTCGCGGCATTTTGATGACCTTGAAAATCGTTAGCTCAAATGAAGGCGATGGCTTAGCGGGATCCATCCCTGGAGCACGTCGTGGGGGATTAGGTGGGTCCTCTAAGTCAAAAGTCGCTGCGAGTGCCGCATGAATCGGGACCTTTTCCTCAAAAAGCTCAGGTTCTCGTGGGTCCGTACTCAAACTTGCTCTGTTGAATTCGTTGTCGCCGAGCTCGTCTATTCGCATTGTGTTCTGGGGTATATATACCGACTCCATATTAATATCCACATCGTAGGGTTGCGTAAAACATTGTTTGTACAATTCACTGCGCCATCCACAGACGTGCGATCAAACGTTTGGAGTCCTCGATAATGGTGCCGACTCCAGCGCTGTGGTGGTCCATCGGTTCTGAGTAATGAGCATCCTGTGTTGATGGCGACGGGGCAGGGACCCCATGCTGACGGCATTTTCGCATAAAAGTAATGATGAATCCGAGAATAGCCTCTCTGCTATGCTGGCGCAAACGATTAGCAATCTCTTCAGGCGTATCGCTGCCAGTTATCGGAGGCTCATCAGCGCAGAGACGAGGGTCCTTGCTCGGTAAATACGAGGGTGGCAAACGACCAATTTTCTTCACGAGGCCACGATGTTCAGCTTCTGCTCACGTGACGGCCTCGGTTGCTTCGTTCTAGGCAGGGGCAGCAACACAGAATCTTTGTTCAAGGTTCAAAATTGTTGCTTCCTCAGCCTGAAGTAAACTCGACAAAAATCCGCTTCCGGGTCCGCGAGAATGGACGTTTCGATCAGCACGTTATTTGCTTCATGATAGGCATCCTTCTCTTGGGTTGTTCGGGCAAGCGCTGTGGATGCAACGGACCTGATTCCTCGAGGGTATAGGTCAGTGCATCCGCTTGAGTGGTCAAGGATGTACGCTTGACAAAGAGTTTATCGTCCCCGCTACCCAAGATGTTATCTACAACGGGTGTATTAATGTCCTCACTTGTACTATTGCGTAGCTTGTTGAGCACTGCCAGGGCATCTGTATTTGGATTCGCCTTAGGAAAGTCCAAACCAGCCATATCGTTCGGGAAAGATTTTTTCTCCGGTCGCGGTGGCAAGTTTGTTTGCGTAGGCCTTTTAGGCTTCGAAATCGTATGTCTTGGAGAATGCGTTACCTGGGGTTGAGGAAGAATTTTCCGTTCAACGGCTTTGGGTTTAGGCCCAGTTTTTGCGGTAGAGGTAGCACGTGTCACTTCCTTGCGAATGTGACTCGTTTCAGGCGTCGCATGCATGCCAGCCCGGCGTATGTCATTTTCCTTTGCTGTTTTGTGCTTTCTCCCGTCCCCAGGATCAAACCAGCCGTCGGTGGGATGAGAAGCCATTTAGGCACTGCTTGTATCCTGCTGGTGGTGGCAAGACCGTGTTGGTGGAGCTTAGAAGGGTGGTCGTTGATCCGGTCGGTTTGATTCATCTCGTGCTTGGGTATACGGTGCAGACATACGCACCAAGAGTGGCGTCTTGCGAGCCTTGTCCTGTAACGTTATTTCATATCGTTCAGTGAAAAGGATAGACTTTGAATGCGATCAAGACGTTCCTCTACATCCAGGTGATTCAGCGTCAATTCAGGGACCAACAATAGCGAGTGAGATGGCTCCGAAAAAGTGCAGTGGTGTACACTCGGGACGGTATCGTCCTGTCTGGGGCATCTCGAAATGGTATAGAATGACGAGTAGCATCCAAAACACAGGACCCTCTGGTAATGGCGGAAGTGGTGCAACAACAGAGAAAAACTCGGCGCCGAGATATGCGTGACTTGCCGAAGCTGTTGCGGGAATTCTTTTGCCTCCAAATGTCACCGGGAAGAAATTCGAGTCATATATGTCAGCCGACGCCAACGGCGCTCGAGAGACCGAAACAATTGAACACTCGACACTCGCAGACAGAAGTGCTTTGATTGCACCAGCGGATACTCCAGTGTCAAGCACCCGAACGTGTCAAGCACCCGAACCTGGTATCGGAGCGGATCGCCACCAAAAGTATTGCTGTCAGGAACGTGCCAAGGATTATGGGGCATTGAAATCGCAGGTTGATTCCTCTGTACTTAATATCCTTGGAGTGTCAGCCGAATTCAGCCGCTCTATCAGCAAGTGTAAATCTGAGTCGACGCGTAACCCCATCGTAATTCGTGCGTTTCGCCGCGCGAACCAGCGCGTGAGTTAGAAGCGCCTCCGGCGTAGATTCTGGATTGCCCTCCATCAGCTGGAGGAGCAATATCTTTTCGGCGACGAAGCGAGGCATATGAACCTTGGGAGTAATAATAGCTACAACACATCCTTCGAGGTATGCTTAAAAAAGTCAAGCATCGCCACTCGCATTACACAAGTGTGTGTACACGACAGAAACCTGGAGAGCTAGGGAGCACTATGCTTCCCATGATCCTAGAGGCTAGAGCTTCTTCTTCCACTGCAAGCATCGGACGTAGATCTGAGTCCGACTTGAACTTCCACGGCCGCGTTGGTACCCTGACCCAGAGTTTCTGTTTAACATTCATGGTCCCACTGGCTTCGCTCTGCCCGACCGCTTCCTTATATCTAAAAGATTGGCGGTCAGGGGAGGTAGGTAAATCACTACCGGGTAAGCTGGAGTCATCAGGAACTCCAGTGGGGACCAATAAGGAATCAGAGGCGCATGAGTGCACAGACTCACCCATCGAGCCTTCGTCAGGAGCTGGCGGAGATGGGATAGGGGCTTGTGGGGACGCAAAAGTGTCTGCAGCGAGCCCGCTGCTCATGTCAAATCAGGGGGGCACACTTCCACGTGCCGCGCTGTGATTGGTCACTTGCACTATCCGGCGCAAATTTGGAAGTGACAAGTAAAATTATGAGAAAGGTACTAAGTGCATCACGCACTAGACCTATTATGTGGTTAAGGTGCAGCTATAGCGTACTTACCACAAATTGTGTGTCATACACACGATGAAGTCACTACTTGATGCCGTTAGATGATGTCATTGAATTACGTCATCAAAGCGCTTATATTAAGTTGAGGCGCGCGGTAGAGACCGCGTGTCATTGAATTGCACGTCTAATGTTCTGTCTTTTATCCAATAGCCATTTAGATTTCTGCCAAACTAATTAAATAGAAATTATTCTAAAATTTGCAGCCTAGCTGAAACGAGTGTAGCGGAGGACGGGAAACCGCGTCTGAACCACACGAAAGAAAGGAGTTCATCCATCGGTGAGGCATTCGTAAGACGCCAACCTGAACCTTGCTGCACGCAAGATAAGAAATCAAAACTTCTTCACCTCGCAAGTGCCTGAAAGTGTGTGTAAAGGTTGTGCGTGGCAGATTCAAGCGCCTGCCTACGAATCCAAATTATATGCTATTGGGCAAGACATTTAAAACGTGTAAAACTTAAACGAAAGAATTTCTCCTCGAACGTAGATCTGTTGAAGTGCTGCTTAACACACTAAAGGAAACTGCCGTTTAACACGAACTTGACCAAAAAATTTCACTGGGTCAACCAAAGCGTTGTATAGATGTACTTTTTCCATGCATAAAACATTCACAACACACTAGACAAAGGTACTCGATCGCCGCTACCTTGTTGTCCCGTTGCCGGAGGATTTACTCAATCAGGCAATTTGAACCTATAACTAGACTAAAGAGGGAACCATTTGGTCACCACAACTTAAAAACAGACATATCTGCGACATTATCTCTATTTCTAATTTTATCGCTTTTATTTTTCGTTCAATTTTTTTCTTTCGCTTATGCCGCAATTTCGTAACTTTCTCTTTGACGGTACCCTTTAGCTTTCTTTAAGTTCATCTTTGTCTCTCATGACTCCTATCGTTGTGCATTCTAGAGGAAAAGGTACACGCGTTGGCTAGCGCAACGACACATGCGACAACATCTTGGTACTGAATTTGAGGGCACAGTTGAAGTTTTGTCGGATACACCTAACCACTTTCGATTAGGTATGTGAGTGGGTATTTTGCCCTGCGTGTTCGGAGATGGGCACTAGAATCTATAGGAAACTTCTTGGCAATGTGTAATTTTCGATAACACGCTGCATAGTTGTAGTACTGTTTTTGCCGATCCAGTTCTTGTGCGTGGACTCAAAATATTGTCCTAGCTGCTCTAAACGTACCATCTACTTTGAACCAAAAGAAGTTTTCTTTCGGGTCAATAATTGCGTCACTACTATATTCGTCGCTATCGGAGGAGTCATTAGAGGACGGGGTCACGTATTCGTTTATGCAGGTTGCTGCAACCTGTTGTCAGATATATTTTGGCGTATCTTGATATTTATTTGCTTATGCTGGTAAGGAGCTTTCAGCGTTAGCAAATAAATGGTCAGTACATACATAAATACAGACTTGATCACCTCAGTAAGATTATACGCTTGGTTCAAAGCATGGACCAAAGCAAACCGTTTCATCTTGACCCCCATGTATTTTTACGGTGTTCTTGTAGCATCCTCCTCACAAGACGAAACACATGGCTATATTAGCGGCATTCCTTTTCTGCAGCACTTAGGGGTTCTCCTATTCTATGTACTAATTTTCAACCGCCTTTCTTTCGAATACATTTATAAAGAGACGCTTTCATTCTTCTTACCACCTAGCTGGTCGCAGGCGTCGGCGCAATTGGCACGCATTCTCACTTTCCACGCAACTTTTGGCCTCTTCGGCTGCATATATTACCTTTTACCAAGACAAGAAGCGTTCATGTTGAAATGAAACGATAACAACGATGTTCATATGTAAACCGATACCGTCGCCATGTCTCTTTTGGGAAAGCGGCAATCTGATGTTTCTCTATCTAATCTAATTTTTAAATATTGTTGCCTAATTGGATAAAACTGCCGGCGACAGAACATCATGGTTGCTTCAATCGAGTTATTCTTGAAACTAGTGGGCCATCATATACCGTTGTCTTGATTTCGTTCGTGATGTGAAGGGGTGTGGCGGGGGGTATCAGAAGGAGAAATTTCGATCTTTACAGTTGTGTGTGGTTATACCAAAAAGGGATGTGGCAATACTGGCTCCCTTCAAAATCTCTTCTGATCAGAATCATTTCTAATTATAGGAAATAGCGCTCCCTGTAATCATAACGCGTTGTAAACTTGTTTGAGCAGTCCTGGCTCCCAGTAATAAATGTTTTGTGCTGTCTTTGCCACCATATAATACTGAATTGTTATTGCCTAACAAGTTAGCTGGTATTTACTTCACTTTTGGTGCAGGTAAATTGAGCGCCGAATGTCTTTTCGCGCAATATAATACGCAGTGGCAAGCCCTCGACTACATTTACTTAGCACCCATCACAACTCTTTCGAGTCGTCATATACGTTTTTAGTGTTGTGACAGATTTTCTGTGGTGCTATCAACTCTGCGCGCCGTCGCCATCATCGGGTTTCTGGATATCGCGTGTGTTGGAATCATAAGGATATATATCTTGTTATCAGCACTTGAACCATTATATACATACTCCTGTCAAGCTTACTGGATAAGATCAGGTAATATCAAGACACTGTGCATCTTCGATTTCGGTGTATAGTAGAGGCTCGAACAACGCTACTGATCGACTGTCGGGCACTTGACATCCGAAGCCGCACACTCATGAAAAATTCGTTGAGTCCTAATACTACCTAGACGGCGGCAGCCGCTCCAGATGCCATTTTTACGCTTAACTTGGCTTTTATTGTGTCCCATAAGCAGTGTCAAATTATTCGGATTTATCACCACTCCTCATGAAGCCAGTCTCCTAGACCTCACTCCTCTTTCCAGATTTGACTTTAATATATATAGCCGTCAATGCGGAGCAGCACGTGTAGTAAGAGTTAGAATTGAGAAGTGTAAGTACAAAGGGAGCACAAGCCGCGACGACCGGTACTAAAAAACCCATAAAGTGCAGCAAAATCAACGATCCAAAAAAGAACAGAGAGTTAGTTCAGATGGTCGAGTGGGTGGCATGGCGTTCGTTTACTTATTCGCTTCGTTCCTGGAGCGATAGCTAGCTTAAAAAATGTCTTACCTTTCCAGTGGTGATAGCTACGTCATAACTATTCGTGTTCCGATCGTGAGTATTGCGATCAAGATCTACGTTTAGTCTCACAAATCGAGATCGACCGCTTTTCCAGTTGTAGTTTCTTTGCGAATGCGACCTGGTGGTCCCGTAGCATGGACATAGCTGTTGTGCGAGTGCTAAGTCGTATGCAAGCTTTCTGGATAGTCTTTTCTATCTGAAGCGAGGGGGACCTACAGATTCGATATTGTATCAGCACCATCGGGGGACTGACTAATTGAGCACGTTTGTCGGCATCAAAGGGAGCGACGCTTGATTTTAATGGCCTTCCTTGAGCGCTTTCAAACCAATATTCGATGTAATCTCAGATTCTGTAAATCCAAACTTTCAGGCGAACAGGAGCCATCATTTTTATTCAAATAGTTGCAGTTGTAGACCGAGTAGTATTTATATCCTGAGTCACATGTTGTAAAACAGCTTGATATGCTTTACGGCTTGTATCCGCTTGCAACTTTACTGGTCTTCTTTTAAAATTCGAGATCGGATTATCAATTTTGTGCCGTAGAGTTCACTTGCAGGAAATATTAAACGAATCAGCCCGAGAAAAGTTTTAATTATAGGTACGGGACACTTTGGATGACGCAAGTTTTGCGTTGATAATGTACAGTGGTCGACTGCAGCTCTTAACATACGATGTGTGTGTGAGAAGGACTGCTTGGCTCCAAGCCAATCGTCGTCTATACGGATCATGCGTCATTATGGACGGCGATACAGTCGCCTCACCTCTCTCAGAGAATGGCTCGGTGGCTTTCCTTCTTTGCGGAATATAACTTCGAGGTGAAGTATAAGCCAGGAAAAAAATGTGTTGGCAAATGCCTTCTCTCGCAGACCTGATTATGAGCTTGCTCATGTCACGACTTTGTCGTCTCCGATTAAGGAGTTAATTCGTGTGACATATCCACGGGATTCTCAGTGTGTGGCATTGTTTCATGCCCTTGGGAGTGAAGAATGCAAGGACTTGGACAATCAATTATCGGCACGTTTGTGGTCCATCCTACATCGATATTCCATCGATACTGGTCTTTTGTGCTATCGCACAGATGTAGAGGATACCGCTCGCATTGTGGTACCTCACGATGAGGATTTAAAGTATCGAATCCTCTTTGAAGCAACGATACTGTCCTCAGTGGGCATTTGGGGCAGGAAAAGATTTATGGCTCTCCGAGTCAGCACTACTGGTGGACCAAACTCTACAAATGGGTGAGCACATACGTGCGTACGTTCGAAACGTGCCAGCGGGTCAAACCCTCAGCACATTCGGCTGTGCCACTCGCCAGTTTACCTGTGCCCACGAGGTGTTGGGAGTCCACCAGTATGGATTTTGTGTTGTGTCTTCCCAAAGACTGTGACGGCAATACGGGAATTGTGGTCTTTGTTGACCGTTTAAGCAAGATGGCTCACTTGGCGGAGGTGCCGGATTCCATCGATGGCAAAGGTACAGCTATGCTGTTTATCGATCGTGCGTTTTGTCAACACCGGTTGCCGCTAGCAATCATCTTTGATCGCGACCCTCGCTTCACAGACAAGTTTTGGACTTCCATCTTTAAGGTGCTTGGCACGCGATTGGACATGTCCACAGCGGATCATCCGCAGATTGTGATCAGACTGAGCTAGTTCATCGCGCCATTGGCGACGTTCTTCGCAATGTTTGTGCTGAGTCGCCTAAGACTTGGAGCTCGATGCCCCCTGTCATTGAGTTTGCGTTGAACAACGCTGTTCATGCCTCGACCGGCTTTACTCCCTTTTTTGTGAATAGCCTCACGCACTCCCGCGTTCCACTCACGTTACCACTACGTGGTTCTGGGATTGGTGGGGGAGAGTCTGCTGACAAGATTGCTGAAATCATCCCTCACAAGATGCAGAAATAAGTGAGAAAGTTTCTCGCGACGCGCTTTTGTGTCTCACGACATGTGCGCGATGCAATGGCTGATAGCCAGCACAAACAAAAAGAACAAGCTGATTCTAAAGGCAGAGGATGTATTGATAATTATGAAGTTGGAGAATAAGTCTTATTAGATGCTAAACACCTACCTTCAAATTTAGTGTCTGCCGTCTTCAAGACGAAATTGCGTCCGCGCTTTATTGAGCCGTTTACGGTCATAGCAAAAGCCTTGTCTATACACTCAATCTCCCGCGCAAGTTGCGCACACACCCAGTGTTTTACGTGGCTTGCTTAAGCCATATCGTGATCCTTCTCTCGTGGACCGGAAGGCGCTTCCACCTGAGGGTGGGACGTCGTCCTCGCTAGCTGCGTCTTTGTCAAGAGCTCCACCTGTCCATCCAGCCGTGGCAGGTTGTACTCCACCTTCCGCAGTCGCTCGTAGACCGAGTCGATTGAACCGAGATGGTTCATATGCTCACGCAACTGAGCCGACTTAGTCGATGACTATTGATGAGCGCGTTGTACTTGGTCAAGGTTCTCCCGAAGTTGCTTCCTCTCAGTCACAGACTGATCCAGTGCCGTCTGCACATGAGCAAAAAACTCTCGAAATCGCTTCAACTCTGAAACCAAGTCCTTATAAGCTTGTGCCGACAAATCGACCCCCTCCTGCGTTGCTCGGCGAGCAAGGAAACTTACAGTTTCATGTGGAGAGACTTCTGAAGCGGCTTTGTCACAAAGGTCAATGCCAGTATCTGGTGAAGTGGCGTGGATACCCTGAGTCTGAAACCTCATAAAAGTTTGAGGTGC
Source organism: Hyaloperonospora arabidopsidis Emoy2 (assembly GCA_000173235.2). NCBI lineage: Eukaryota > Oomycota > Peronosporomycetes > Peronosporales > Peronosporaceae > Hyaloperonospora > Hyaloperonospora arabidopsidis. The sequence goes on along the minus strand of JH598554.1, from coordinate 87,908 downwards.
CCCTTCGGAAAGATTACCCGTACGCCGTTGAAGTTTTTGAGCGTCGCGCTGTGGGTCAGATTGCACGCCAACGCGCTTCCCACCAATAGATGTGGGGGTGTAGGGCTCGCTCACCAACACCTAGTGACCCGCGACTGTCTGCACAGTCGAAACAGTGGTGGTTGGATCGGCAACTGGTTTTGCGTACTGCGTGGGATACAGCGAACGTGGCTGGCCTTTGGCCTTTAGCTTAGCAAACTCATAGCGCAGCTTGCCATCTAGCCGAACGTCGGCCCTGGAGGCACTAGATCGAAGGGCACTCATGATGGGCAATCGACGTGCCCTATGTGCCCAACGAGTAAACGTGCTGTCATTCTCGGCCTCACTCTCACCTGGGTATAGAACGACCGGGATCGTCTCTGCGTCGTTACAGAGGCACCACGTGCTTGTTCCGTTAACTTGATTTGGTACTCGGAGATCGTTGTCGCTTCGAGCGTCAAGTATCTCTCTCTGAGAGCATCTCGTTTGGCAATGTCGTCAGACGTCGTAGACTTGCGCCCTGTGGGCCAAGTAGTCAAGGGCTGCCCTGTGAACTTTCGCAACAATTCATCAACGCTTAAAGACTTGAAGCGTTAGTCCGAATGCGCTTCGGCAATAGCTAATGTCTGAGATAGACGCCTAGCTCTCTTATTCTCCTCGATATAGCGTTGCTGTTTCTCATCGAGCTTGTTGGTGGTGATAGTTTCATCAAGAGTAGTTGAGGCATGCAACGCTGTTAGCGCTTAAGCCGTGCTTCGTTCCGGAAATGAGTTTGGCGCTATGCGAGAAGGTTCGCACGACGCTGACGTGGCAGGTTCGGGGGTTTCACCCTCTTCCACGACAGTGTCACTGTCATAATCAACGATGTTCCCTTCTTGTATGATGTCTTCCAAAGACTCGGAGGAATGCGAAGACTTCGCCATTGATGCGCAAGGTGTTGTGAACACTACCATGAGGTTATCTGTTCTCTCCAAGCTATCTCAATGAGAAAGATGAAGAATGTGGATTGGAGGTATCGACTGTTTGGTGGGGAAGGGTGTAACGGGGTTACACAAATAGTTGTGATAACCAGGTACATTGGTGTGGTACACACAGAAAGAGATCAGTATCACTGATATTGCGTACTTTTGTATCGCATACGCTAAGGGATAATACCATACCCTATCGGTTATGGTTACAGAATATCTATCGTAATAGAGTCTTTATAGAGGCGACATAGTTCTGGTGTGGTACACGAGAAGAACTACGATGAGGACTATTCGATTAGGTAGCATAGTTTTGAGGTTAAAGACGTAAGTAAGGTTCATTATCGCTATACATCAGTAAATATATTCAGTTCCCCTTTTGATCAGTTTCAGAGACGTGTCTTTCTAAGACGTGTCTGGTCGTAAGAGTTGAGTGCCTGAGTTAAGGCTAAGTACTCTTGGGCATTAGTGCCACGTGATTCCTTGGAGTCGTAGTCCCCTGAACCAGAACTAGAAGCTTAAGAGCTTGTACATAAACTTAGAGTTAAGTCACACCAAGTCTGCAAGACTTGAGATTCTTTAAGTTAATACCCGCTTACTTTGATACACTAAGAGACTCTACGAGCCTAGAAGTCTTCCTCTGAATAAGGAGTTAGGGTAGCTCCGCTACGATTCCTATATTGTGATGAGGATTTGAAATGTTAATCAGACTAGTAGTGTGTCTTATTCCCTGCATTTTGAGGACTTCGATGCAACGGTGCGGCGTGGAGTCGATCAAGGTCACCAATGTTTCTTGCTGTATGTTCTTCCACGCTCTAATGACTGCCGAGGTTAGAGCTGATACAGAATCGTACTGTTTCCCGTTCCGGTATACCTCACTGGACATTATAACCCACACGTTTTCGATCGGATTTAAACCCGGAGAACGAGCAGGCCAGTCCATCACATTCACGCCTTGCCCAGCGAAGAATTCCGTCGACATCGAAGAAGTATGGATGGCCGCGTTGTCCTGCTGAAATAAGAACTCTGTCCGTATTCACGATGAGCAAAAGGGAGCAAATACTCGGATATCGTGTAGATATAATCCTCTGATTTTTGGTTTCCCACCAATGTGGCCAGCTCAGTCTTTCCACTTCCGTTAAACCCACCCCAAACCATAACGGACTCTCCGCCCATCTGAAGACGATTCGTCTGCCTATTAGAGACACGCATGTCTCTCCAATTGTGCTGTAGACCGTCTGGTCCATCGAGGTTCCATTTATTTTCGTCAGACAAAATGATCGACATCCATGCACTGGGAAGTATCAGCATCCCCTCTGACCATGCAAGACAACGCACTTGATGCATATCCTAATATTGAAGCATATTCTCCATTTTTGTGTACGACAGCCAATCTACACATTGGAGGATGCGGCGCACAGTGCGAACCGAGCACTTCAGCTCGAGCTGATTATGCAGCTGTGGTGCTGAGAAATTTTTGCTTGCTGCCATGCGAACCAGCACACGAAGAGCTCGATCGGACAGATTTTGTGGTCAGCCAGTGCTAATGCGGCCAACGTGACCGCTCACAACACGCATTACTGCGTCACGTGACCAATTGACAACATGCGCGATGGCGAGCCCTGTTAGACTTGCTTCATGCAAGCCCTGAATCCTCCCACGCTCTAGGTTGGTTAGCGCTTTCCCCTTCCCCATCGCTTCAAGAATGCAGAAAACCATTAACATTTTTACTTGGAATTTGTATGCTTTTTTGGCCGTATACTTTTTGCCAGGCACAAAAAGCGGTTTTTAGTATGTGAGCTATGAGATCGATTCATATTGTCGGAATATTTAACACTACAGAGGGGTATGTCAAAGCTTTACGCATATCATACTCAAACGAAAGCGTCTAACTTGCATTAGTTATGGATGAATATCGTCACTTCTCCGAACGGACTTAGTGTTTGTAAGCGACGGACGAGCGAATAGAATTATAGCACTGTATTTATATCCAATCAAAGAGAATGTGAATATGTTTTTGGCCAATATAAAACTTGTAGGGTTATGGGAGTAGGGTACGCCTGCCGCTCCGACGTATTGGGTCGGAGGAGAACGCCCGATATGTGTAAATGTTAATACGAAACTTGAGTCACGGGTGTATCAATAGCGTGTTTGCGTGCTGTCCGACTTCAGGTGATTTTGACGATCTGCAGCCTGGAAACTCACCAAATTTGTGAATGTTAATACAAGCCCCAAGTCAAGGGTGTATCATTTGCATATTTGCGTGCTGTCGGACTTCAGATGAGTTTAGCCGATCTACAGCCTGGAAATTCCAAGCGATCTAGAGCAACTGCTGTGAAGGCATTCTTGCGCTTTCTTCAGTCTGAGAATGCAAATCTATAGTATTTCAAGGGCTGCATTCAGCAGGACGAATCTGGGCAGTGCTTTGTGTCTGTAATGGATAAGTTCGGTTATGTATCTTGCATTTCACGAAGGCAGAGCTAGCGAGCCGCTTGCGAGACATTCTTGCATGCAATACTACCGACAAACTAAGCATTGGTTGCTAGATCATGTACCACAGCAGTGTGCTATACTAGATTTATGGCTACTCAAAATGGTAAGAACACTAGAGAACTATTGTGTTAAGAGAGAAGGTGGCGGGTTTGTAAAGAAGGCCAATGCGTGTACGAAGACTGACTTGAGGCGGATGATGAATTATTTGTATTTAAATGCATGCTTGTCTAGTGACTACCAGGATGCTGATTTGCTGTGCCTTCTTTGGTACCTATTTGGGCGTGCTTTGGACTTGACGCTCTTCCGCAAACAGAATGTCTCGATCGATGCGAGCGACGTGTTCTTCGTACGCTTCATTCGTATGAAAACGTGCGAAGAGCAGGGACTCTCCATCTTCCCCACCGACGGTTTCGCCACGTCCCCGCTGCACGCCATGGCTCTGGCACTTATCACACTGGCAGCACCGTGTGCTGACCTCCTCGACAATTTACCTGCTCAACTAGTGAACACCGCAGTCAGATTTGGCCCTGGGACGCCGCTTCTTGACGTTCTCGACCACCCGGAGGCTTCCTGTGGCCTCCAATCTGCTGCTACCTCAGGTAAAGAAGTCTCACTGACAATCCACAGCCACGTTAATCGTCTCCTCAACCGCGTGGCTACTCTAGCTCGAGTGAAGCAGCAGCTCACGTCGCACTCGTTCCGTCGTGGCGGTGAGCAGCACGCGAACAGCTGCGCGCAACTCGCGGCGCGTTGGATCTTCGACCGCGGCGCCTGGAACGTGAGCACGACAAAAAAAGTGTTTAATTACGTATTCAACACCCTGAACGAGGAACACAAGGCTGCGAAGGTGTTGAGGGGATGGAAGCCGAACTAATCTGTTTCGCTTCGACGCTCAGACGCAGGACAGTATACGCGAGGTACAGGCGCTTCTCTTCGCGACTTGTCAGAGCCTCAGCGCAAAGAAGCAAACGACGTCAGCAAGCGCGTCATCGACGTGCTAACGTTGTACCTGATTCTGCATTTACCGCTTCTTAAAGAGCCAAACCACAACAGAACAGCTGTAAAGCGCTTGGAAACTTGCGTACTGGAGTCTAGTAGCACCCTTGTCGATTTGATTGAGTGGTCTACGCATCTCGCCCCGGCTATCTGTACAGAGGTACATATTGAAGAAGAAGAAGAACCAGCAGAAAAGCCAAGCACAGAGTCTGAAGAACGCAAAATTATTCGCCACCAAGCTTCTGTGATTAACACTTTATGCAGAATGCAAAAATCCAAGACGATCGGATGGGGTGCGCTTCAAGCTAAGCTCGACGAATCGCGGACCTTAATAAAAAAACAAGCGCAGAGAGGAGGATGAAAACGTCAGCAAATCTACAAAGCACAGAAAGTAGTCGTCGCTAACTCACCTTCACTCAGTGTGGTTCGAGTGGTACGCGCGTACCCCACGATTATGGAGCGCCCACGGAGAGAATCAGAAGTAGTCGGACTCGAAGCTGCTCGCTGCTTTCTTGAAGCTGTTTCTAGAGACAGGCTTCACACTGGACAAGCAAACATCGACGTACCGCAACGACTTGTTAGTGCTCCTCTCGCAGTCAGAAGCATGTATCTTGAAGTTCCTTGGCGAGCGTGATATTCATTTGAAAGGCACCAATGCTGCCCTGAAGTAGATGCGCGCGCTCCATCGAGCCGGCGAGCTGAACGGCAAAATTCAGCGCTACCGCAGTCTTCTCTGGTCTGGCGCGATCGTTTTGATCCTGCTCCTGGCTTCACACAAGACATTCTTGAAGATGTGTAGAGCAAATCACTCACACGCGTAATAAAGAACACATTCGAACGTACAGAAGCAGAATCTAGATGGGTGATGTAACTCATACACTGAAAGAGCTACCACAGCGCACGCACAGCCTGCGCTCGTTCACGACCGTAAATTCTTGACGTCATAGACGGCAGCTGTCCTTGGCTCTTTATGGTAGGCATCACTGCGTTCTGTGTCGTTCTCTTTCGCCTTGCAAGCTATCGTGCGGATGAGCGTGTTGGCCAACTGCCTCAAGGCGATGCACAACGCTGAGCAAAAAAAGATGGGTGGTCACAATTTCGATACATAATAAGTACGACGTACCTAATGTGTACCTATTGTTCGATACGTCGGAGGGTCGGACTTTTCAGGATATGGGGTTATGAGAACCAACGCGGGTGGACGTATCATTATGACCTGGAGCGTATGGACCAGTACGTACTAACTTGTGTCAAGCTTACCGTAGGAGATCAAGTGATAGCAATGCACTGTACATCTTCAATTCTGGTGCACAGTAGAGACTCGAATAGCGCTTCGATGTGACTATCCTGCACTTATCTTCTAAAGTCGCGTCCCTTTACGATTTGGAAAGTTCGTTAAGCCCCAATTTCAGCCACAACGATGCGGATACCGTTTCCGCGATTCATCACCACTTTGCATGAAACCATTGAAAGGCCTTCTGGACCCCATCTCTTGTAAGCTTAAGCTTCAATCTAGATGCACGACAAGGCCAAGCAGCCGTCGCCGCGAATGTTGGAACAGCTAGCATTGAGGGGTGTAAAACAAACATGGGAACACATACTGCACTGCAACCTGTATCAGACACTGTAAGCGCTGCACAGCCGCAAATTGCTTCGGAAGAACTCAAGCCTCGTTCGGACGGTCGAGTGGGTGGCATAGCTGTTCTATTGCTTATCCGCTTCTTTCTTGGTGCGATATCTATCTTCAGTATGCCTTCTCCTTTCGGTGATGATGGTTGGGTCATAACTATTCGTGTTCCGATGATGAGAATCGCGACCATGATCTACAATTAGCCTTACAAAGTCTGGGGCAAGCGCTTGTCACTCGTGGTTTCTACGCAAATCAGACTCGGCGAGTCTCGTCGAATTGATATAGCTGTTTTGTGTGTGCTAAGTCGCATGTGGGCATGCAACTATTTCTGGACGGTTGCTACTATCTGAAGTGAGGGGGCCGCTGGATTCGATGTCTAATTAGTAAGCATCGGGGGATAAGCCAAAACAGCACTGGTACCGGCAATGCGATAGATGAACTAATGCATTTTAGGGACTTCCTCGTACGTCCATAAACCGAAAGTCGACGCGATCGCTGTGGATACGAACGTTGTACGAACGGAATCATCATATCTATCGAAACGGTTGCAGCTATGGACCGAGTAGTGAATCAGCCCCAATCTACTTGGTAGTATGACAGCTTGCTATGCGCTACTGCGAGCGTACGCGCAAGTTTCGTGTCAACTTACAACTTCACTGATCTTTTTCGTAACTTGAGCATAGAACTATCGATTTTGCAATGCAGATTCCACCTCTTGCGTGACAGCGCTACTCGCGCGAGCAAAGCGTTAATCATAGGAACGGGTATGTCGATGACGCAAGTCCTGCAACAAGGTAAGGTGAGCGATTGCTTCTCTTCGATCCGTTGGATGCGAGAGGGATCGGAATGATCTTATCGGCCAAAACGTGCAAGATTGAAGTCATCGCTATTTTCGGGGCAAGATTTAGAACTCGCTAGGATCGTGAACTGCCTTCAATGACTAGTGAAACATGATCAGACTGAGCGAGCACGTACTCAGGAGGTACGATCGGAAGCATCATACCTACAAAACAATAGTGTAACGAAGAAGCAATACTCAGTTCGTATACAAGGCCAAAACCTATCCCACGACAAGTAAACGCGAAGGAATAAAGGTCTTGATTATGTATCATCCAAGCAAGGACATCATGCATCGTCCGTCGTCATGGAACCTCCTTTCTTATCGCAAGACCTTAAATACGTCAACGTTTATTCCGTGTTACTATCTTTTGGACTACGCATTCGAGACATGACATAATGCGTGGCTGAAAAAGAGAACGAGAAGCTGAGTGAGATATGAGGTCGTTCTACAGGGGAACGGAGTCGGTCTTGTACTCATTGTTGTAACTCATTTTTCATCACTGATCATAGTATGGACATGATCACTCTTTCAACCTTGTAACACATCTTTCAGTAGTACATGTCTAGCCGTTCTCCCGTCTCCTCCGGACAGCTTACGTTTTTGTTTGGTAGGTGAGGTATATTGAGGTACGATTACCGACCTAGAAAAATCCGATTACTGGCAACCTACAGAATAGGTCGACTTATTTTGAGTTAGAAACTTGTTATGCCCTAGGCGGCAAGGTTCGTCCATTAGGACAGGCGGAATTGGTACCCCGGGAAGCGCGAGTCAGTGGGTTTCGGGCTGTACCGTGTTCTCTTCCACAAAGCGTGAACTCGTACCAGAAAGTGACGTCCCGATGGAGACCGTTATGTACCGAGCAGCAGGGGCTACTCGAGTCGAGGTTAAACCCATAATTCGATTTCCCAGTGTCCAGTAACCGTCGCCGTCGCCGCTAAGGCTGCCATATGATTGTACCCGCGACAGTGGTGAGCCCAAGTAACAACAACAACGTCGGATTAGATTGAACTTGCCTCGAGATATAGTGCCGAGAGCTAGGGCTTTTTCGGGGATCGGCGCATCCGAAGCTGGGTGATCACCGTTCCATCTGCACCGACGATGTGCAAAGGGGTCAATCCGCCTCTTTTTGCGCGCCGGAGACCACAAATGAGACCTGTATACGCTGTTTCTACAGTCGTCAGGTGAGGAGCGCCCATCGCTAGGCTAACAACCCATAGTAATTCCGCCGCACGCGTTAGGACGTGCACACGAATGATAACAGACCCAGCGCCGCCCGGACCCATAGTACCACGGGATTCACCGGCGAAAAAGAGCAGATAAAGTAAGCTGGAAGTCCTATCTGCAGATAAATCCCGCATAGGCGAAGGCGCGATCCGGTGCAGAAGAGAGTCTATTAGTGCAGCTCGTACACGAGCCTGGGCCCTCTTAGCATCGTCCGCATTGGGGGGATCAGTCGAGCGTTGAAAGCGCGCAAGAGTGCTTCTTAACGATGACACGGCGCGAGCTTGGTGTTCTTCTGGCAGTAAAGTCGGGTCCTGCATCCGACATAGGCGCTCGCCCCTTATTAAGTGGGGTGCCGACGCCACCACAAAGCGCCACAACTCGTTTGCTGCTGCAAAGACACTCGCTTGAGCCACTTCAGTTGACTCGTTCGCAGTAAGCCACGTTTTTGCAGCCGCCCAAGCTGTCCGCGGATAAGCTGGCAGCCCAAAAGCGAAAACCCAGACGTGAATGTCAGCATCCTCAAATTCACCAAAAAAAACTCCATAGATCTAGTAGAGGACGCCAATGAACTTGCGTCGCAGGACAGTTCCAGAACACATGGCTGGACGGTGCTTATGTGCCAGGAGAGCACTCTGGATTGGGGCAAGACCGATCCCCTATAGACCAATTCCAGAGAGGGAAGCTGTTACACTTAAGACGATGTATTGTCTGCGTGACCAGCGGAGAAATTGCTCTGAACCGACGTAGCTCTGACCACTCGATCAGATCGGCTCCGCGTGATACGACCCAATGGTCCTTCGCTGTCATGCGTTTGTCACGCTGTAGTTCTCCTTCGCGGTGTCAACCTCGGAAAATGGAGGTCTTGGTTGCTTTGCAACATGGCCTTTATCGCTGATGGCCCGCCCAGGGTTGAACGATACGCGTAAGATCTGGATGATCCACAATTGAACCGGAGAACCGCCTATGCGACTAGCTATCGTATCGAACTCTGCCATCGAGCCTACACAAAGTGTACCGGACAAGTGACCCGAAACCCAGTGTGATAGCATGTTGTCCCTGGGATTAAGCATCCACTTGTGAGGCCGACGAGCCTTACCCGATAAAGGTAACAGGGTGCTGGCTGATGCCGGCTGATAGAGAAGAGACGGGAAATTAAATACCAACGCGAGGCAGAACCGTCCAAATGTCGTCTCTTCGCCATGGGCGTCGATGAGATGCTAATAGTAGGTGTGAAAAAGACCACTCCACACCCTGCCTGTAGTGGAGCTACACAGCTCTTAGTCAGAGGAAGACTTACGACTCTAGAAGTCACTTAGTTCTACGGAACTAAGGTCCTATTAGTTTAAAGAGTCTTTAGTTCTTAGAACTAATCAACAAAGACTCGGAGAGTCTTCAAGCTCGTAGAGCTTCTAGTCCTGGTTCAGGGGACTAACAACGACTCTAGGAATCGCACGCACAATGTGCTCTCGAGTATACGCCTCAAGCTGTCTCTTACTCGTAACGATCTGCTGACGTCTAATACTGACACGTGTAAATCTAAGATCAGAAGGGACACTGAACTTTTATTTCTTAGTTCTATCTGTAATAACCTCATTCAACTACCTAATACTAAGGTCAAACTAATTCGCATGGTAATCTTCAGTCCATTAATGGATGGTACATCAATCTGTCATCAATGGATGACAGTGATTATCAACCACATCAATTATCACAGATAAAAAGTTGGGATTGTATATCACATATACAAGGTTATCCCCTTAGGACGATAAAGGACGTGTGACCCCGTCACAACCTCCCCCACCAGACTGACATTACCGCATAACGTCAATCGAATCATTACCTCATCGAGGCCTTGGCGAACAGTAACCTCACGGCTTGTTCAACGCGTCAGACATGGCAACGTCAAACGAGTCATTGGCCTTTTCCGACCCCCTCGGCATTTAGGAGGAGGAACTGGACTATGGCAGCGATGTCAAGTCCAAAGTCAGCACACCCGTGCGAGACGACATGTCGAGACAGGCACCTAATCCGTTTCCTGGACGTAGGGCTGCGAATGCGCTAACAGCGCTGCTCACGACACCCGGTATGGGGTCGGCAATCATCACGAACCCACTTGACGAGGAGCCGGAGCAGATGCTCCAACAACAGGAGAGCGCTCAGAACAGATCTCAGATCATGTCGACACTCGACAGTCATACGGACTATGTGTTTACATCTCTTAGTTTGGAGGAACGTCTCCGACAAACGACTGGTCAGTCTTTGGCATCGTGGACCATCGATCCGGCAGCCAATACACCTGAAGAGGTTGAAGCAGGCAGGGTATTGCGTGAGCGGTACCTGGTGCCGTATGTTATGACTCCAAGTCAATACAAGGCAAGGCTTTTAGACCAAGGTCATAGTGTACCGGTTCCACTGATTAGGGGGATCCTCGTACTCCTAGAGGTAGGGAAGCTGGCCTCTGAAGAAGACAATGCAATTATACGCTGGGCGTATAAAGCACGGAGCTTGAGCAGCAATAATGCTTTGAGAGAAAGAACCGACAAGGCTGACGTACGTCTCTAGCGGAAACTCCGTTATGACTTCGTCAAATTGAGGGCCAAAGGCCACTTGTGAGCGATGTTACGCACGCGATACGCTACGGCTGGGCCGATGATTGCGAGTCCACACCGGGCTTCGGTCGTGGACCCGACTGCTGCTCCCGTTACTGGTGGGAAGCGTGAGGGGTCGCAATTTGACCCTGACCACGGTGCTCAAAAACATCCACGGCATATGGGCAATCTTGTCGAAGGGGTATCTCATACTCCCATGTGTTCTCAGACTCAGGGTATCCCCGCCACTTCACCAGATACTGGTATCGGCCATCACGACGACGTCGTTGCAGTACCTTCTCCACACGGAACTGGAGGTTCCCTTGCTGGTCAAGCAACGCCGGTGGCGGTCGGTGTGTCGGCTGCAGCCCATGAGTCTTTGGTTCACGAGGTGAACAGTCTTCGCGAGACTTTGGGTCGGACCCAGCGCACGATCGACGCGGTGCAAGCTCGCTTGTCGAAGTTTAAATGATTCAGACACGGATGGAGGTGCAACTTGACCTCCTGATTCGGATGCAGCAGCCTGTGGCATGGCCAACTTCCGCGGCGCAAGCGCCTCCTGATCAACCTGGGACGGATTCCGATACGGCTTAAGTAAGCCTTCGTTTAACACTGGGTGTGTGCGCAATTTGCGCGGAAGGTTTAGCGTATGCGCAAGTCCGTTCTTGGCAGTGACCGTAAATGGTCCAATGCAGCGTGGACGCACCTTTGTCTTAAACACAGCGGACAATACATTTGTAGGTAAGTTTTTAGCCTTGAGTAATACTTGGTCTCCGGCCTTATAACATTCAATACAAACTCTGTTTTTAGCATCTGCTTGTTGTTTTTGTTGGTCTTGGATTTCAGCCATTGCGTCACGCACATGTATTAAGACATTCAATCGCGTTGCGAGAAACTCGCCTACCTGTTTTTGAACAGTAGCAGGGCTGATATCAGCAAGCCGATCGGCAACCTCTCCCCCACCAATCCCTGAACCACATAGTGGTAGCGTTAACGGAACGCGAGGGTGGGTGAGACCGTTTACGTAGAATGGAGTATAGCCTGTAGAGGCATGAACAGCGTTGATCAACGCAAACTCAACAACAGAGAGCATGGATCTCCAACGCTTAGGCGTACCAGCGCAAACACTGCGCATTATGTCATTAATGACGCGATTAACACGCTCAGTTTGACCATCGGTCTGCGGATGATCCGCTGTGGACATGTCTAATATGGTGCCGAGCACCTTGAAGATGGACTTCCAAAACTTCTTAGTGAAGCGGGGATCTCTATCAGAGTCAATTGCCACTGGCAAACCATGTTGTCGAAACACACGGTCCATAGAAAGCTTCGCTGTACCTTCGGCATCAATAGAGTCCGGCACAGCCGCTAAGTGAGCCATTTTGCTCAAACGGTCGACAAAGACCACAATGCCTGTGTTACCATCCGAATCCTTCGGTAGGCCAAACAAGAAGTCCATGCTGATGGACCCCAACACTCAGTGGGTACAGACAAACTATCCAGAGGCGCAGTCCCATGTGCCGAGGGTTTGACCCGTTGGCACGTCTCACATGTGTGCACATAATTGCTAACCCATTTATAGAATTTAGGCCACCAATAACTCTAGCTCACTGAGCTATAGGTATTCTCACGACCGAGATGAACACTTAAAGCTGTATCATGTGCCTCATAGAGGATTCGATATTTCAACTTCTCATCATGAGAACCAATGATACGCGGGGTATCCGCGGCGTCCGTGCGATAGCACAACAAGCCGTTATCGATAGAAAATCGATGTATCCTTGCACGCGAACGTACCGACAAGGTAATGTCCGAGTCTTTAAACTCCTCGCTCCCAAGAGCACGTAGCAAAGCTACATATTGTTTATCCTTGGCATAATCCGCACGGATTAAGTCAGTGACTGAAGATGACAGCGTAGTGACGTGATCAAGCTCATAGTCAGGTTGGCGCGATAGCGCATCAGCCAAAGCATTTTGCTTTCCTGGCTTATACTTCACTTCGAAGTTATATTCGGTAAAGAATGAAAGCCAACGAGCCATTCTCTGCGATAGGTGAGGCGATTGGGTCGCCGTGCGTAAAGACGCATGATCGGTATAGACGACGAATGGCTTTGAGCCAAGCAGATGGACTCTAAATTTGACGAGCGCATACTTCGTAGCAAGTAGATCTTTGTCATGAACTGGATAGTTCTTTTCAGCAGCTTTGAGCTGTCGAGATTCGAATGCAATGACGCGTTCGCGTCCATCGACATCTGTTTGTAACAGAGCACTGCCTATGGCAAAGTCAGATGCGTCGCAGACGACACTGAAAGGCCTATCAGAATCGGGCAAAGCCAGTATTGGCGCATGAAAGAGACTTTCCTTAACTGCTTGAAAAGCATCATGTTCGGTGTTACCCCAACGCCAATCCGCATCCTTCTTAAGGAGATTGGATAATGGCCGAGCCATATCTACGTAATTCGCACTATACTTATGCAAGTAATTGGCAAGGCCAAGCCACTACGTAGATCGTTTTGATTCTTTGGAACCGGTGAATCGACTATGGCCCTTACCTTAGCGGGGTCCGCTCGAAGGCCTCGCTTCCCAATGAAACAACCCATAAAGGGAATCTCTTCTGCACCAAAGATGCACTTAAATGCATCTGCATACAATTTATTCGTGCGCATGCACTCGAGCACGGCTCGCAAATGACCGATGTGATTTTCAACATCTGACCGACCTTCTTTGGTACGACTATGGACAAAAATGCTATCAAAGTACGTCTGTGCGTAATCCCGATGTGGGTGGAAAAGTTGCGTCACCAGGCGATTAAACGTAGCCGGGGCACTGGAAAGTCCCTGGGGGAAAATTGGCCACCTCCAAAGCATACCGCTTGGAGTACTAACCGCTGTAAGCGGGATATCACTTGCTCGCATGAGCAGTTGATGTTAGCCATCGACCAGGTCGAGTGCACTGTACATTGTACATCCTGCCATGTTGTTCTGAAAAACGTCCTTTTTAGGAATGGATGTTTGTGCCGATATAGTGGCCGCATTAAGCTTATAATAAGCGTGCACAATACGCCACTTGTCATTAGGTTTTTTGACACAAATGTCGGTGTGGAATGGAGAGACTTACTCTCCCGCACCATTACTGCCGCGTGCTTAGCACGAAAGAAATCGTCAATGATGTCACACTGTTCCTAAGGTAAAGGCCACTGCCTTGTAACACAGTACTTGGTTCCAGGAACCAAGTCAGTTTCATGACGTACACCTCTATCTGGAGGTAAGACAGATGGTGGGTTGTGACACAGCACATCTTGAAATTCCTTAACCAAAAGATAGAAGGGATCCAAAGGATCTTTAAGGATCGAAGATCCACTCCGGGCACTGAGTGCCGCCTTGGTATCCTCTACGACCGACTAATCCATTAATGAGGACGAGTTCAACTCGACATCGGGATAATGACCACTAATTCGGATAAATATCCTGCCTTCAAGGACTGGCTAAACTCGCCATCAGACATTTCGTCTAGCTCACAAAGAGCATCCAAAGATGGAAGGGTTTCCGGACTAACATTGCCCTCAACCTGTCCAGTCACTCCGTTGACAAGTGTGTATAGTGTATCACGATTGTCGCTATGTGACTGCTCGGACGCCTGGCGCTTAATAGTTGTCACCTGGCGTCCAGGTCGTCTCTTCGATGAGACCTTACACCCCTCTGGGGTAGGGACAATAGTGTCCCCGTGGTTACTACTAGTAGTAGTGCGCTCTATACGAGATCTGATGTCTTGATCGACATCCGGTGAAGTGTTACGTAACTCGAACACTTCACCCAGTGGATTTAAAAGTGCCACTCCACTTACATTATACGGGCCTAGCCCTGAACTTAATGGCGTTTCTCCAACAATGTCATTACCGACACTAAGTGTGGTGCCTTCACGGCCGACCGCACTCGGTAAATTTTCACGTGTCACCACACACACATCAAAGAAATCACATCCTTGATAACTCGGCCCTAGGACAACCATGCTTTCAGCATGCAGTGACTCGTTATCACAACGAGTAACACTCAACGGAGTACGTGCCGTATCCCTGATACTCAACAAGCTATGCTCGGAATCTGTGTTTTCAACATTGGAGTTAGTTTACTCAGACATTCCGATGTCCAGCAAATTGACATCTTCTGTCAAAGGCTCGCGCCAATATTAATTTTGTCGCCTAGCAAAGGTGGGTTCATGACTCTCCAAAACTTCGCTAGGAACATTGCGCGTAGCGCCTAAGGTCTTAGACCTCGAATCAATTCATGGCTCATGGCGTTCAAGCCAAGCCATATCTAGGATGAGATCGTATCTCGAGTCCAAATCAAGGACAAGACAGCGTTTAGTGCTGTTAAAGTCCAAAAACTTTACACCTAAGTTCAACGGAAAAACACTTTAGGTACAGTGACACGACTTCCAGTCGCTAAACGAACCGTGATTGAATCACCCTCATGCGCTGTAAGCGCTTCAGCATAACGCTGACTTCCCTCAAGGGAACGACGTCGATCATAATTGTAAGATGCCCCAGAATCGATTAAAATCGACCAAGGCTTTTCGAAGCCTTTAACTTTCGCCTCAGTGACCAACAAGCCAGACTTGTATCCACGCTCCATAACAGTGGATATGGAACATTTTGGGGCTAAGCCCTGTTCAACTTTACCTCCTAAAAGGTGTTACAGAACCTAGTTCTTCCCCAGTAGGGCGCCCCGCGCCTACTGGGTGTCGGCATTTCCTCGTGCCATGCCAGACTTCTGGCTCGGGGTAGAGTGTTGACTCGTAGCCTGGTGCTGTATACGCAAAGGGCAACCAGGCCGCAAGTGTTTAGTGCTTCCGCACGTATAACGCCGTCGTACAACACGTTGCTGCTAAGCAGCTTGAAGTTCAACTTCACCTTCATCTTCAGCATAGCTGAGATCCATCAGTTCCGGCCTATTAACGGCCGGAGTACTCGTGGAGTTTGCCCTCGAAGAGCTAGGGTTGTACCCATTCCAGCCAAGTCTGTCCGACTTGAAGTTATGCTCAGCATCAGGAGCAATTCTCACAGCCTCTTCGATTGTAGAGAGGTGAACCCGAAAGATTTCGGTTCTGGCAATGCCAGTACGGAGACCCTCCATGAATATAGTCACATGGACTGATTCAGGCAGAGGGTCAGACTGCATAGCAGCCATGAGAGTTCTCAGCTCTTGGACATAGTCCGTTTACTCATTCTTACCCTGACGGGTTGATAAAAAGCGTGAACGCACGCGGTAATCCTGGTTAGGTGGTGAAAACACCTGTACCAATTGTGACTCAAGCGACTCCCATGTGGGAAACGCTAAGTCAACCGACGTGCTACACGTCAAGGCCCATTCTCTAGCTCTTCCATCGAGCTTTGAGATAGCCAGCGAGACCTGTTGATGGTCAAGCTTGATCAGGCCTGATCCCATGGCCATCTCAATCTCACGGATCCAGAGGATGAGATTTTCACCCTCCTTTCCTGAGTAGTTATTAACTTCCACTCTAAGTGGACGAGGCCTAGCCTCTTCGTCTGGTACAGACACATAGCGTGTAGGCATAGCCGACGCCATTTGGTCTTGGACCTGCCCTAGAAGGGACGCTTCATACTGCAAGAAGCCCTCAACACGTGCAGTCAGCACCTCCGGGCCTTGCGATACAAGGAATTCCACATACTCTGGACCCAAAGATGCGGTCAGCTTATCAAGCGCGACCTTTTGGGCCTCAGAGAGGGGGGTGGGGTTTTACATCCTCATAGAGGATCAGTATCTAAAGACTCAGGAGTAGATTGACTACGAGCGCTACCAAGTGTAGCGGAGCTACACAGCTCCTACAGCACTTAGTGCTCAAGAGTAGCTACCTCAGGGAGATGTTGCTAACTCTAAACGATCAACGATCAGAGACGTCTCGCAAGGCACGTGTATTAGACAAGATCAAAAGGGAACTGAACTTTCTTTACGTTTAACTCTATAGAATATCTCATTCCTAATATTACCTAATCTAGGCACTCATGTCCTAAATTAATATCTTCAAAATCTTTCCTATCTTGTGGCTGACACCCGTCAGCCCCTATAAACCGATATGATATTCTATATCTCTTTTAGTGGGATACCATCCCGTGCGTTAAGACACAGGGTACCGAGTACCCTTCGATGTGTAATCCCTTTACATGTATCGTCCAGAGATAGGCTGATTGGTGATATTTTGTGGGGGGACGGGAATACATGATCACGCTATATTACCGCGCGCTGGGGAGATGACGAGGAGCAGAAGGTCCTCACTTCCCTATGGGCTACAAGATGCAAGGCCGTAGCGGTGGTACCTGCAGCACACGCGGGAGGCCTGAATGCTCAGGCAGTGCGGACGAGGGAGGAGCGGTTCGTAGCTGAGACCACGGTCACTCACAGCGATCACGGAAGTGTCACCGTTGACGCCCGGGCGGCATTGGATGGTCCGACTCGCAACGAACTACTGGAGGAGACATCTGTGTATGGACGGTTCGACACTACATGGCTGAAGCACGCGTCGTTGGAAACAATGTCGTCGCTTTCGAAAGGGACGCAGATACCAGCTCAACGGTGCGAGTTTGGCTCTAGGTAGGGCTACGCTAGGCGACACTATTCCCTGGTCATGGGCAGTGTAACGGGGTCAAAAGTCAGTTACCGTCGTAAGGGGATAACCTTGTATATGTGATATACAATCCCAACTTTTTATCTGTGATAATTGATGTGGTTGATAATCACTGTCATCCATTGATGACAGATTGATGTACCATCCATTAATGGACTGAAGATTACCATGCGAATTAGTTTGACCTTAGTATTAGGTAGTTGAATGAGGTTATTACAGATAGAACTAAGAAATAAAAGTTCAGTGTCCCTTCTGATCTTAGATTTACACGTGTCAGTATTAGACGTCAGCAGATCGTTACGAGTAAGAGACAGCTTGAGGCGTATACTCGAGAGCACATTGTGCGTGCGATTCCTAGAGTCGTTGTTAGTCCCCTGAACCAGGACTAGAAGCTCTACGAGCTTGAAGACTCTCCGAGTCTTTGTTGATTAGTTCTAAGAACTAAAGACTCTTTAAACTAATAGGACCTTAGTTCCGTAGAACTAAGTGACTTCTAGAGTCGTAAGTCTTCCTCTGACTAAGAGCTGCGTATCTCCACTACACTTGGTGGCACTAGTAGTCAATCCTACACCGTTGTCGCAAATCGACTAAACCTCTGTTGAGATGGAAGCCAAAATCATCTTTCTCAGGCTCAACTCCTCGCGCTTGACAAGCTTAGGGCGTTGATTGTTGTCGAACAAATCGACCATATTGTGACCCAAGGCCCGGAAGTGCTCAATGCACGGCTGGAAGCTTTTATGCAATTTGAGGCCACGTTAATCGGGCAGGACCATGACCATGTGGCGTCAGCTATACCGACTCGTTACATCCCAATACTTGATGAGGAGTCTAAGGATCGCCCGCTCGTTCTGAGTGTAAATGAATTTGACGGGAAGGAGGGAGAAATATCCTCCTCTGAATTCGAGAAGTCGAAATGGCGATGCTGCGAACGGAGCAGCAGAAAGTTGGTCTAGCCATATCAAAACTTGGCGGCAGAGCCAGAGAATAGGCTCTGACGTGTGATGCGTCTGTAGACGTCGCGTTTACCATGCGGGATTCGCTTAAGAGAGCGACGTCTCGCGTGTTCGCACCGCCTAATCAGGCTTATCGAGTGCGTTCACGCTTCTTATCCTCCCGACAAGGGAAGTAGGAGTTATCGGACTATTACCAAAAGCTGAGAACTCTTCTTGCTGCTAAGTATGCAACTGGATCCCCTTTCTGAGGAAGTCCGTGTAACCATTTTTATGGGAGTTCTCCGTACTGGGTCGCTCGGACCGAAGTTTTTCATGTCCACCCCTCAACCATTTAAGAAATCTGTGGACAGAGTGTTTAAGGCCGAGTTTAATTTTAAAGCGGCTCGCTACGGTACGCATATGCGCGCCCAAAATTTGTTTGATAGGGCAGAGCCCATGGATCTCAGTCATGCGGACGATGACGAAGCAAAGCTTCGAGCTGTGGTGCAGCAACGTAACATCCGTAGATGTTACACGTGCGGAAGCACAAGGCGCCTCCGCCCCAACTGTCCATTGCGTAAACCGGGACAGAATCGGCCGGGCCGTAATACCACCCCAAATCAGAATTATGGTACGGTGCAGGAAAATGTCGACTTCAGTAGGCGCGGGGCGCCCTACTGGGAAGGAACTAGGCTTTGTAGAGGCTCTAGGAGGTAGAGCTGAACAGGGCTTAGCCCCACACGATCTCGTGGATGTTGCCACGAAACGTGAATACAAGTCAGGCTTGTTGGTTGCCTAGGCAACGGTTAAGGGCTTTGAAGAGCCGTGGTCAATTATGATTGACTCTGGGGCATCGGGAAAAAAACTACGTCCGACGCCGATCCCTTGAGGGAAGTCAGCAGTATGCTGAAGCGCTGAAAGTGCATGAGGGTGATTCAATCACGGTTTGTTTAGCGACTGGAAGTCGTGTCACTGTACCTAAAGTTCCGTTGAACTTAGGCGTAACGTTTTTAGGCTTTAACAGCATTGAACGCTGTCTTGTCTTAGATTTGGACTCGAAATATGATCTCATTCTCGGTATGGTCTGGATGGAACGTCTCAAGCCATGGATTGATTGGGGGCCCAAGACCTTAGGCGCAACGCGCAATGTTTCTAGTGAAGCTTTGGAGAGTCATGAACCCACCTTTGCTAGACAACAAAGCGCTATTGGCGTGAGCCACTGAGTGAGTCAGTTAGTGTGCTGGACATCGGAATGTCTGAGTTAGTTGACTTTGATGTCAATGACAATAGGGAGACGGCACGTACTCCGTTAAGTGGCACTTGTTGTTACAATGAAGCACTGGATGCTGATAGCATAGAGACCCCAGGTCGATTCATTTTGGGTGTGATCCCTTGAATATATGTGCAATGGCACGTGAACATCTACAGAGTGAGGGCGGCTGCAATAGCACCTCACTGAATGCCGGTAATGACATTGTTGGCGAAACGCCCCGGCATCAAGAGCGAGGCTTCCCTGATGTATGTGTATGTGTAGTGGAACGTGAACTATTAAAGAGTGATGGCGGATGTCATAGCACCTCACTGAATGCCGGTAATGGCGTTGTTGTCGAGACGCCCGGACATCAGGAGTATGACGTGCGTATAGTGGCGGATACTTGACGGGTGATGAGTTCGAGTTAAGTAACTATGCAATGGATGTCGGTATGACATCAGCTCTTGTTTAGAGTACGCTAAGACTGATAAAGCTAATGAACTTGTAGGACCAGATGCTCCGCCCTCACCAAGGAGTTTAGTCGCTTTTCAGAGACGGCAGCGATGCCAAATGGCGGCTGCAAGACGAAAAGCGTCTGTAATGTCGCGTAGCGATATTAGCTATCAGCTATATACATTGGTCGATGGCGCGACAGGTCACGTGGATGGTGAAGTTGGCTTTGCGGACCTCCCATAGTTAATTCATCAGTTAGAGCTAGACGAAATGTCTGTAGACGAGTTCCGCCAGGCCTTGGAGGCAGGCGACTTATTCGATATGGTGGTCCTTAGACCCGATAATGAGTTGAATACCTCGTCTCAATTGTACAAGACGGTCCTGAAAGTACAGAGGCGGCACTTAGTGCACGAAGTGGATCATCATTTTTGAAGAACCTTTCAGACCCCTACTACCCTTTGGTAAAGGAATTTCAAGATGTGCTGTGTCACAACCCACCATCTGTCTTACCCCCCGATAGTGGTGTACGTCATGAAACTGACTTGGTTCCTGGAACCAAGTACTGTGTTACAAGGCAGTGGCCTTTACCTTAGGAACAGTGTGACATCATTGACGATTTCTTTCGTGCTAAGCACGCGGCAGTAATGGTGCGGGAGAGTAAGTCTCTCCATTTCACACCGACATTTGTGTCAAAAAACCTAATGACAAGTGGCGTATTGTGCACGCTTATTATAAGCTTAATGCGGCCACTATATCGGCACAAACATCCATTCCTAAAAAGGACGTTTTTCAGAACAACATGGCAGGATGTACAATGTACAGTGCACTCGACCTGGTCGATGGCTAACATCAACTGCTCATGCGAGCAAGTGATATCCCGCTTACAGCGGTTAGTACTCCAAGCGGTATGCTTTGGAGGTGGCCAATTTTCCCCCAGGGACTTTCCAGTGCCCCGGCTACGTTTAATCGCCTGGTGACGCAACTTTTCCACCCACATCGGGGATTACGCACAGACGTACTTT